>JBBMJY010000002.1:18020902-18043741 GCA_037833715.1 Toxotes lorentzi | reverse complement strand
TGTGTGTGTGTGTGTGTGTGTGTGTGTGTGTGTGTGTCTGTGTGTCTGTGTGTGTGTGTGTCTGTGTGTGTGTGTGTGTGTGTGTGTTCAGGGGGTATGTTTGTTTGTTGTGTATTAATGTGCTGCCCTTTACTAAATGCCACACTAATCTCCCATTGTGCAAGTGACAGAGGGAGGGATGCATCACACATGGGTGGGTAGATATATGAAAGGAGAAAAGGATGATAAAGCAGTGGAAGCGATGGATGGATGAATGGATAAGTGGACAGAAAGGAGACAGAAGTAGGGTGAGGAGGGATGATGATGGATGGTTGGACAGAGGAAGATGGAAAGGGATACAGAGAGGGTTGTAGGAAAGAATGAAGAGAGGAAGAGATGATTTAAGAGGAGATACCATATTTATTATTGTGTGAGTTTATGTACAAACAAAGAACAAACAAAAAACAAAAAAATTGGATAGAAGTTTTAGTGTTTTTGCAGAGGTGATGTATTGAATCTCATTACAGTGTACAGGTGTTCCTTTTATTGTGTCACTGG
Organism: Toxotes lorentzi; assembly: GCA_037833715.1. Lineage (NCBI taxonomy): Eukaryota > Metazoa > Chordata > Actinopteri > Toxotidae > Toxotes > Toxotes lorentzi. Next base: position 18,043,204 of record JBBMJY010000002.1, on the reverse strand, counting down.
CGCACTCCATACATGCTATGTAATGAACCCAGCTTTATTTTCCCCTAATGTGTGGCATCATATAAAGTCATGTAAAACTTTGCAGCTATAATATGCATATTTATTTATACTTGTCACAGCTAAAACTTGTTAACTTCCAATTTCTATTTGGATTCAGGTCTTTCAAATGATTTTGTGCCCAAATTCAGCTGAGTAAAGTGACTGACTGAATGTCTGACCTGAATCTGGCTCTAAAGAACTACAGAGCTGTGGTTAAAACAGACAATCCTTGAACATTATAGGTTTAAAATGCTCCAAGGCAATTCAAACATTCTAATACTGAAACCTTATAGGCCTGAAACAACCAGCGCTCATTCCTGAAACCCGACATCAAAATGCTGCAAATCCACTCCTGAAAAGTACAAATTTCATTTGAACTGACCGGCCTGGTTTAATGAAAGTTGAAAAACGGAGGAAAGAAAACAGTGAAGGAGCTCACCGTTCAACAGCTGCCGTCTCAGCAATGACTAATTGAGGTTACCACGGCAATATGGGACTGGGATGCCTGTCTGCTCAACATCATTTTAATCAGATTGGGCTGTTAAACACACACACACACACACACACACAGATGCACACACATATATTGTATAAAGACTGCCCATGCACGTACACATATATGTAAAGACAAACCTTGCATAAACATATAAGTATATATTAACAAAAAAAGCACACAATCACAAACACACAAGGTTCAATGTCAGATAAATTAATACATGTATGTACACACACAGGCCGCAAATGTGATGTAGAAACATGGTACGTAAATGATAGCAGTGCCTAATTAGATTTAACAGTGTAAGTGGATCTGTGCAGTTGTTTCTAATCCAAATATTTTTTTTCGGTTTGAGATCAAGTCAATGACCTGTAATTACTTTTGGATTTGGATTTGATTCATTTATATGAAAAAAAGCCAGGTTTTTGGTTTTAGGAAGTTCTTTTTTAGTAACGTTTACTTGCGAGTGCATGTGTTCAGGGTATATTTGATTCTGGACTGACAGGAAATTGACGTCCCCTGTGGGTTTGGGTGAACGCAGTGAGCGTAAGAGGGAGAGGCAGCTGAAATCTGCTACGGCTCTGTGTTTGTTTTTATTGAATTCCATAATGGGCTGTTTTTTTACTATTACATGGGCCAACATGGCCAACTTCAAAGACCATTAAAGACACCCTTGTGTATGCACACATACACACACACACACACACACACACACACACACACACAGATATACTGTATGTGTTCATCAAAAAAATGAAAATGCTCCATGCAAAACAGAAAAAAAAAATATATATATATATATATAAATTCTCACAGGTGCTGATGAAAACCATATTTATCAATATGACTGTATTTATATATTTTTGATTTCACTCACAAACTTGTAAACACATGCACATGTGTCAGGTCCTGGAAAACATCCACTTGTCAAAACACTGATGAAGTCTGATAATGGCAAACATCAAACACATACACACTCACACACCCACTCGCCTGCTGGGCTGGCAGTAGCTCTGACTTGGAAACACTGTCATGTATTGCCACCTGGTGGAGCTTTGGATTCACAGCATTTTCAGTGCTCAGACTGTGTGTGCGTGTGTGGTTGTGTGACAAAATGAGTGTGTGAAGTTCAAACCACTGCAAAAAAATCCATTTGAGAATGTCTTCAGTTGTGTGAGCTGCTTGTTTGATTTAACTTTCCAGACACTTGAACAAATTTAAAAGGGGATGAAAAGCTTCTTGGATGAAAGTGGAGAAGCTCTAGAAGAGAAAAAGGAGTAGAAATGACTGTTGAATTATGTTAGGGAGGGAAAGGAGGACAGAGCAGAACAAAAAGAGAAAATGAGGAGAAATCCGGGAGGAAAGAGTAGATAATCAGGTGGAGAAAGAAGGGAAAGAAGAGAAGGATAGGAGATGTATGGAAAAAAGAAAAAGGAAAGCAAGAGTGGGAATACAAAATATACGAGAGGTGGGTGGTGAGGTAGAAAACTAATCTTTCAGGCTAGCAGACCATCATTTTGCTTGGTTGCAGCAGGCCTGTTAGAGACCATTATTAAATTACATGGATCCTAATGGAAACCATGTATGTGTCGGGTGTGTTGGGTCTACAGTGAAGTAGCAGTTCTTATTTTAGAAACCACCAGCTGAATAATGAACAAGACACAATGTCCAGAAGAACAGTACTTTTTTGTTTTTTTGTTTTTTGTTTTTGCCATTGGCATTTCCAAAACCAGAGGCGTCATGTTTTCAGGTTGGGCCCGTCTGCCCCATTCTCATGATCGCGATATCTCAGGAACACCTTGAGGGAATTTCTTCAGTTCCTCCTCTTCTCTTTTCCTCATTCTCTTTATTTCTTCTGCACCATCTCCATCCTTTTATTGTTCTACTTCTATACAATCTCAATCATTTTGCTCCATCACTTAAGTCACGATTATTTCCTTCTCCTTCTTTCCTTTTGTATGGTCAGCATTTTCTATGAAAGTCATGCTGGCCCGCCTCCAGAACTCACAACCCTGCTCCATTGGCTGTTAATGCCGCATCAGTGTAATCGGAACACTCTATAAACAGCTGTCAATCAAATCTGAGTTTAGGCTCCTCCGCTAGTTAGCCTATGAGCGGCTGCAGACAAAGGGATGTATTGTCTTGATATTTCGCTGTGGGAGTCTGAAGCAGACCACCAACGGAAAGAGTGGCTTCAGTTGTTTTTTTGTGTTTTTTGATGTTCTGCTTGTTTTCTCTGGGTTCGGGGAAGGAAGAACTTGGGTGAACGAAGGCAACTTTACCACCCCAACATCTACCTCTCTTTCCCACTCTGTCTCTCAGTCTCGCTCTCTCTCCCTCTTTTGGCTGTGCCAAACCACTGTCTCTATAGCTGTCTGTCTCCCCTCCAGCAAAAACCACTTAGTGGGAAATCTCAGACACACACTCTCGTACACAAACACACACACTGTGTTCCTAAGGTCAGACATGGATCAAAAGGTCATGATCCTGGTTCATTGCAGGCTCCTCTTCAGTGGAAACAATTATTTCTTCTGACAAATATCAGAGCTCTAGTAACAAAGCTTCTCTCTGTGACGCAAGGGTCTAAACTGACTGAGGCTGGCCATTAAATTGTGTCAATCTCTCACCCCAAGGCACAAGCCCATCAGAATAAACAAGGCCATGTGCTGTGAGGGCCTGAACCCTCATGTTAGGAAACCATGGTCTAGATCAAGGACACATTTTAATCTCTTCCAAAAGAACACTGTATTGAGGATGCAATCAGTCTGTTTTATGTCTGAGAATAACATTTCAGCACAGATTTCCCTAATTTCTTTTTCATTTGCTTTGGTCGATTTGCAAACACAACAAAACAAAGAGAAAAATGTTTGACTTGAAAACGTTTGGAGTCTGTTTTGTATCTGGCCTTTTCAATTTGCTCTGTCATCTTTTTTCCCCACAATTTCTCCTGTTCGGTGTAGAATTCAACAGTAATTTATCTTAATAGGAACCATTCTGAAAATCTGTCCTTCCTTTTTCCTGTGTGTGTATGTTTGTAGCGTGGAGTCGGTGAACGATGGGCTTTTCCACACAGTCGAGCTGCTGATTCAGAACCGTTCTCTGAGCCTGGTGGTGGATAACGGAGCCCCCAAGAGCCTGGGCAAGCTAGCACGCCAACCGTCCGTTGACCACAACACTCAGCTTTACATAGGAGGTACATGTGCACACACATACATACACACACACACTGAAACATATGAATATATACTTATGTAGACATGTGTTGAACATATAGATTTACTTTTTGTTTTACTTTTGCCAGCCCTTTGCTGCCTCTTTGTGGTTGTGATCACATGCTTACCAGGGACAGCTACATACAAATACAGTTGCCCACAGCAAACACACACACTAAGACATTAAATCCCAGCAAGGGATGTGAAGAGGAGATGGAGAACTGCTGTTGCTCAACGTTTCCTCAACAAAGGGCAAGACACATTTGTCTATGTTCTCAATCTGCTTTTTCCACATCTTTCTGCCTTGTTCCCCATTTCCCAGGTGTACCATCCCAGGTGGTGGCTTCAGGTCTACGTCCAGGCCCTGAGCGTTCTCCTCAGGCTTTTAATGGCTGCATTCACAATGTCCGAATTAACGGGGAGCCTCAAGATCTGAGTTACAGAGCCACAGGAGGAGGGCGAACACAAGGAGTCGATGGCAAGGTAATCACAAGGGGGAAGATTATTTTTTCTGGGCAAATAGAGCATTGTTTACTGTAGTACCCACACATGGGGATTTAAGAGTGTACTACAGTACAGCTGTAAGTGTGCCCTTTTAGCAAAGCTATCAACAGACCAACAGAGTTATGTTTTGCAAAAGAGAACAGACATACAACAGAAATGTCAAGTGAAGTAGTCATGGTGCAAAATATTGTGACAGAAGTGCTGCTTTTTTGGTTTCAGAGCAAGGATCTTTAAAGCAACAGTATTTAACTTTTTTTTAATAAAAACACATCTTAATGTGGAGAGGTGCTGTCAACGCTTCTGTGACCCAGACTCACTGACCAGCCTGGAAACAGTGCACAGATATTCCCTTCTAAAGTTTCTGAACAAGCCTCACATGTCAGAGCTGGGAGCTCATGCCTGTCAGTGTCAGGGGATTCAAACCCATGCTGGTCACCGCTGTAGAAAAGAAGAGACATCATCTCTCCATTTTGGATCTTTATTTACTCTGGACTTTCAGTGCTGATGAAAGATGTAGCATTCAGGCAACTTCAAGTGTTAGTATCTATTACCATTAAAAGGCTCTTGTCTCGGCTTCCACTGACAGTATTTTCTTCTTTTCCTGCTGTATCACCAGGGTGATGGTATTCTTGCAGGGTGTCATACCTGCAGTGTGTGTGCACAGGGTGCATGCAGGGAGGGAGGAGAGATGGGGGTAACATGTGACTGTCCTCCAGGACGTAGCGGGGCCCTGTGTGACCAGACGACAACACCAAACCCCTGTCAGAACAGCAGGTAGGCAGGAGACTGAGCAGAAATTACTGGATGCATACCTGTGTACAGAAAGACATGCAGTTCAGTTGCCATAAATGAGTTAATGGTGTAACTTTTAACTTGATTTTTAAGGTACATGCTAAATATTTAATGGCTCCGGGCAGTTGGACAGAAATTTTCATTTTTTGAAAATTAAAAATTTGGAAATTGCCTTTGCATTTTTCTTTACTTTCTAACCGTTTGTAGACAGAACAGTTTTTAATACAATTTACTAAATGGATGTAAAATAATTGAAGCCTAAAAAGAAACTTTATGCTGTATCACCACCTCACAGATGCGTGGTCACACGCACCTTCCCTAAGCATAATTTCTGACAAATTTATCCTATGAAATAATTGGGAGGATCTGATTGTTTACACTCAAATAAATCACATCAAAAAAATTCAGTCAGCTGTCATAGCCCCATGGCTAAAAGCTTTGATCATCCCTTAGTTTCCTGGTTGAGCTTTCTTGGATACTCAGCAATACAGGAGATTAACTGTGACCTTAAATGCACAATAAGACCTGACCTAGTCCTAACCTCCTCTTCCCTCTGTCCTTCCTCTTCTTCATGCTCCAGATGTGTTCATGGTCTGTGTTTGCCAAAGGGTCAGTCCTACAGTTGTCAATGTAGCGAAGGCTACCAGGGTCAATATTGTGATCGACGACAGGAGCCTCCGGCCTGCAGGGGGCAGCGCTGCGGACACGGGGAGTGTCGTGTGTCAGATGGAGGAGATCCAGTCTGCCACTGTCAGCCCAGGTACACCGGACCAACCTGTGAAACAGGTAAGATGGAAGCATCATAAAAAGATAAGATGGAAATCAGTAGACATATCAGTTGACATCTAATTTTTGTCTCCCCTTCTCCATCGATGTCCAGAGTTGACGTGTCAAGGAGAGATGGTGAGGGAGCAGCTCAAACGCCACCAACCTATGAGAACATGCACGTCCACCAGCAAGATTCCACGCATGGATTGTCCTCGATCGTGCCAGGCCACAGCGCCCCCTGGTGTTTGCTGTGGTGTCACCAAGAGCAGGAGGAGGAAGGTGGTTTTCCGCTGCACTGACGGCACCTCGTACTCAGAGGAGATGGAAACTGCTCTGGAATGTGGCTGCTCCAAGTGCCCATTGTAACAGCACCGCAGTTTGTTCGTTTGTTTTGCAACACCCACCGCTGCCATTTTGTGAATTCTACACATCAACCAGGCTGTCGCTCTGAGATTTTTCCACATTGATGAGCACCATCATTATGTGATTTTTTTTTTTCCACATTCAGTTTGACCGCTGCCAGTTTGCTGCCAAGAGAAACCACAAACAAATGGGACATGTGTGCGTGTTTTTGACAGAGAGAAAATATATTGTAAGATATAAGTGAGAAAAACATAGAACTTATTTTTATTATGTTTTTTTTTCTAAAAGATGATAAAAGGACTGATGAGTTGTTTTTTAATATGTTGATTATATAATGTGTTACATAGTATAAAAAAGTTATTTTGTACCTTGTAAGAAGAAAAAGTACACCACAAAATAGATTAACATTCCTTTAAAGTATATGAATTTATATGTATGTATAAATCTATATAAATATATACCCTAACTCAATGAATTTTATATTTTCTAAGTGTATTTGCATGATGTTAATGTGAGTGCTGATGTGTGGGAGGCTTTGGACACTGAGAGAAGGGGGCTGACGAGAGGAGCTCCGTTGATTCCACAATAAAGAAAAGGGGGCAGTGTTTTGTCGCCCTCTCTCTTGGAGGCTGAAAGGGAACTGTATGTGCCTAGCTAACCTGCTTCACTATATAATGGACATCATCCTCACATGTGAGTTTTTTGAGAAAACATAAAAGACTCTTTCCACAGAGATGATTTAACAGGTTTTGTTTTTTTTTTTTTTTGTTTTTTTTTTGCTAATGTTGTGTTATTCTGTAGTTTGCTGCTGCACACCAGACTTGGAGTCACATGAGGTTTGACATGAAAATCTGAAAGACATTTGCTGTTCATTAGGAGTTCATTATGAAGCAACAGCATTTCCCATTCAACTCAGCAATAGTGAAATACAGCATCATGCTTAGTCTATGCCTATTAGCTACTGAGATTTAAAATTTGTTTTAAAACAGAAACCAAGGCATTCCCCAATGAGTGATGAGAGCTCACAGTTTCAGGTGAAAACAGGAAGCAAATTTTACACCACCCATTAAGATAACAAAGACATTTTGTCGTTTTTGTTTGTTTATTTTTAAGGGTAACTTTTTCAGTTTTTCTCCTATTTCAAGTGTGCATCACTGCTGGGTGTAGTTGAGTGTGGTCAGAAGTGTGCACCTGCAACCGATGCTAACAGGGCTGTCACAGTGTACTCACACACCCTAGAGTGCACACATACATCACTGCACCAATGTGAGATGCTAAACCACTGGAGTAAACACATTTTTTCTGCTGGTTTAAGTTGCTCTTTGAACGGCTGCTCAACATGAGGTGTTTTTCTGACTGGGTGGGGAAGCTGTTCTGAATAAAGCCATTACACCAAAGTCAACTCTATTTGCCTTAACAGAGAAATATGTCAGAAATGATGGACTGAAAATGCTGATTTATACATGCTAAAGTGCCTACGTGTACTTATGTTGAAATTCTGAAATTTCTGAAGTTCTGCAGTATTGTCAAAGGCTGCCGCCATGACAACACGATCAAAATGAAATAGTGGCTGTCTTTAAATTATCCCGCCCTCCTGATCATGTGATGTGGGCAGGCCCTATGAAATGCATAGAAATCCCAAAGCAAACAAAGCAACTGGGCCAAAAATAAGAGAAGCCTTAATCGTGCCACAGTCCTTTAGGTATGAAGTATTTGTTGTAGAAAGCATATCTTCATTACCTCATGTTGAATGTGAAATTGCAGCATCAGCAAAAACCTGCTTTGTTTTTGTTTTTTTCCTCTTGTAGTTTTAATTTGTGATGCATTCAGTGTGTTATATGATAAATCTGATTATTTGATGGTCCATGATGTGATGACGGAAAAATGAATATTTCGATGGAGCATGTGAGGTGAGGCTTTTTGATAAAATGTTAGTGATTTAAATTTACACACTGACAATGTGGGTGGAGGTTTTAATGAGTGCCTCTCAGTTACTGACCAAAAGACAGAGTGCTCCAGTCTGCACAGCAAACCTCCACAATGACGACTCCTACTCAACTGACTACGTCAAAGAAGAAGCTTCTGTAATTTTGTCACATGAAAGAATCAGATTTGGACTGAGGCACCACAGAACAGCTGAAAAGAACTTCAACATCAGTATGGTTTTTAACTGCCCATAAATGACTAATACAATTACAAGCCTAGCAAAATGTTTTGATGTAACTACTACTGTATTGATTACTTTATACACAGTTGCTTTGTTTACAAGAGGTTCAAAGTATTATCACACTTTTACAGTTTGTCTGTTCTGGGTTTGAGACATATCAGTAATTTCCTTGTTTGTCATTGTCATGGTTTCCACACCTCCTGTTCTTTCTATCTGATTCCTGTCACTTCTTTTCTTCATACCTTCCCTTTCCCTCCCTGCTTTTTTCTCCCATGTTTTCTCTCCTCTTCTCCATTTAGTTTTTCTGATTCTTTGCTTCCGGTCACTTTCACAACAATTTGACCCTTTACCTGCTTCTCTTTTCCTTTCTCATCCCTTCTTCTCCTAATCCTCAAGATTTAGTTCTTCATTGTGAACAGAATAAAACACCTCAGTTATTAGTTATTGACCCTAGAAATAACAGTAAAGTCAATCATTTCCATTTTCCTACATTCCTACATTTCCAAAAAAGAAAAAAAAATGAATATGCAAGTGATAATTAATACTTATGTTGAATGTTGAAATTAAACTACCATTGAAACTATACTCATCTTCCATGTCTGAGTTCTTGAAAAATTCATGACTGCAGATCTTAATCTCCCACCTCATTTGTCCCGGCAGTGTGGATTGGAGTCCCATATACAGCTCTGGTATATTTATAGTTTTTTGTTGAAACAGGTTGCTAATTACTTTATTAATGTTAATACTATATGTTTTTTTTTTTTTTTTTAACTTATTAACCTTTTTTTAATGGCTAATACTCAGCTTCTGAGTTGAGGACATTTAAATTTGCTTCCAGGACCATTCTTAAATTTTCTTGGTTATGTGGAACAATCTGTCTTATTCTGTCCTCCAATAATTCAAGAAATTTCCTGAAACTGTGATGGGAAGACCTGGACTTATCCACTGTGTAAGTGCGCCAAGGAATGAGCATTTTGTCTGTGACTGCCATTGATAATAATAACAATAATAGGCGGTGAGGCCTTCCCGCGGGAAGGCCAGGTGAAGTCGGTGTCCTCTGATTAGAGCTCGTCAAGTTAAGAGTCGAACAACGAGGCCCGGTCAGTCACGCTACCGCGAGGTTGTGAAGCAAGTCTTACAGCAGAGTTTAACTAGTCTTGGGTAAATATGGTGGAGGGAAAAGGCTATCTGTGGTTAGCTGCAATGGTGCAAACAAACAAAATGAGCATCACGACAACAGGTACGTTCAATTTCAAACTACACACGGAGAAAGGACTTCATCGACTAATAACGTGAGTCATATGCAAACCTCTGACTTTCTGTCTCTTATTTGCTTGCCAGTCGTTTTACTGATGTTGAAATGTTTGTTATGGCTGCCTGTGTGTGTGTGTTGAGCTCGTTGCTGTGTGTTGCTGCTGCTGCACAGGTCATACTGCATCGTGTCTGCTCGGATGTTGTAGCTGTTGTGTGTAAATCAGCGCCTGTACGGGTTTGTTTCCATTAGTGGTTGTTCGCTCTCCTGCTTACTGTGTGGTTTGTGAATAAGTGTGTGCATTGTACGTCAGCTGCTAGTTGCATCTTTTTTTTCTTACACACACACACTGTTGCTGTGAGTAATGACCTTTACATGTAATTCAGCACTTTAATCTGCACAACACACATGTGCCATGTAATCTGTGTGGACCTGTAAGAGTCTGTGATACAGTCAGGCTTTGTATGGTGCCACTGATGAGCATGCAGCATCAGTCAACCTACAGAGTGCAAAGGTGAAAATGTCATGGCTGATGTTAAATCATCAAACCCTCTGCTGAACAGAAAGAGGGGGATCACCATAAATCTTGTTTTTTTTTTTTTTTTGTTTTCCTACATGTAATCCATCCTTTCATTTTCACTGTTATTAGGGCTGAAGTTTACAACAGTTTTCGTTATAGATTACTTGCCTGATTATTTTCTGGGTCTGTTTTGTCTATAAAATGTCTGAAAATATATATATATATATATATAAAAAAAAGTCATTTGAGTTGTTATGCGTTCCTTCATACCAGTGTGATGTCTTCAGAAGTTTTGTCTGACCAGCAGTCCAAAACCCAAATGTGTTGAGTTTATTATCACATAAAATCACCAAATCTACATGCATGAGAAGCTGGAAACAGACAAATGTTTGACATTCCCTCTTTGGGAATGTCTTTAATTTTCTAATGAAAATAGTTGACAATTCATTTTCTGATGATGGACTTATCAGTTAAATGACTTTATTGTGGCTTTTTGTTTTATGAATATTGCAATATTTAGTCAGTCATGTCAAAGTTTTAATCACTGATTGCTGCTATGATGCACATTTTATTTTGGCAGTGCACTAAAGCGATACCTTACGTGTTGAATTTTAATACATATGTAAAGGAACAATCAAAATTCACATAAATAGCAATGCTTTTTCAGGAGGATTTACATTTCCTAAAGTGACTCAGTAGTATCACAGCAAGGGTGCTCAGCATCAGTGCATTGTCTCTCCTATACTGTATACAAGCTCGTGTAGATCATAAAAATATAAAGATGTAGCATGTTTTAGTTGTTTTGCATTTGCCAAGGACATTAAATCCACAGTTAGAAGAATGAACAAGACGTCTCTTGGAGCATTTTTTCGCTCCGCTCTACTACATGCCATAGGATATCATTAGAAAGGCTATTGGATGGAAAGGTAATCCATCCAATAGCTGTTGAGACATTTCTCACACAAACCTCATGGTGGCACTAGAGGGAAACTTCAGGGGATCCCCAACATCAGAAGGGTTTATTGTCTGGGATCAATGAATGTGCATACAAAACTTTGTCCCAGTCCATCCAGTGGATTTTGAGATGAGTGAAGAGATCTCCAAGGTCATGAGGATTTGGGAAATATGAATGTATTGTATTTAAAGGTAACCATCCAGTAGTGGATGATGGTGTGACTGACATTGTTACCCTACAGCCATGCTGCTAGCATGACTAATAAAGCATGAACAACTCAACAGATATTTTGTTTAACCTGGGAGCTTTATCCTTTAATTGTTGATTTATAAAACCAACTGTGTCCTACCAAACGATGCCAACACTGTCTTGTGTGAGCAGAATGTGGAACAAGTAATTTGATTTATTCTTTAATCAAATAAACACTTTGGAATAGATGACCCTATGGGAATTAAACTGCACACTCTTTAATGTGACTTAGTCTCCACTATTACTACTTTGTCATATTTAGCCCATAAAAAATGGGGAAAAAGAATCTCAGCACCTGACAGAACCTAAGCCGCATGAGACTTGATTGACAAGAAAACATTTTAAAGGAAACATTCAGAGTTCACTTAAATTTAAATGATAATAGGCAAAGCAGCAGGGGAGGAGGAGGGAGTTAATCTTGTTAAAAGCAGCTAGTGGTGTAGCAGCAAGGATGCTCAGCATCAGTGTATGCAGACAGAATAAACCTCAAGCTGCGGGTTACATATTGTCATGTGTGGTTGGATTGTGTAGAGAACATATGAGGGAGGGAAATTCACACGCTAAGGAGCTATAAAAGGCTCAACAGTTTGCAGATGCATCGTCATTGCTCGGTAATGTCTCCGATAGAGGTAAGTTCACATTTTATGACAGATAAGACCAACTTGTGTTATAGTAAAAGGCAATTTAACAAATGCATTTTTTCTTTTCTTGAGCAGAAAGGACTAATAAGTAAAGAAGAAAAAAAGAAGTCATTGCATTTCTTCTTTCAGAAGATTTGCATCCATTTCTACATCCTCTTTAATATCACTAGGTAAGTAGGTACTCCCACAGGGCTTTTATCTTGGGTTTGTGGTTTTTTGTCTTTTGTCTGCACAGCTTTCACTACAGGGCTGTAGGTCTGTGACATTATCTTGACTTTCAAAAATGTGTGTCAACAAGCTGACCACATGCCCTCACAAAATCTTATGACAGTTTCTGTTAAATACTTTTTGAGATATGTTATATCAGTGTCACCCGTACTAGTGGACCTACTGACAAACAGACCAGCTTTGCTACCACTAATAACTACCATGTTTAATAGCCTTAAATTTTCTTTTTTTCTGCCTTTTCATCACCAAGAAATCATGAGGATCCAGTTTGTCTGTCTGCTGGTGGTGCTGTTCTCCGCCTCTGTGTGCTCTCAGAACGCAAACCTCAAACTTCGCTACGAAAAGTTCAAAAAACAACATATCTACACTGAAGTGACTTTCAGTGGCTGTGATAAAGTAATGACTGAAAGAAACATCAGCAGAGGGAAAACATGTAAGCTGACAAATACCTTCATCAAAGCCTGCGTCAAGGAAGTCCTGTCAGTCTGTAAACGTGAGGGAGAGGCATATGGTGACAAGACCAAAAGCCTGAAATCTTTTCCCATTGTTGTCTGCCATCTGACAAACCGGAAAACCAAGTATCCCGATTGCCGTTACAAGGCTAAAGCTTTAAACAAGAAAATTATAATCAAATGTGAACAAGGCTACCCTGTGCACTATGATAAAGACATTGATCACTGTGACAACTAATTGAACAGTTGTGTACTTTGCTTCACTTGTTAAATAAAATGCATTTGACAGCTTATGTTTGTGTCTATTTTATAATGGAGTCATGTGAAATAGCCAATGGGGTTGTAATGGCTCCCAGTAAAAATGCAAGTTATTTTATTTAATAATTTAAGTGTGATTTGTCGATAATATATAAGTAAGAGAACAGCTTGAAGAGAGATTCTTTCAACTGTTTCATCAGTCAGCAATGATCAGTGAAACTAAATTAGTTTTAACTATAATAAGCATTAAACTTCTGTTACTGTCTTATATATTTGGGGGCGGCCGTGGTGCAGAAAGTAGAGTGCGGCTTTGGACTTTGGACCAACCCGAGACTGGAGGGTTGCAGGTTCAATCCCTTGACCAAGCGCAACGGATATGGGTGGTGGTGAAGGAGATGTGCTCACCCTCCCTCTGCAACCACGGCTGTGGCCCTGGGCAAGGCACTGATCCACCCCAGCTCCCCAGGCACCTTAGTTGGCAGCCCCCTGCCCCTGTGTCTCTAGTGCATGTGTGTACTTGTGTGTGTTTTGTTCACTTGGTGTGGGTAAAATGCAGAGAAAAATAAATCTCCCCAGCTTGAGGGATAATGAAAGTAATAAACTTAACATTGTAAGTTAAACATTGTAATAGACATTGTCACTTTTATTTATTGCTTAAAAACATAATTCAAAAGATATCAAATTATCATGTTTTTTTTTGTGTAACAGTGTAAAAGTGATTTGCACCATAGCTTGGGAAAAGTGTAAAGCCACATGCGGCAGCTACTCTGATAAACAAAAGCTCTTGTCGCCATTTCTCAGCCCTTGACCAAAGACCTATCACTCAGAACAAACATGACCTGTGTTCCACAGGATGTTACAGGTTAGAAGTAAAAAAGAAATGAGTACAACTTGAGGTTGTGAGACACAAGGTGGTTACAATGGTGATGCATGAAACACTCACATCCCATACCCCTACAGGACCCTCACACATGCACCCTCCCCCCTCCAGCCACGTACACCGACCTTCTCACACACACACACACACACACACTCACATCCAGACAGACACGCACACAAAAATGGAAAAAAAAAAAATTGTCCTTGTGTGTGTATGCTTTTTCAAAAGTTTGGAGGACATTTTTGTTTAGAACACCTGGAAGGGTGTTGCAGCAGAAGATTTTATTCAGAGATGTTGGAAATACAATGCAGTGTCAATAATTGCTATCTGTGTTAATATGACACTAAGTCCATGGGTTAAAAACATTGATTACTTCTCTCTATAAGGAATATGTGCTTTTTTTTGTATAACGTCAAAACCATGCTGCTTGTACAGTCATGTGCAAGTTAGAAAGACTTGGTTGAGAACATAGTGCACTTCAAAGGATGTGTTGTTGGTAAGGTCTTATTAGGAAATTTTCCACAAAACAGTAAAACCACTTTACCCTTTTCCCAACTTAACACACTAATAATGTGAATTCCCTTCCCACTATGTTGTTGGGCCAAGAAGTCAAAGTCCACATGAATTATATAAATGACTCAGTAGTTTACAGAGACTTGTCACTGGTCACTGCCACTGTGTTCATACAGGTAAATATGCTTTTAATATGGCGGGGTATATGTTTAAGACAAATTTGATGACTAAAAGACATCTATTCACTAATTTCGTGTTCTGTCCAGCTGCAGCGACTCTGCAAAAGTAAAGAAGGAAAAAGAACTGATAATCACTCAACTTTGCACATAAAAGGTTTGTTTTTCCTCTTACTTAGAGTTAACTTTTGCATCTTGGCTGTGCTGCAGTTCAGTTTAGCAGTTTAGCAGATTTGTTTGCCAGTCTGCAGCACATTCAAACTTAATTAACAATACGTTTGCATATCATATTTCTGTGGATTTGTATGTGCCCCCTAAAATTGTTTTCGGGGCCCATATTTAGATTAAGAGTAATGTTTTTTAGTCTTGTACCATAAAATAATGCTATCTTAAGGTTTTGTAAAATATTCACCTATGCTGTCAATTCATTAACATATTTTTCCCCATATTGTCTTCACCAGGGAATCATGAGGTTTGCATGTTTGCTGCTGCTTTTTGCCACTGTCTTCTGTCAGGATGCACGTTACAGAAAGTTTATAGTGCAACATATCAATGGGCAGATGAGTGCTAACAGGTGTGACGATGTGATACGAAGTAGAGGCATCACCAAAGCTGACAGCAGTGAGTGTAAGGAGACCAACACCTTTATCCGAGCTACAACCAACATAGTCAGATCCATCTGTGAGCAAGCAGGAGAGCCATATGGTGAGATGACCAAAAGCCTCCAACCCTTTGACATTGTTGTCTGTAAACTGAAAAACCAGCAGGGCAGGCATCCCAACTGTCAGTACCGTGGTCAGGCTCGCACCAGGAGAATTGCAATCAAATGTGAAAACGGTTTGCCTGTGCACTTTCACAGAGACATTGTACACTTTGACAACTGATTGAACAGTAAGTGTAACTTCAGTGTCATGTCAAATAAAATACATTTGACAGTTTACAGTTATTTGTTGTTGTTTTTTTGTCAATAATTTGCAGTGGAGTAATGGAAAACATCAGAAATAACATCATTAATAATGGTTATAGTACCATTGGTAAATGCACACTGACCATTCACAAATTTATATTTTCTCTTAGTGTATCTGCTGAATTTGTAAATTGATGGCAAATAATAGAGAAATGTGCCAAAATAAGTCAAATCTAACTGCAGAGAAGGTTATAAAAGTGAATTAAATGGGACAAACATTAGGGTTATCAAGAAATATTTGATTTAAATGTTATAATGCTTTTTCCTTTCTTTCAGTTAAAGTCGTACTAATAGGGTTTTTTTTATGTTAAAAGTGTATGAAATGACTCTATATGTGAAAGAAGTCACCAGAACTGACAAGCTCACAGGGAATTATCACCTAACTGGCAGCAACATAGTGGAACATTAAGCAGCCTCAGTCTTATATTTGCCTCAGGAGTTGGGGGAGACCAAGCAAGAGTCAAAAGAGAGTGAATGTTTAACACATTTTTCTGGTGGTTAGAAACACAACTCCAAATGAATAATAATGTTACTCACTGTCTGCTGGGTGTGTAAATAGGCAACTGTCTGCTAACATGTTTGCCGTATTAACGTTGTAATGTGATAACATGTCATGAGCTGCCCCCAAGAGGCCAAAAAACAAAAAAAGCTCAAAACAACTTTATGTTAATGCTATAAACTATTTTAAGGAGTTGGTCATAATGACACTGGAACCTGCACCTCCCTGCACACTCACACTTCATTATTACATTACTAGTACTATCTACCTGCCCAGGTGCTCCAGCCACTTGCCAGATGGTGTTGCAGTCTCTCAGTCATTACTCATTGTAACTCTAACCTGTACCCTGTTCCTGCTGACCTGTTAACTGTTTCGGTAAACCCTTCCATGCTTGTCTGTGACCTGTCTTACTGCCTCTCTCGTTCTTCCTGTTCTGATGATGTCTGTATGTGGGCCATCTTCCCTGCTGCTCATACCTTGAACTATGACACAGTCTTATTTTGTTGTGTGATCAAATAGCAACTACAGAAATGTTTACAGTCCTTTGGGATCAAGGCTTCACCAAACTTGAAACTGAACTATGATCAGCAACTTTTTGGATCAGATCTAATGTGCCTGCTGCCTTTTTTTCCCTCATTTGTTAAATCAGCTTTCATCAGTTTCAGTGAACCTGTAGCCTTCATCCTTTCTGAGTCAACAAACTGCCAGAAGATGGCAGCAGAGTAAAGACACAGAAAGGACTATTTGTGTTTTACACGGGAGATAGAAGGTAGTACAAACAAACACAACACCTCATCTCTAGCTATACAAAAACAATATAACAAATTAAAGCACAAAAAGTGGCTGTCATCACAAGTAATCATATAAATAACATGTATTTTATCACAGCCCTGTGGGATTTAAACTCTGCGCCCTGTGAGTTCACCATAGCTCACTATTCTACACTTAATCCAAATTGAATGGAATAAGTTTTTATTGCGTAAAACATGTTTTTTCTTTGTTTAGATTCTCTTTGCTTGAGGCCATGGAGAGTTAGCATCTGTATGAAGAGGTTAACACCCACACACTAATGTTGTGATCCCAGTTTGATCATGGCTTCACATTTTCCCATTCGCGATTATTTTGTGCTGCCATGAGCCTTTGTTTTCCTTTGCAGAGATTGAAGATGCTCAAGCTCCCAGCAGTCATGTCTCGGGTGTTCTTCACATCACTCAAAGTGTCCATGACATGACCTGACTCATGATAAACAAAAAGAATATACATCTATAAACAGAAAGAGCTGATTCAGGTCATAGTGTCTTCACTTAGTGAGACATTGTATTGAGTTAACAACACAGAGACTTTTCTTTCATCAAAAGCAGAAATATCATCTCACAGGAAGCGTAATACCTGATAACTGGTTGAATGATGCTTTTATGTGGTCTTATTTATCTGCCTCTTCAAACATTTGGAAGACAGTTTTGTGAACACTAAGTCAGTGTAGAGTGTGTTAATCATAGCTTTGAATCATGTGTTTCGTGACAATGTCAAAATCAAACTGCTCATGCTGTCATGTATGCTGTCTGGAAAGACCAGGTTTCCACCACGGGTACACTTTAAAGCCAATGCGATGAGAGACCAATCAGATTGTTCTGAAATTGTTGCCTCCCATTTCACTGTTCCCTCCCATCTGATAGAATTACATTAGAATTAATCATCTTGCAGTACAATC
Organism: Toxotes lorentzi; assembly: GCA_037833715.1. Classification (NCBI taxonomy): domain Eukaryota; kingdom Metazoa; phylum Chordata; class Actinopteri; family Toxotidae; genus Toxotes; species Toxotes lorentzi. Next base: position 18,025,562 of record JBBMJY010000002.1, on the reverse strand, counting down.
TACATAAACTGCTGTCTCAATAGGATTAACCAGAAGATGCTGATCATATTTTGCGTAGCGCTCCAGTTCACAATTGGGCGTGAGTACAAGTTACAGAATTCAGCTTCTTTTACTCTCACCTTATTATGCTCATTATCACTTACTATGGTAAATGTGTGGTAAAAGTTTTGTGTATAAATTTAAATCTTTTTGGAATAACTGGCCTGCATCTGATTTTTCTTTTTCAGGATGCAGAACTGACCCAAACATTTTGACAAGGACTGTTTATGTTGGAGAAGATGTGACTCTAACATGTAGCCGCCCGAGTAGCCAGCTGGAGACAGGAACCTTATTTTGGATCAGACTTACTGCTGGAAACTTGCCTGAAGTCTTAGGAGCCACTTACACTTTTGATAGTACATACATTAATAAGACTCCTCGAATCACAGCAAAGCAAGAGCCTCAAACATTTGTTCTCCATATTACCAAAACAGAGCTGAGTGATACTGCATTTTACTACTGTGAAAAACATGTTGAACTACAAACAACATTTCTGAATATTACCTTTCTGAGAGTCAAAGGTAAATGGAGCAGCATTCCTCTTGTTGATACCCAACATTCAATTTGCAGAAGTTTGGCAAAAATATCTTTTTAAAGTTGGGGACTTAATTTTGTATAATTTAGAACCTTTAAGAAGTACGTATGTTATTTCCCTACATTCTTCTTGCAATGCATTTTAAATGTCATAAAAACAAGAAATATTTTTTTCCTAATTTCCCAGGAACAGAACCTGATATCACTACTGTAATTCCAATCTCTCCATCTGAGCCAGTCCGTCCAGGAGACTCTGTGACTCTCCAGTGTTCAGTCCTCTGTGACTCTGAGAAGAAAACATGTCCAGGAGATCACAGGGTGTACTGGTTCAGAGCCGGATCCGATGGATCACATCACAGTGTCATTTACGTTCATGGTGAAAAGTGTGAAAAGAATCCTGGGGCTCTTTCTCCTCAGATATGTGTCTACAACTTCTCCAGGAACAATGTCATCTCCTCTGATGCTGGGACTTACTACTGTGCTGTGGCCACATGTGGAAAGATATTATTTGGACATGGAACAAAACTGGAGATTGAAGGTAACTATTAATATTCAGTCTTCTGTTTAAGTAGTTCTCATGTCGTATTGCCCCTTATGTGGTTTTAAGAGTGGAAAAGTTATCTTATACCACACTATGTGATAGCAAATGAAATGTTCAGTATCACCTTGCTCGTTTCAAACTAAACCTTTTTTTTTTTTTTTTTTTACTGCATCATTCATTGAGATGGAACAAAGATGGACATTGAAGGTAATCAATTAATTGTCATGTAAATTTGAACATTTTGCATGTTCAACCTTTTTTAGAAAACCATTCAAATCCTTAAAGATCAGCTTACAAGATTTTTTTTTATCATATTACCGAGAGGCAACAGTAAAGGCAAATTAAATGATATTCTTTTTCTGATCATTAACTTTTGTTGCTTGTTCGTTTTCTTAAATGTTTCAGCAGCCAACATGAATACAGTTCCGCTTCTACTGCTTGCTGCTTTGGCTCTAAGTTTGATCTTTATATTCTTACTGGTTTACACCATCAAGAAAAACAAGTCAGCTTCTTCGACTGCAGTGCAAACAAATGCTGCAACAGCCACGGGTGATAAACAAAGTCAGAGGGTGGGTAATTTTAAATATAAGAATTTTTTTAGGTATATTTATGTTGAATGTTGTGTTTAATGCTATCTAGTAATGTTTCGCCATATATTTCTACAGACAGATGAAGACTCATTGGTTTATTCTGTGGCAAAATTTACAAGGAAGCCTGGCCGGAGTTTGAGGAGTGGTACAAAATCAGTCGAGGGAGACAGCATTTACGCGGATGTCAGGGTTTTGGGGAAGGAATAGCAACATGTACACTGGAGATGATGATGATGAAATGATGTTAATTTAATGCTTTTATGGTACACCATGTGAGGGATATTAGAAGTAAACGTCATGTTATATGGCAATTTTTTTTTTTTATATATCTGTAATGTGTTTTATCTTAACAGTTAAAGTCAACATATATAGACACATGTGATAGGCCCATAGATAGGCTTTTTTGCATCATCAGGGATAAAAGTGTTTTCTACCTGTTCCATTTGTATCTGCTTTAGTTTTTTGAATTGTTATGTGGAAATTTTATTTTCAAACTTTCAATGTCACATAAGGAAAAACAATAACATTCTTGGACAAATAACTGACAGATGGGATTAGAGAATCAAGTCTCAGGTCAAGTATTTTAAGCCTGACACAAAAGAAAACTTGTGAATATAAACTATTATATAAACTATAATATAAACTATTAACTGTGCATACTCTTTTTTTGTTTTTTAAATAATAAATATTTTCCTGCAGCTAGGAGTGTGCTACTAAAGTCAGTGACATTTTATGAGCAGTCTACTGTTTGATTTAGCTTTTGAGGCCAGTAAACTCATATATCCTCTTATATACTGATATAACGCCGCAAAATAAATTACCCGGTGACATTTTGTGTCCAAGTCCATGCTGTACATTACTTCTGTAAACTGTACATTACTGCATCACTGTATTCCATTGTAATGTAGTTCACCAGCCATGAGAAGTTCTCTGTTTCTGTTGTGAAGCTTTTGAGACCACTGTGCCCTTCAGGGCCACACTGAAAAATCAAGCCAATTTATTCTGCATAATGGGAAGTAAATTAAATCTTTGTTTGTGCAATTTGGATGCACGGCATTGAATATTCACCGCTAGAATATAGCATGTTATAACAATAATAAGAGTCTTTTTCCAAGGCTTTGGGGGCTTATTAAAATAGGTAAAGCTAACAGAGTTAAGTAACTTTGCTAAAAGCCCCATTGATGTGTTCCATCAAGAAACACCAGTGCCACTATTTTAGAATTTTTTTAAATATGACCTTTCAACAATGAAGTCCACAGTACCACCACAAGCAAAAACCACTTCATTTTCTAAAGTAACAGAAGTGGCGTGCACACCACATCTATTTCGTGTGGTTTAATTACACTTTTGGTTCACATTAGCTTTCGTACTTACACTAAAATGACAGACGTGCAGTTTCTGACCTCAGGCCCTTGTTGGCTGGACAAAATGCTCAGTCCTCAAGCTGAAACAACTGAAAAAGAAACAAAAGTTGGTTGAAAAAGGGGTTGCGAGTCAGGGTCAGATACTTATTACGGCTAACCATCCACCTCCACCACTCACTGTAACATCTGTTACAACTACAGTATAAGTAAAACCGGCTGATTCTGCCTTTAAGAGAATGCAGTCATAGTTTGCACGACCACAAGAGGTCGCTTGTGAGAAAATGGTTAACACAGAGAGAGTTGCTTTAAGTACCTGGTGGTCTAGTTCATTTGGGCTGCTTTAAATGCTGTCGTTCTAACTCTGGTAGAGACAAACCAGCCACACTAACAGTTAAAAGTAAGGTGTCCGTCCACTTCTAAGAAAAGGCTAATGTGGTTTGTGTGTTGAGGAAAATGGTTCAACCACAGGACTGTGTGATTTTAGCACAAAATCAAAACTAAACCAACTGATGTGATTTGAAGTATACAGCATCTTATGGTAAGCATGGTAACACATAAACATATCAGAACGTGCATGGTACCCCCACCCCCCTCCCCCCAAGTTCTCAGAAAATGAAAGTGGACTAAAACAGAGGTGTGTTGTGCTTATATTGTACTTCATACATGCAGCCATTTCCTTACTGAAAGTGAGTTAAAAAGAAAGCATACTTTTTATATGAGAGCAGCCATTTCCCCTCATCATACTTTGATAGAACACAGTCTGTGTATCACTGTACTGAGACAGTTACAGTCCCAGCTCATGATTCTCATGCTATTTCTTTTTGAGCTCTTTTTAATGGCCAGATAAATCAAGCTATGCGGAACAGTGAAGAACAACTTGGTTTTGGTTTTAACAAATGCATTATTGCATCATGGATTACCATGAAATTTTATACTGACATTCATGTTCCCTGAGGATTAACCCCAGTGATTTCAGTGATGATTTCTCTAGCAATAATTTTCTAGTGCCACTATCTGTTGTCAAGACAGTGCTGCTACTGTCTTGACAACTAGTGGATCAGCTCTTTTGAAATGTGGCCAAGAATATCCATAGTGCCCAGAGGATCCTAATTAATGTGTTGATCCCTCTGACTTTTCATTTGGTGCCACCATTGGATCAGTACCTTTAAAATTTATAATGGTCACACCAGCCTCACCTGTACTTACAGAATAAGTACCTGAGTACAGAATAACACAGCTGCTAGCATGGCTGCAGACACTTGACTCTTGGTTGTGAATCTCTGTATTACTGATGATTCAGGATGACAAAAGTCACAAAAGTGGTTTTATTATTGGTATTATTATAGTGTTTTTTTGGTTTTATTATTATTATTATTACTATTTTTTTTATATATTTCTTTTGCATTTTTTAGACTTTTTATATCTTTATATTTTTTTGCACTGTATTAAGAGTTGCTAAGTGCTACCGGTCTGCTGTCAACTTGTACGTGTCTTCTATTTTGACTTTTTATTCACTGCTGCAACACAACAATTTCCCTCTGAGGGATGAATAAAGTCTATCTATCTATCTATCTATCTATCTATCTATCTAT
>JBBMJY010000002.1:17892542-17938959 GCA_037833715.1 Toxotes lorentzi | reverse complement strand
GGGGCTGGGGGGCTGGGTAAAGGTGTGCCCCGGAGAAAGAAAGTGTATAAGAGGAAACCGCGGCCCAGGGGGGCTGGGGGGCTGGGTAAAGGTGTGCCCCGGAGAAAGAAAGTGTATAAGAGGAAACCGCGGCCCAGGGGGGCTGGCTCCAACTCTCTGGAAGCTGCCAGTCAGAAGCCTTGAATGAAAAACCAAAGCTACAGTTCTCCAAAGAAATGGCAGAATACGACATATACATCTAAACTGCCGCTCATAGACATCTGCTCTTGCTATCACACAGAAGGCTCCTCTCTCCCTCTTAAGTGCATTTCTTAAAACAAATTAATTGGTGTGATATTTATGTGTTACACATTCCTTTTATGGAGTTTTGTTAGACTGGAGCATGGCTAGTTTGGTAGATAAATATTCAGACCTGAACATATCATTCACAGTGACTTGAGTTTTGAAAAACAGCTCGAATTATATACACAGTAGTGCCTGTGACAGTTTCAAAGGTAACATGACGGAGAAGTTCATTTACTTTTGCAGTGTTAACTGACGCTCATGTAAATAGTGCAAGCTGTTCCCAAGTAATAGAAATAAACCTACTGTAGGCTAAAGCGTACACTATATAAATATACGCTTTATATATATATATATATATATATATATACATATATATACCTCAAATGTCTTAAACATCTCAAATTACGCCAGTCAATTGGGTAGAGAAGTGTCAAGGATGTCTAACGTAAATATGCTCAGGTTATATCTAAAGATAAGGGTGCTCGAAACAAATAGATCAGTTTTCTTGGTGTTTGATGATTTTAATGAAACCATGACATAGAAATGTATATAAAAATTAGATACATTTATTTTTCAGGTCAGGTTTTCAGGTTTCGCCCGATCCACTTCATATTTGGTGGACTTCACCTCAAGACCATGATGATCAAAAGTTATTAAAGGCGTGGTTTCTGTAGCTCGCCAAAGTTTGTTGGCGTTCCGTCAGTTTCCCACAAAAGAGGAGAGGACATAGGAGGACTCTGCTACTTGGCTGCGGCGGCTGCAACTCCCACGGGTCACAAGGATTGCGAGGGCCTGTCATCGCTGCTTGCAGCTTTAATGTTTGTTTGTTTTTTCTTTTTCGCTGACAGACCAGCTGATTACTTAGTCATGACTAAAAAACTGAATTATATATTTCATTGCATATAGTACAATTATACATAAATACAGCTGAAAATATGTTTTGTTTACTGTATGCTTTTTTTTCTTTATGATGCCCTGTTTGCATTATTTAAGACCACAGTAATGATTTAAACATGTTTTAGATATATTTCAACTGAAGTGAGACATTACTGGGTAAAAGACAAATAAGCTGGAGCTGGAGCTTTCCACAGATGCCTCCTTTTTGCATTAAAATACAAGATGCCTATTCATCTTGTATTATTAATGCATGACAATAATCACAACAATTTTTCCTGCAAAGTCAGTCATAGTCTTAATGCAATGAAGGACAGATTAAAATTAACTTCTGGACATTGTGGGTATATTGCTCTCACTTTACCATAATGTTAAACTATTAGGTTGTTGTGGACCACACTGGCACATTGCCCTAGCACTGAGGTTTTGTTTTCAGTCAGTTTAAACTGTTCTTCTCAGTCAGACTTTTGTCATTACGATTTTAGCAAAACATTTTATAACTATGTGAATTGTGGTCTATTACCAAGTGTTAAACTATCAGATAGATAGATATGTGAGGGTTGAATTAGGCCTAGAGGCCTGGTTGAGGTTTGTAACTCCACCCAGTAATTTGTGGAATCCCCTGGCTCTGTCTGGCTCAGTGGTCAAAGCTCAACAAGGTGCACTCCTCCGTCTTCCTCTTGAGAAAAGCATCCACAGCCTACAGATTCACAGGACTGCAAAGATCTGCACACACCAAAGCATGGCTCACCAGAGGCCTCAGACAAAGGAAGGGCTGCATCCTCAGCTGGCCTTTTAAAGGCAGGCATATCTACCCCCACCCATTACTGGGTGGAGTTACAAACCTAAACCAGGCCTCTAGGCCTAATTCAACCCTCACAGATAGATAGATAGATAGATAGATAGATAGATAGATAGATAGATAGATAGATAGATAGATAGATAGACAGACAGACAGACAGACAGACAGACAGACAGATAGATGACTAGACTCGTCAACAGTAAAACAACATTCAGGTTCAAGCAGGACGGCAACCTAAACTTCTGCCACCCTCCTTTGAACTACACAGAGATCTAAATGAATTAATAACACAAACACTTAATTCCTTTAATTCCCACAAGGTATTTGACCAATTTGGTAACTGGTCAACAGTTAACGTGTTTTGGTTTTTTTGACATGACATTTGATCAAATTAGCAAGTTTCATTGTGCCAAGATGTTCAACCAAGGTGTGAACATGACATGCTCTGCATTTAACTCAAACCACTGGTGTACCAAGGTACACCTTCCCAGATCTGTAAGGAGTTACACATACAGGATGTCTCACTGGTTTCACACCTGTAAACATCTGTAAGAGTGTGACATGACCAAGTTAGACAAGACACATTGCAAAAAAAACAGAAAGAAAAAAACAAGGCTCACACCATCAGAGCAAGATACAAAGTTTGGCATACATGTTAATGTATATTTAAGATTAATTGATTTGGCTCTTAACTTTCATCTTGCAAGCCATCATCTTGATGTGATTTTGGAAGAATTTTTCAGTATCCCATAAAAATAGTTACTAAACGTACTGCTGTGCAGGGAATTATTTTAAAGGTGATATCCCTGTAAACCTAAAGATTTATGGGGACAACTGAAGTTCTGCATTACATGTTGTCTAAATAGAAATCTGTGGAACTCGGTCACATTCCCCCAGTACATAAACTTAAAATGCTGAGGATTCCTCCTGACTCCGAAAAGCACATCAGGGAGCCAAATTTGTTCTTTGACACTAAAAGCTTACCATACACATGTCCGTTGGTGGGTCTTACCACTTCAGAGAAGCATGTCATCCTCTCATCTCAGGAACTAAGAGACAGGCAAGACACTGCTTACATGTTACATAATCAGAGCCAGGCTGAAGGAACACATTTCAATCTATCTTTTTTGTCTTTTGTCTGAAAATATAAATAATAAATATCACAGATTTAAGAATATCTAAATTTATCTGTGTTTCATATTATAGTTAAATTTTTGTGTATCTATAGTGATTGGCAGTTTTCTAAATAAAATATGAAGCCTTAATTGATTTGTGATGTCTCATTGTGCCAGAGGTGATTTGTGGCCTCTTGCCTTGATTGATGTATTGCAGTACTGCCCAGAGCACCTATTTATGGACAAACAAAAGAGCCTTGCAAATAGTTTTGTTTCAGGAATGCTAACAATATATATTTCACGCGTAACCACTGAAATGTTTGAATCAACAAGGGTCTTTTACTGTTTTATTTTCACAGCTCTGTGGTATGTGCACATCATTGCCTGTGAAACAACAAGCAAAGTCACATGCAGTAGCTGAGCTGAGAAGTAGGTTGTGGCTGGCTATTTCTCTGTTTCTGACAGACCACCAATCATGTTTACTTAGAATGTACATGTCTTTGGGCTTCAACAGGATATGTAGCTGTGAAGAAGAAGCCTCCGCAGGCTAAATTTAGCAGTTTTATTTTTGAGGTCTGTCTTCCTGGATGTGCACCTGTTCCTTACAAATCAATATAAATAAATTCTGTTACTAACCACTAAACCGCATAGAAGACTAAATCCTCTTATAACCTTGATTAGTAAAATAAAATCCCTTGAAGCAAGTTCAAGAATCACAAAATCTCTCACAGTCTCTTATGGTAAATCATGAAACGTTTAAGGTTTATGTGATCAAAGTCCTAAACTGTAGGTCAAATTATATCTCGATGTTACTGGGGGTTCAAACAATGATCTAACTCAGCATCAGGTTTGTAGACCACAAGATGTTTGTCTTGTGTTTGATTGAGCAGATAAGGGAGGCGACAAGACCAGCAATATTACAAACCAGGCTAAATATAGGCAGTTTATCACCGGTGGCTGTGGGGCACTAAAGACCAACCTTCGAACCAATTAAACCAGACACTGGGTTGAGGTGAATGGCCTTTGAGTTAATGTTGTAACTCTTCTGAGACACTGAAAATGAAAGTTGTAGATTGGGCAGTTTTCTTTGTATCAAAGCAATATTTTGACATTTTGGAAAATAAGCTTGTTTGCTTTCATGTTCAAGTTTTTTCAAGTTCAGTGAGAAGACTGATTGCACTCTCATGTCTGTAGAGTAACAATGAAGCTGCCATTACCACAGCTTAGCACAAAGACTGTAAGCAGTGGGAAACAACTAGCCTAGGTATGTTCAAAGTTAACAATATCCACCTACCATAACACGCACATCTTAAGCATGTTAGTTCACATTTGTTTAATCTGTACAAAATACGAAATGTAAAAACAGCAAATCGCCATTTTGTGTTGCTGGTAGGGGGATTTTGTTGCCTTAAGACAGAGCCAGGCTAGCTGCTTTCCCCTGTTTCCATTCTTTGTGCTAAGTTAAGCTAACCAACCCCTGTCTGTACTGTCATATTTACAGTTCAGACATGAGATTGATATTGAGCTTCTCATCTGACTCACAGCAACAAAGTTAATAAGCGTACTTCCCAGGATGTTGAATTTATTTCTTTAACTTCCTCATATTATCATTGCTATTCTAATTCCATGCAAGAATATTTATTTTTAAGGTTTATAGGTTAAGATAAGCCATTTCAGTTCCCCCTGCATCTTTCACAAAGATGTAGATGAGACCTATGACTAAGCAGCGCTCTCCTTTCTCTCAGCAACTAGTGAAGAAGAGAGCCACATCCCCTACTACAGTGCTGATGAATTTTCCATGTGTCACTGTGTGTGTGTGTGTGTGTGTGTGTGTGTGTGTGTGTGTGTGTGTGTGTGTGTGTGTGTGTGTGTGATCTGTGTGTGAAAGCCTCTGCAGGTCAGCAAACGCCCACAATGAGATTTTGTTATATTTATCCATTGTTCCTCTCTTTTTTCATTACAGAGAGAGAAAGGAAGTCATACAGTGAGCCAAATTCAAACCAGCACCATCTGAGTTCACCAAAGAACTCAGCACCATCGGAGCACCACAGTGACTCATTCATCACCTACTTTCATTTTAAATAACATGTGACATGTGGGCTGTTAGAGTGAATGGCATCAATGAATTTACATTTATTTATGCTTACTTTACTTTCTATATAAGTTTTATTAACAAAAAAAAACACAATACCACAATTATTTAAGCTAAAACAAAAGCTCCTGTTTCTGCTACTACAAAATAATTGCCATTATTAGCTGCTTGCCCAAAGTAGTAAACCACCATATTATCTGGAGACAAATACTATGGCGCCACCTGGTGATAAGCTTTATGTGCAAATGTTCAGTTTTTTATGTGTACGATTATTTGGCCCACCTTAAAAGTCAGTCCACCTTAAAGCCTGATTGAGTTCCAAGAGGCACCAAGTGTAGCTCCCCCAGCAGTGCACAAATCAAATTTTCAGACTGACAAAACACAGTTTCTTAGTTTTTCTTTGTGCAGAGGTCAGTGAGGGTTCCTGTCCTGGGTGAGCGCTGATTGAACATATTTGGTTCTTGCTGAGGTTAAACATCAGTCTCTTTAGTGGGCCTTGTCAGGGTGTAATTGTCTTTTGATCTTTTCTTGCACTGCATATTGCTGTTAGGCTTTACCTTATACTAGTGCAGTGCCCATTAAGGAATATTTATTTATTTATTTAGTAATCCAATCATCATGGTCTAACGTCATTGCTGTGTTATTTTAATGACAATAATAATAGACCTTATAAAACTAAATGCAGTACAATACAACAGGCCTGGTGTACCTTAGAAATTGACACGTGAGTGCCATAGTCATGTATTCCCTGAACTGCAGAACTAGTATTTTCACTGAGGAGCGTAGAACTTCCGCTGTTGTTGATGACGTCATGCACGCGTGAGTCGCCGCAGCCTTAACCGTCGTTTGTTTGTTTGTTTGTTTTTATTGAAAATGTTACAATACACACGTGGAGTTTGAAGTGCTCGGATGAGCGCTTGTCAAGAAAATCAAAGGAAAAACAGACAGATTTGTTTTTTCTGTTTTAGGCCTGAACTGAATCCAGCTCAGGCTGTGGCCTAATGCAGAAACTAGACAGTTCCTATCACTGCAAGATTGACTGTTTGCTGTGTTTGCACCTGTTTGGTTTTGTGAGCATAATTTCAGTTCTCCAACATGTTATTGTTGGTGTATTTCCCTTTATCAGTTTTAATCCACTGAGACTTTCTGATGATAAAGGTAGTTTATTTTGAAATCATTGGAAACCTGGTCTCTGCTGTTCCTTCTGTGTTATGGGTTTACTATCACCCTCTGTGATGGTGCAGTCCCCAGCCCCTGGTCATAAGTGTTTATTCATCTTCAAAACCTAGTAGAGACTCAAAGGAACTCACATTTTGTTTTTAAAATGCAATGATGCTTGCTTAGTTTTGGGAATAATCCAGGTTATATAAGTTTGTGTATATGTCAAGCTGACACCAAATAGTCAGCATACACCAAACCTGCACTCACACCTCTGCCTGTTTACAGTCTCATCAAGTCTGCTACATTCCAACATCAAGAACATTATGATCTAACTTCATCTAACCTGTCTGAGTACAACTTTTGGGCCTGCAACACTGCCAAAAAATGCTGTTTGCAAAGTAGGAATGAAAGGCAACATGACCTAATCAAATTTTCTGAACATTCAGCCAGGATCAGCTATCAGCACACCCTCAGAAGAGAGGACTTTCCCTCAGAGGGTGTGTCTCACATTTGACTTTCATCAAAGCAGGTGTTGGTTAATAAGCAACTAAAGTTATCGGCTCGTAAAGTTGAGCAGTCCAGCTTTGTTACTGTGAAGATAAATTTCTCACCACCACACCCTGTTTGTCTGTATCTATAGTGAACCTGTTAGGACCATTTCCTTTTCTTTTATAAGGGTTTACATTTCCCCCTATGTGCTCTCAGAAAGATCAGGCATGGCATAAGAAGGAGTAGATCACATATTTTAATCATGGCAAAGCACTGGCACATGGTGTATCTGTGGAGTGTTTGGCACTTCCAGACCCTTAATGTAGCAGCTTTTAACCTGGACACTGAGAATGTGCTGCAGAGAAATGGAGATCCAGGAAGTCTGTTTGGATTTTCTGTTGCCTTTCACCAGCAGCTGAGCCCTGCCAGAAAGAGCCTGTGAGTGAAAAGTCTTCTATTTAAGTTTGTAAGTAAATTAAATCTGTTTCTATATCTGTGTCTTACCATTTGAGGTATTGTCCCCCAGATTGCTAGTTGGAGCTCCACAATCAAAACACCAGAAGCATGTGAACATTACAGGCGTTGTTTACCAGTGTGACCTGACCACAACATCTGAGCACTGTCAGCCCATTGAGTTTAACAGTGAAGGTTAGTCAGCCTATTTTTTTCTCAAACTGCATGAGTTATTTTAGTATGTTTGATGCAGTGTAAGTGTTACTTCTTTATGTTCACTTACTGCTATTTTTTTAAAATGTGTTCCACTACATTTCATAGGGAAATATCATGTATGTTTATTGCAATATTTCACAGTTGAAGCTACCGGTGACTTGTCAGATTAATATTTTACCTTAAAAACATATTGTATTATAAAAATGCATTGTAATAGATTAAAGCAGTGGCTCCCAATCTCCAATTTTTTTTTCTTTTTGGCTTATGGCCAAAAAGAAAAAAAATGTCTACACAGGGCCTCTTGTCACGTTAGATGAGATGTACATGGAGATGAGTTGTTTGCAGTTCCAGCCTTGATTGGGAACCACAGACTAAACTAACTAAAAAACTAGCTCCACTTCAAGGAGGTGATATTAAAATACTATATTTAACATCAGGCAAAGGGGACCTTTTATTGCACTTTTTGGCACTTTATCACTATTATTTTTCCAGTAATAGTTATGTACATTTACCCAGGTATGATTTAAAATGCAGGGATGACTGTTTCTTCCACTCAGTACAATTATACTGACCTTGTGGCCACACAGTGAGCTCAGATTGTTTGTCTTCCAGAGTTCCTCCATAGTAAAGGCATTAACGACCAATGGATGGGAGTTAGAGTGACCAGCCAAGGTCCTGGTCAAAATGTAATGGTAAGGGACACACTCCGTGTTGAAACAACAAGAATTAATCAGTCAACAGCTTTTGTAATTTTATTATCCTTTCCTTATAGGCGTGTGCTCATAGATACCAGCAGTGGAGCCCAAGCCCAAGCGTTGATGTCCCTCGCCTGGTGACGGGTCAGTGCTATCTCTTAGGAGATGACCTGAAGGTTGGGGAGGAAGAGAGGACGTGGAGGAGGGTAGTTTGTGATTCTGAGCACCTTACCAGACGTCGCAAGGACCATGAGTGGTTTGCGTACTGCCAGCAGGGTCATGGAGCATCGTTTGCAAAGGACAACAGGACACTGTTGTTTGGGGCACCTGGCGCTTATCAGTGGAAAGGTAAAGTAAAACTTACAGCAGGTCAGAAAAAATAAGCAGCCATTTACAGAACATTCCATTTTTTAATTTTTATTGAATTGAAAAATCTAGACAAAAATAAGGTTAATGACGTTTGGCTTAAAATTTGGTTTTTATTTTTCTTTGAAGATAAAACCTTTCATGTTCTTAATGTTTCATATTCAGCTATTATGCTTTTTTCCTGCAGAATAAGCAATATTTTTATATATCCTACATTTTATAAGCACTAAATACTATAAGCACTTATAGTGCTAGTAGAATCTTGGGTGTTTTAGCTCTAATTCAGATTAATTGCCGTTACATTAAATTATGCATATGCATAAGTGTTGTCTTCCACATGGTGCAGCATTTTTAAAGTTTTGTTATTCTGTGTTTTGTTTTGCGATGTTGTTTACAGGAATTGTACGACAGGAGCTCTTGGACAACCTGGACATCTTGGGTGAAGATCCTCGTGAAACTGGGGATATAGATCTGTTTAACCAGAGGCTCATTCCACTTCAGAGAAACAGCTACCTGGGTCAGTTTTTGGTCTGGTCAGAGTCAGGAGTTTTTAAAGTTGTATCTAACTTCATAAATATGATGGTTAATGAAATGCTAAAAGGTAGTTATACTTTAAAGTAGTGAGGGTGCCCATTTAAGGGATTTCATCCATATCTACCATAACATATTCTAACATTTTCCTTTTATGAAGTAACATTCCAGTAAACCAGCTTCATTTCCTTGCTGTTCCAGGATTCTCCATTGACTCTGGTATGGCCCTGATCAGGAAGGGTGAGCTGACGATTGTTTCAGGAGCACCCCGAGGAGGCTACAGTGGCCAGGTGACATTTCTTAAGGCGGATCCAGTGGCAAAGAGAAGTTTGTCTGTGGAGTTAGTCCTCTCTGGTCCAGGCCTGGCCTCCTCCTTTGGCTTTGATGTGGCAGTGGTAGATGTCAATAGTGATGGGTAGGTTTTCTAAAGAAATAAATCGCAGTCCATTCATATTTTTACCATACTGGTAGAAGTATAGAACATAAAATGTATTTGTGGCCACAGTATTCATTCCTCTTGCTTATTGCAGAATAAACCTTTCCTCCTTTATGACGGCAGCTGGCAGAGCTGTAAAACTTGTGGTCTTAACATAGACTTATTACTACTTTATTTGCATTAACATTCGGGGAGCTGTCGTGCTGGCAAAGTAAATTGTGCACACAGGCACACAATCTACATCACAGAACCTTTGGTAAACAGTTCATATCATACTTTAGTATTCTGCCAAAACAAATACAGCTCCCCGTTTCTGTTGAATTCAGTACGAGACTGTTGTGGCACATTGTTGTTCTTGCGTTCTTTTGTTATGTGCAGATGGGACGACCTTGCTGTAGGAGCACCACAGTTCTTTGTCAAAGATGGTTCGGTTGGAGGAGCAGTTTACATCTATATCAACAACAAAGGAAAAAACTGGGAGGATGTTGTTCCAACACAGCTTCTTGGACCTGAAGACTCCATGTTTGGCCTCGCAGTGGAAGACATAGGAGATATCAATCAAGACGGTTATGGAGGTTGTGACATTTTAATATTAAATATAATATGAAATATTTAGTCCCCTGACTGAACTAACAACTAGAAAGTAAGAATATAAACTTGTTTTGAATTCAAACACTAAATTAGCTTTTTTTTTTTCTAGCAGACATTTTAAAGTGAGTCTATGGAATTTTATTTTTTTATTTATTTATTTTTTTTAAACTGTCTTCAAAGGAATTTAGTGAATACTGAGGTACCGCACCCTGTCCTAACATTAATCTTTGCTGGCAGATATTGCTGTGGGGGCACCATATGATGGATCTGGTCAAGTATATCTCTACTGTGGCTCATCAGATGGTATCAACAAAAAGCCAGTGCAGGTGAGGCCATAATGAAAGGTCATCATTTCAAATCTGTTTGAAATAGCTAGACAGCAAGAGTAGACCATGATATTATATTCTCACAATTTTACTTTTTTAGGTACTCTCACCAGGATCCAAAAGAATTACTCTGTTTGGATATTCTCTGTCTGGCAACTTGGATGTGGATGACAATCAGTACCCTGATTTGGCTGTGGGATCTCTCTCAGATTCTGTTTTTGTTTACAGGTAATTTTAAAGCTGCAGCGCAAACACATCAGTTTGAACTGGTTTTTCCAGCAGGTTCCTATTTTAGTCAAAATAAGTGTTTATGAAGCCTGTGGGTATGTTGGTGTTTACTGAAACGTAATGTAATGCACACAACCTCAGGACATGAGCTAAAGCCCAGATTTCTTTAAGCTTTGTGGTTTAACTTAACATTAAATCTTAATATAATCCCATGTCCACACACTGCATGGCGTCATCTCTCACTTTCATTGTGCTTGATCAGAGCCAAAACACAGAAACCAGTAAATTTATTCAACCTATATCATTTGTTGTTGTAGCTGTTGTTTTGTTTTACAGAGCAAGGCCAGTGGTCAGTGTGAGCATCTCTCTACAGGTGACACCAAGCGAAATAGACATCACAAAAGAACAGTGTGATAAACGCACCTGGTAAGATGTATCAAAACCCAAATTATGATATGGTCTAACTACACACTAACTTACTGGCTTTTGTTCCATGGTTTCTCTGCACAAATTTCTGTGAAGTTATTTTGCAGCTCAGGTGTGCTTCACCTACACAGCACATCCGGCATCGTTCAACCCCAAACTGAGTGAGTTTCCTTATTGCCCCTTCAGTACTCTTAACACTGAATCTAAGGTTTTTCACTTGTATTTCATGGCATTTAATGTCCATGTTACACATGTTTATGAAAGTAGATTCATAGGTATACCAGAGAGTTAAAATTTGCTGGTAGACAATTTTGATCCTTTTTTTGACAAACTAAGATTGTGCCAGATTAGACTATCTATGAAAAGATGCTTAAGTCACTCACAAGCTCAGGTTTTTTAAAACTGGACTGCAGTAGTTGTGGCAGTAGTGGCAGTAACACAAGTAGTTAACAGCAGGCACAGGTTGCTGTACAAATACTAAGAGCAGTAGTTTTTCACGGCAGTTGTGGTAATAATCATATTTGTAGTCGCAGCAATAGTGACTGTAATGTCAGTAGCACTTATCTCATACGTTTCCTCTGTAGTGGTCAACTACACCTTTGAGGGTGATGCTGAGAGGAAGAAATTGAGGCTTCATCCAAGAGTCGACTTTATAGGTTCATCTCAAGGAAGAGTGGAGCTGCCAGGACAAGGGACAAAAATCTGCGCTCACACCAAGCTCCGACTTCTGGTACTGTGTCATAGGCTTTTTTCACAAAAGGCATTTTGACATGTCAGTAAAAAAAAATAATAATAATAAAAAAGAGGTGTAAATGGTAAAGTACATGAATTTCGCTTCTTCAGTTTCAGGGTCCTGATATTGTGCATGTTGTCTCACTCTCACATTGTCATGGTTTACTGGGACACTTGAATAGAAAGGAGCTATTGCTAATGTTATTAGTAACACCTGTCTTTTTCCGTCAAACCAAAAAGTATGTGTGAAAATGGCCAGTTGTCCAATTTGTTCCTTAAAGAGACCCATCACTTATGAGGCAGCACACATCAGACTAAAATAAAACACTTTTTCTGTTCCAGCGTGATATCAAAGACAGGCTGCACAACATCCCCGTCTCTGTTACTGTGTCTCTGCTGAGCTCCAGTCAAACAACCAGGACGAGTGCAGATCTTCCCAATGTTACTCCTGTCCTCAACCTCCACCAGCAGAAGAGCTCCGTCTCAGATGTATGTGTCTCTCCATCTGGTTGTGTATCTCTTTGCCATCAAAGCTGTGTCAATTAAACACTTTAGAAATGTGTATTAGTGTTGGAGAGCAGACCAAGCTCAGGTTAACAAAGTTGTTAATAGTTAAAAAAAAATTCTGCTCTGTTTTTCACAGATTAACCTAATAAACAAGGGCTGTGGCAGCGACAACATTTGCCAAAGTAACCTAGAGTTACAGTACAAGTTCTGTTCCCGGAAAACACAAAATGATCAAAATGTTTTCAATTCACTGCCCAGGTAAGGCAAAAAAGGTAAACCCAAAAGCAAACTAAACTAAACAAAGCAATACATTTAACCTGTATTTCTAAACCCAAAAGCTCATTCATCTGAGGTTATGTCACGTCTCTAGAGAGGATGGTGTAGCAGTCGTCACTCCCTCTAATGAAGACATAGCTTTAGAAATCACTGTGACTAACAGAAATGGAGATGATGCACACCAGAGTCACGCAAGCATCATGCTCCCAGAGACTCTTCATTACTCCTCCATTGTCTACAATGCAGCAGCAGTGAGTATACAAAAACTCTGCAGTGGAAGGAAAATGTGTAAAAACATTTACTGGTGTGGTTACTGTGAAATGTCAGCCACAGGAAAGGAAAGAACTTTTACAAACATATACACTTCTTCATTTATACGCTCAGATGTACATGGATTTCTAAGTGAGCAAAAGCTTGTGCAGGAGACATAGGAAGCTTAAAGCTTGTACAAAGGCTCAAACTTAAGATAAACAGATTTACATAACAGAACTGTGATTTTAAAAAAGATGATGTATAAAATTTTGGGGATGAGTATATGGTGTGTGTTTTCTGTTTTTATCCCAATACAGTCAGATTTCCCTGTTTTGTTTTGGTTTTTAATATATACACACACACACTATTGGTATGTGTGCATACATCCATATGTATATTTGTATCCACAGGAAACACAAGTGAGTTGTACAGCCAATGACAAAGGAACACAAATAGACTGTGAACTGGGAAATCCTCTCCAAAGAGATGCTGAAGTGAGTAGCATAGCTCAGTTTCCTTTCTTTACTCTTACTCACCCTCTGCACGTATTGTCTGATGACTGTTTTGTTCCCTTCAGGTTACTTTTTATGTCGTACTCACAACGTCTAGCATTTCGCTGAACACAAAATATGTCAACGTCAGCCTGCAGCTTGAAACGTAAGTGTACTGAAAGAGAGAACTGGCACCAGTTATCAATCAGTGAATCTGTGAACATGATTATGAAATGAACAGGTTTTGTTATTTTGTTGTGTAGGACAAGTGTGCAGACCATACAACCAGTGACGGCATTAGCCAAAGTGGTTTTTGTGCTGCAGCTGCAAGTATATGGGTAGGTGCTGATTGTTGTTTTAACTGTTCTTCGTTTGTTGTTTTAATCTTCATTTTAATGCAGGTATTTAGATCTCCAGTTTTTTGTTGAGATAAAATATACAAATTGATTTTTTTGGCAATAACATTGGGCTTGAAATTTGCATTAAATGCTTTGCATTGATGAATGAAGCTGTCGAACAATATATTATACAATGGTCTGTTTATTTGTTGTCGTTTTTTTTCTTTAGACTAGCCAGGCCTTCCCAAGTTTCACTTGGTGAAAACTTGATGGGTGAAAGTGCCATAAAGTCAGTGGATGAAATTGGAACGCCGGTTAAATATGATTTTAGGGTGAGATGCCTTATGTTGCTACCTTAAAATGCATTAAAATGATTAATTAAATGTTTTTTTCCCACAAAAACAGGTTCAAGGAAACGGTTTAGTTTTTATTTTCCAGATAACAAATTTGGGCAGACCACTCAAATCTTTCGCCAATGCATCTCTAAACATCTACTGGCCAAAGGAGAACTCTGTAGGAAAATGGGTCCTGTACTTGACTCAGATCACCAGTAAAGGTGTACAGTCTGTCCTCTGCTCACCTGTTAGCGAAGTCAATCCACTTAAACATGTAAAGGTAATAAATACCTCTACCTCTCATTTAATTTTTTTGGAATTTAAGAGATGTCTGTACACCACCCCTGTAATGTGATAATGTTTGATATCAAGGGTTGGCATGACCCCTCAAGGAAAAGACGTGAAGCTGAACATGAAGCTCTCTCTACTGATGGGTTTCCATTTCTTCCAACAAGGAGGAAATACAAAACCTTGGTAAGAAATTATTTGTCAGAGATCCATACAAACACTACAGTCATGCTTACGGATCACCGAAGTCATTAGGTGATAAAATCAAGCAGGCAGGTCAAGAGATTTGGGAGACGAGAAGACATTAGCATATGTTAATCTGTGAATTTGTCACATGTGCGTTGTAACCCCAGGCCTCTTCTCTCCTCCGCAGACCTGCTCAGATGGACTGAAGTGCGTGGAGATACGCTGCCCTCTGCTGGGACTGGATAGTACTGCAGTGATGTCTTTGCATTCACAACTCTGGAACACGACTTTTACTGAGGTTATAAAATTACGTCCTCTTTTATGTTTGAAATGCATCAGCTCTGACAGATAACAGTGATGAAAATGCCTCCGTTTAGTTCCTTTAGGATCTTGTTTCGGAGAAATATTCAAACTGACTTTTAGTTCTGTGGTCTGCTTTGTTGCCTGAAACCTGTCAAAACTGTGAAGCACAAGAATACTCACTGATTCATTTTACCTCTCCCTGTTAGGATTACAGCTCTTTGAATTATCTTGACATTGTTGTGGATGCCACCGTCAGTTTAACCAACTCTCCTGAGAATATTGGACTTAAACCAGAGAAGCCTGGGACAAAGGTAAAAACTATGAGCGTTGAAAAAAGCTTTTGGTGAATCACTTGGACAAACTTGTGTATTTGTATATTTTATCTGCCCTCTCCCTCCCTGTACATTATTCACTTGTTAATGTGTTTCAGGACTCCTACTCAAAAGATGTCATTGTCCACAGGTGAGACTGACAGTGTTTCTTGAGAGAAAGACTGAATACTTCACTACTGTTGCCTGGTGGATAATCTTCCTAACAGTCATTGCTTTGCTCCTGTTGTTGGCGGTCTTTGGCTACTTGTTGTGGAAGGTAATAAGTTCAATTAATCTGTGATAGTTTTTTTTTTTGTTTGTGATTTGTTTAACTGTGGAAAACCAGCTGTGCAGGAATAACTGGTAAAATATTACTCCTATTCCATTTATGCAAGTATATATAAAAATTGTCATTAGCTTTTCTTTCACTTTTGCTGGACAATAAAGTTGCATTTCGCACTAATGAATTTGAATGGATCTGCTAAATTACACATTACATTACAGTATAAAATGTGAAATATGTGGAATGCCTCATAGTGTGCAAGCACTCAAATGTACTCAAGTACAGATTTTGAATACTACATGTGTATAAGGACATGCACTTTGAGTTAATTTACTTTACATGTGCAATCAGTGCAGGTGCTGATTGTCCTTTATTTTGTGTCCTTGTCAGCGCACCAACCGTCTCCCTGATAACAAGAAGCTGTCACACAAAGATCCAAATGCAGAGACTGCTCCTCTAAAAGGCTATAAGAAGAAACAGGCGGCCTGATACCTCAGTGGTATGAGACACATGCAATGAACACAAGATGATAAGGATTTGATTGTAGCTGATATTCTATCAATTATATGATGCATGATAAATTGTAAGAAAAAAAAATTATATATATAAACTTTTGTATTTTAACTCGGATGTATTCTAAAGGTATAACTGAAATGTAGATACTCTTTTTAGTGATGGCATGTTTTCGTGACTTTTGTTTTTTAAGAATAAAATTAAAATAAAGGAGTAAAAAAGGCAACACATCAACTTGCTTTTCTTCAATTTTTTTTTAATGAAGCAGAAAATATCACTTGTTTGATACCAAAAAAATTGTTACGACAACATGAAAAAAAGTTGTTATACTTTCACCATGAAGGAATGTGCGAGTAGTGGGAATGGATGAGAGGTCGTACTAAAGAACAATTTACCTGAAATTCAGTGGAAATATTGCAGCCACCACATCCTAATCTGACCGCTGATCATCGAAAGCACATACTATTATAACACTGCTGCTTTTGAAACACTTATTTTCATTTGTTGTTGTGCAACATAATACTGTGTTTGTGGTGAAGTCTTGTACATGGTCCTTCCCGTCTTGTAAGGGTTTCATTCCAAAGTTTTATTTCCACCTTAGATTGCTTGTTAAAAGTAACATGTCACTGATTATTTACAGAGGAGTGCCATTTTAGAGGATATGATCTTTGTTATTTAATGAACAATAAAAAGTTTCTATTTTTGACAGAAACTGATGTGTTTTAGAATGAAACCCTTCACTTGCTGTGCTTTTGTATTGTACAGGTGCAATACCCCATTTGACTACAGGTCAACTTATGTTACAACCAACTGGATTTCACAATTTCCTCATTCAGTGTTTTACAGCATCAATACATTCTTTTTATATTCTCCATCTCTATCTCTGTTGGGGAGCAGATTATGTTACCTTTGGACAGAGCCTGGTTAAGTTGTTTCCCTATTTCCAGCATTTCTGCTAAGCTAGGCTAAACAGCTGCTGGCAGTGGATTTATATTTAGCATACAAACATGAGGGTGGTATCAATCTTCTCATCTAAGTCTCAACAAGAAAGCAAATAAGAGTATTTCCCTAAATGTTAGATTATTACTTTAAGCTCACCCTCCTTTTCCTTCCTGTACATGGATGACCAACTCCTCACAAACTTTTTTTTTTTTTTATATTCCTGAAAAATCTTTGATTTTGTCAAAACACATTCAGCATATGAAAATTAAGAACCTTTGTTTCTCAGTTCTTGAAAGCGTTTCTTTCCATCAACACTCCATCCAATTTTACATCTCACCAGGAGCTTGCTCGCTGTTTTCATCATCTTTTGTTGCTTTTAGGAAAAATAAGTAGAAAAGCATACCGTTAAAAAACATACCAACATCTTGTCAGCATAAACTCAGAACTATAACTTGAAACCAGAACATATGACGACAAACAATATAAAAGCACCATACACATACACATTCACACACGTTGCTCCTTAACAGTCTCTGGTTAAGACTTTGTTACCAGAGAAAGTTAATGACAGACATTTCTTTTAGAAGATTAAAAAAAGAACACAGCCGTTGCCTTAAAAATCATAACAATAAGAAATTAAATAAAATATATTACAAATAAATTAGAAACATCCATATATTACATTAATTAACCCCTTGTCATCACAAGTAACCCAAAATTACTTTGAACTTTTTAGGTACATTCAAAATAAGCTCTTTGTTTGGTTTGAAGTGTCAGCCTGACTTTTTGAAATTTCCAAGCCACAATATGGAGCTTTAATTAACCGATTCAATTAAATCTCACTATTTTCACAAGATGAAAAATGAGCAAAATGAAGCACAATCAGACTGAAATCAAATCAATTACATTGATCAACTTAATTTCATTAGAAAGGCAGCAAACAAATGCATTCAGATCATATCAGCTGCTCACTGAAACTAAACAGTAATTAACTGGCACAACTAATCTCTATCTCACAGACCAGCAAACCATGAGACCATCAGCTCCATCACCCAAACATGTTGCTAATTCATTTGTTGTTTCTCAAAGACTTCCGTGCTCCAGCACTGCACACTGTTCAGCATCAAGACTACCATATGTCAAACATCTCACGAATGGCACTAAAAAAAGGGCAGTACTTATTATTTAAGTATTGTTTGTAATCATCCGTGTCTGGTAATGCCTCTTTTGTGGCTTGGGCAGTAGGAAAAATGTTCTCTTTAACTTATTTATTTTGTGCTGTAAACACGTTTTTGATTATTGCTAAATTAGCCTGTTTTGTCTTTTTTTCTGCTGGTGTAACAAAATGGAATGACTTTTTTTCTTTATAATGTGCTTAAGACTCCAGCATGACAGAAAACCTCCACTCCCAGACTGTTATAACAAGCTATCTCCACATGGGGGCAACAGTGACCAAAAAAGGCAAAGACAACAAAGAAACCAGGGAGAAGGTGAGCCCGCTGGTTGCTGACCGAACCCGTCCATGGCCGTTGTTTCTGTTCCACTTGGACCCGTTTCTCTCTCGGACTCGAGGAGGCTTTGCGGGGTTGGAGACCGGGTTACGAGCGGGTTTGTTGTAGGGAGGAGAGTAAGGCCCATAGCCTGGCCAGTCATCATTGTACCTTTCACCATGGTCTCCACCCCCTGAGCCACTGCCCTCTTCACCTGGAGCAAGGGGAATAGAGATTTCTGACTGATGCACAGCACAGCATGGAAATGCAAAGTTACATCTAAATACAGGGTTTCAGTTCTACTGCTGGTGATCCTCATAATCACCAATATATATTGATAAAAATCACAGATTGGCTAATATCCGTCTTACACATATTTATAAGTATTGACTGTCTAGAACACTCACTGTCCATGAAGTCCATGTCTTGTCCACTCTGAGCGTGTCTCAGTTTGTTGGTCACCACCCTCAGCTCCATGATCAGCTGCCTGGTCCTCACATCTGGCCTGGCAATGTCAACCTCCACCTCGGGGTTGTTGATCTGGCTGACCAGTCCATCACCTGTCACGTCCGGCAGGTACCTGAGTGTGTACACACAGAGGTATCACACCACCATAAGTGTACACTGTATGTTTGTGCAAACAACCATCTTTAATGTGATAATTGGCAGTAATTGTAGAAGTGTAGGCATCCTTGACTTACTTATGTGTAAAACACATGATATCCTTTTGTTTTGTGAACCAATATGGATTTTTTAAACTGCAGGTTACTCTTTTTTTCATTAACAGCATGGTTCTTTGGATGGCAATGCCAGTTTTTCACCACTGTGGTCCATACTGAAATATCTCAACAGGTTCAGGATGGACTGCCATGAAATTTAGTAGACATTCATGTACCCCAGGTGATGAATCACTTTGGTGATAAATATGGCACAAAGTAATTTAATTGAGTACTCTATCCCACAACTTAATTACAGTAGTAAAACTTTTTATACCAGCTGCTTCAGCTGTTCCAGTCTAGCTACAGTTCTAGTTAGTGATCAAAGCTGCTAAGGTGGGTGTACATTTACATAAAACTGTTGCCTGATGCAGCTGGAACATCATAGACACAACAGGCACAAATTCATTATGCAGAGTTGTTTTTCCTTCCTCTCACAACACACACACACAGGGCTATGCAATGTCTCAAAATCATCCTGAGTACATGGTGTTGTGCAGTATCTGTGTGCACAAAAGGCAAGCAAACCCACACAGAGAGAATGTGGGTGACTGGTGGTGGCAAAATTAAACTCAGTTCCATCTGTTGCATCCTTCCACCTCTGTACCATCACTCGTTCACTCCTCCTCCGCCTCTACTGTACCCCTCCCTCCATCGCTCCGCTCTGATCTCGCTCACCTCCCCCGGGTCTGCCCATTCCAGCAGCGGTCCTCATTAGTGACGTCGGCAGCCATCTTCTCATCGTTGCAGATGGTGTGTGGGAGGGACACCCAGAAGCCCCGCATAGGCCGCAGTCGCTCCTTCAGCTCGGTAACCTGTGTGGAGGCGGAAAGAAACTGGTTATGACTCAGTCCTGGTTTTAAAGGACCCTTGTTTGGTATGGCTGGCTGGAGGAAGCATATGGAAGCTGCAGTGCTGACGTTGGACAAAGTCAAAAACTGTCATGACACTGCGTCTGGGTCAGTTCTTAAACTGCATGTCGTTTATGTTTTATAGATAGATATAAATAACTGCTATCTTTTACTCTCTCCTCTGCTCGTGGTTTCATTTATTTTTCCAGCCCTTCTATCTTGCTCTGTGGCCACAGGAGTACTGTCTGATCTCTGACCACTCGACTCTCTTATTAGTTTCTTGTACCAAGCTTGAACATATTTTACTTGCTCAGTTTGTCCTCTCTTTGCTTTCTGCTCAGTTGCTATATCTGAATCCTCAGGCACAAACCTTTTTGACATTCGTAATTGCAGTTTCAACTTAATATATTTTAAGTCACACCCTTTCAGTATATGAGTACTTAAAGCTGCACTAATCAGTATTTTTTTTTTATGAACACTGGGTCATATTACCATGTGTAATGTCAAAAGAGTTGCTCATAGTGGCAAACCCACTGAAAATTATCACGACTCCAATTTTCTCTCAGCTTTACATTTATACGTATTATTCATACATTTATTTCAGCCCATTGTTTTGTGTGGGTTTTCTGGCCCACACTTTAATCTTTTACGTGGATAAAACTGACATTTTTGCCTGTCCCTCTACCCTGAGTAACCCATAATGACAAATTCATTTACAAAACCCTTAATTCAAGTGCTTTAACAGCCCTCTGGGAGCAATTACAGCTTCCAGCAACAAAGTGTTAAAAAGTGAAGGGGTCTGAATGTTTTCTGAAGCCACTGTAGTTTCTATAGAGGCAGGCCATGTCTCTTTCTCACCAGTCGGTCCAGGTTGGTGCCTGCAGCAGTGGTGGGTTTCTCTTCAGGACTGTAGGTGCGGAAAGGCCTCCTGTTTCCCCCAGACTCTTTCGGTGAACGTTTAGATCGTCCTGGAGCTGGCCTGGGGCTTCCACAGCCCTGGAACACCTGAGGTAAACAACACATAAGCAACACCACTGAAAACCACTGTAAACATCTGTGTCACAAGATATATAATGTGCGCTGACTATGACCTGACCATACAACAGAGAAACTTGCACAATATCACAGTAAAGGTTCACCATAGCTTCCAAAATCACACTGTTAGTGAAAAACGGCAAGAACACAAAGCTGAGCTGTATGGGAAAGAGCTGCTTGTTCCTTAAAGCACTGCTCCCACAAACCAGGAGCTCTGCTGTTTCTTTCGAGATGTGGGTGTCTCTCCGAAGGATTAGCTGCTGGGATGTCTGCCATGTTCTCATCATACTGTGAGGCTGTCATGCTCTCCGTGTATAATTCCTATCATTTTTACTGCATGTTGTCTCATTAAGAAGATTAAAATTGGAATTAAACAATAACCAAGATTATAGCTTTGACTTGTTGTAAGAGTGATGTTTTGAAAATGCTAGATAATGATTTTTATGCAGCCACAAAGGTTCAATAGATACACAATGATGCATGATTTCTGTTGAAAAGCCAAATTCTCAGAAAGCAACGAAAGCGCATTACTGTCCTTTTTATATCCCCACCGTCTGCTTGTGCCTTCATACCTTAGTGGATATGGTGACACTGTTTTCCTGCATGTGCATGATGGCCTCTGACACTTTAACAGAGATGGAGTCAGCTGCAAGCTCCATGTTGAACGGCCCCTCCAACTTCTCTGAAACCTGGTACAGAGCATCTAATAGAAGACAGAGGGAGAGACAGAAATAGACATGGTAGGGGAACAAAGTTTGCTATGACCACATTCACCCAAATTCTCACTGTCAAGTTATTCAAGAAAAAGAAAAAAAAGACTCTGCCGGTGGCTTAATGTAGACCCTGATAAACATCAAGACAATGGTTCCCTGTGTCTGGAATCTCTCACTGGCTAACCACTGAAGAGACTTGATTTATATCTGTTACTGGGGCGTTCAGGAAGCAAGCCAACATTATATAAAGAAGGAAGAATGGTGGTTGGAGAAAAGTGTACATGAGGGTAAAATGGGTTTGGGTGCAGCAGATATGGATGGAGTGATGAAAGGTGAGAGGAAGCACTGCACATGAAAAGAGAGAAAATGCAGGGAATGTGTGGGTTTGATGAAAGGGGAAAGGAAACACAGGAAGACAGATCAATTGAGGAGGAGCAGAGAAGCATGAATGATTAATGGAGGAGGAATTCATTAGGGGAAAAGGAAGTAAAGGAAGTAAATGAGTGACAGAGCTGCAATGAAAGGATTCTACTTTTAGGTATGCTCAATTTAATAATGATAATAATTCTGAATGCGGTTAAATGTCATATGGGCTATAATCATCTTTTTCTTATTGAGACTCTTTGAAATGGATGCTTTGGTTGAAGTACTTAATATTTTTTTGGATTAGGTATGTTAACTATATCATGCACCTGACCCAAAACCCACTTATATAAATTTTAGGATCAATTATTCATCCCACCCTCACCCACCAATGAAATTGTTCCATTCAGTGTCCAGGTCAGCCTGATTGGCTAAGCAGCCCTTCATCACGTTAAGGCACAGGGAGTGGCAGGGCCGCAGGGAGGGCATGCCTCGACACAGTGGGCAGTACCACTGACGCATCAGGCCACGCACACACTCTGAATCTGCAGTCAACTGAAAAACAAAGCAGTGGGAGTTTTGGCAGAAAGAATCAGTAAGAGAGCACAACATAACCACTAATTATTACGATTAATATCACTGTTTATGGGATCTTTGCATGTCGGCAGCTCCAGAAGTAAACCAGTGATAGAGAACTTTAATTGCTTGGGAAAAAAGCACTTTCATTTTCAAATTTCAATTTGAGATTTTAGATAATTAAATTTGAGCAAACAGATTAAAGCTACTGGAACTTGACTGTACCTTTGTTTTTGAGAAGTGCTACGTAAATAAAAATAAAAATTATTGCAAAGAGAAACTCTTCTTTACTTCAGTATACACAAAAATTACATCTTGGATTAAATATTAATTAGCATTAATTAGCAAGAAGGACCAGTCACCTTTGTTGCTTTGTTAACAATATCCCGACCAGTAGCCAAGCCCTGAGATAGTGCTCTGGCTGCGATGAAAGCCCTGGACACCTGAATGTGAAACCAAAGAGTACAGAATAAGATCAGTCACAGCTCAACATGCTCAGTCATTCTTCATAACAGGAAGTCCAGTTATACTGGATCAAAGCCTTGTGTTTTTCTGAAAGTGTCCATCTAAACTTTTTGTTTTTTGTTTTAATCCCAAGGCACACACTTGTACGCGCAGTTTCCGGGGCACATCTCCAAATGGCTGCAGCTGTTCGGCATGTTTGCTGACACACTCCAGGTAGTCCTCACTGAACTGATACTGGGGGTTGACCAGAGAGAAGACCCGCTCCACAAGTCTGGACCAGAAGTCTGACAGAACCTCTGTCAGACTTACACTGCCCCCTGTGGACAAAAGAGCAGCCATGAGCACCTGTCTGTATACAACGAAAGAAGTCATGTTTCTGTAGGGATTTCTGACAGAAAGGGGGCATCACAGCAGACTGGATGTATAGTATGCTGCTCCAGAGGACTGAACAACCACCATATCCTTTTGCAGTGTGCTACTATAATGTCCAAAGAGCCAGGTTAAAGGAATAGTTCAAACCAAACTAAAACATCAGCTCATGCTTGTAAACCAACCAAACACACTGTGAGTTAGCCCCTGCATTTTTTACTAAGGTAAACATGTAAACCGGGCTAACTTCAAGAGAAATGAAGAAATAGATACGTATAAAGCACAAAGCCTCCTTAGTGCTCAGGTCATGTGTGCCTCCTGCAAAACATGCACATCCTACAGCCATCAAGGCTGTAGGATGTGCATGTTTTACAAGACAGAAAATACAGATGACAACGAGACAAATTTACCTGACTTTACAGTGTTGGTTACACACACAGAACGAGCTGAGAGACTGGACATCGCTAGCAAGATATCCCTATTAACTTCAGTAGTGTGGGATTGTGGTGCGAAATACTATAATCAAATAATATGAAAGCGGACAAAAGTTAATAGTTGCACTCAGTACTCACCAGATAATAGATCAGCACTATTTTTAACTGACTACAAAAAGCCTGAAGTCAACGCCACATGAAAATGTTTTCTGCTTCTTTGATTTCTATATAGTTCATTAAACACAACACAACAATATCTTAATATTAAGGCATCATATGTTTTGTGTGTTGCACTATTTTTTCTCATTTCTTCCTTTAAATGTGCCTGGGTGCTTTGCTGGTCTCTGTACAGCAGAATCAGGTAAACAGATTCTGAATATGCAACTCTCCAATCCATAGTCTACTATACAGCCTCAAATTAGCCATCCATGCAGTTTGGCAGACAAGGACAGGTTGACTAAGCAGCAACAGCCTGCAGACAGACTCGCCAGAGAGCGACTGTCAAGCCAAAACAGAGCGATCTGGAACAGAAATAGAAACAGTCTGGCATCCGTGGGATTCCGGTTCTCTCCCTCTTTTTTTTTCTCCCGTTCTTCTTGGCATTTCAATGCTCCTCAAAAGACAATACTGCTGTCCCCACCTTGCTGTGGATTTACCACAACAGGGGCATGATGAAACCACACTAAACTCCCAGTGCAACAAGGAATCATCACAGCTATATCTTTGACTAGGACACCAGGTGTTTGACAACATTTCTCTGCATTGAACTGATACAGGCCCATGTAGTGCAAAAACCCAGGACAGAACCAAACTGCTTGCCTGAATGAATGCCTTGTGAAATTTAATCAATTGTCTTTGATCTAAACTAATGTGATACAATGTACAAGATGTTTATTGCGTTATACTAATTCAGAGAGAGTCGAACAAAAGTCAGCAGAAGTTAGATTAACCTGGGTTTTTAAATACTGTCCTCTGACTAAAATGTCTCAAGCTCATTTCTGTTTTTTAAAGACTGTTTTTTGGCATTTTGCCTTTATTTAATATTTCAGAGTGGAGAAAAACAGGCCCCACCTGGAATCATGTACATTGCAATTAAAATAAGTGAATCTTAGATTACTAAAATGCCCCCTAATTTTACTGATTTATATGATCCAGCCTAATCTGTAACATTTTGCAAAGACCGTGAGACCATCTAAACACATAAAATCAGAATTAAAGTTTTCTTTCTTGAAATCTCATCTTCTAGCTCATCTTGAGCTGAGGTTGATTCGGCCACTGAACTAACCAGAATAATATCTGCGCAGCTCCACAAACAGCTCCTGGAAGACGTGTGCGTTCTGGGTGAAGAGGCGGCCATAGGTCTTGGTAAACATCTGGTTCATAGACTTCTCTGACAGGTCTATAAGCTCTCTGAAGAACTCTGCAGAGAGAGACAGAAAAAGCAGGTTATCTATCAATCTGTCACCCACCTTCTTCTCTTCTAATATTTTAGCCAGGTTTCTACGTAGGCGCTCAGTCACCCCCCTCCCTCCCAGATTAACAGCTCATAGGGACAGTTACATCAGATTTTGCACACTGGTCAATGAGTGTAACAGCATGTACTTTATTTGATATCCATCTTTAAGACTCCTATGCAGTCTCCCACTCCTTCAGCATTTCAAATGATTCATCACATACATTATATAAAAGAATGAGGAGGGAAAAAAAGGTCAGAGCAGACCACAGCAGGTAGGAGGAGAAAGTGTAAATTCAGCTCTGTGCTGTGGATGCTACAAACCTGCGGCCGTGCATACAACGGCTGTCGCAGTCTGAAATATTACTTCAATGTCAGCAGTTCCCATGCATTGATTAAACATAAATAGGAATCATACTAGAATCTTCTCAATATGTATGCAGTGCAGTGTTTTTATCTGCCAAAGTCAATTTTTGTGGCACAGATATCTGACCATCTGAGAGGAACTGTGCAGTGAGACATGCTAAATAAGTTTTTAATCAACTGTCACTCATTGCTGCTAACTTGGTAAATAGGGCAGTTTATGTTCATTTTTTCCATTTAGTTGTACACTCTTCGCTTCAAGAAGAAGAATTATTTCTTTGAACTATTTGAAACCATGTAATTTACCTATTAAACAAAATGAATGACTTTATAAGCTGAGTCAGCCTCTCACCATCAAATCTGCGGTGTCTCTGGGTGAAGGTGGTCAAAAGGAACTGGCTGTTTTCTTCAATGGCTTTGAGGAAGTCCCTCTCGCTCTGGAGGGCCAGTGTCTCCTCCATCTGACTGGAGCAGCAGGTGTAGTCCTGAGGACAGAGCCGCAGGTGCTCACCTGGAGGGTAAAACCAGGCCAGTAGAGAAAGAGAGGTAAGGAATGATCCCATGCTTAGAAACTTTTGTGGATAAATTAGATTACTTTGGTTTATCATAACATAATGTACAAGAATATACTTTAGCTTTGAATCTGTATAGTAATCATGTTTTTGTAAAGCACTTTGGGCTGCATTTCTACATTAAAGATGTTATACAAATAAAGTCATAATCAAGACCACAACAAAAACTAAGAGCTATTCTCAATAACATCAGTAGGTTTATTACCAGATCAAAACTGATGTTTTTAGTGAAAGAGTCAATTCCTCCACTTATCAGTCTGTTTTGTTACTGCAGGGAAATCTTATCAAGCATAAGCCTGTGATAGAAAATTGTAATTTCCCTGCATGAATTATTCAGCTTCAATCTGTCTTTCTTTGTCCACTCAGGTTTGGTCTTTGATATGTCAGAGGTAATTATATGCAAATGACAACCAGGAGGGGGAAATAACGCACAGCATTCAAATGTGGTAAAGGTTTGAATTCTTTTGTTTTTATTATTTTATATCCAACATCAATATTACTGCACCTAATACATTCCCATCTCCACCCTCGCTGATGTTCCTCTCTGCCTCTTTTGTTCTCTGTGTCTCTCTATTAGCCTGCTCTCATCCCTCTATTTCCATTTCTAAACTGCCTGTCTTCATCCTTTGCTCTCCCAGCCATCTGCTCCCCTGGCCCACGGGACAGTGAGCCAAGACTCAGGCAGTGACAACACACACACACACAAACACAAAATCAATCAATAGTGCAGTTTTCTCTGAAATGCCTCAAATAAATTGTCTGCATTTTTGGAAACATACATTTTACTCTCAAATGTTACTCTTCATGTTGAAAGCTGCAGGTCTGTCTGTGGATAACGCACGCACACACACACACACCATCATTCCCTTTCACATTCAAAGCTTAACCTCCCAGAAGTAGGTGACATCTTCAGCCACTCAAGTGCTCCGTCATGTGCTCACATGGTCAGACATTCATATTTCAACAAATTTCTGCTGGCTCGCCTCTCTCCTCCTCTCCTCTATCCCACCCCCTCACCAAAATTTAAAATTATCCTAAACCCAAATGTTTGTAATCCACATGATATCTTTTCATTCAGCAGATAAGATTATCACCAGTGAACACAGCCTATGGGTATATGCAGGGATTTAACAGTCGGCCAGTAGGCAAAGACTAATTAGGGGCGAGGTTCTTTGTTGCACCGGTGTTGGCAATTTGCTCATCCCCTTAATCATCCTATTTAAACAGCACAGAGGGGAGGAGGGGGCGGGTGTAATTTGTTTTAAACCACCCTGCATCGTTTTCTCTTGAGGAAAACTCACCATGATATTCCTACACTGTCTCTCTGATGCTTATTAGTGAGTTTTGAGCCACCTTGTACTTTCTTACATCACTTTCCTACGAATTTGTAGTGTGCCTGTGGTGTTTAAATGGTTTCGCCGCTTAAATATTGCTATAATGTCCCCATAATGATTTGTAGAGTGTCTGTGGTGCTGGCCCATAGGATTTGTAGTGACCTTAATCTACCAAATTATATTTTAATTTCTGTTGAGACCACATCTAAGATCTAGTTACATTTTATTATAAACTTGAATTAGGCACATTTCTTAACATACGGCTGTGGGACTGTTTTACATGTGTCCCCAAAACTGCCTGATTATGTGTGTGTGTCCCCGCCACAGAGTAGATGCAGAGTCTTACCGGAGATTTGAGTCAGCGGAGCGGTGTCTGTGCCGTAACCCTTCTCCGCGTACACCTGCCGGGTATCGGCGCAGCTCCTCCCCGCAGCAGCCATGGGGCTCCGGGTCCCCGACAGGGCAGTGACCATGCAGAGCAGCACCAGCAGAGGGTACCTGGGGAAAGATAGCCGGGTATCCATCCTCACCGCAGGGCGCAAAAACATACACCAGTGTAAGGGATGGGTTTATATAGCCTGAAAACAAACTATGAGTGCAGCAGCTTATAACTGAATCAATAATTGGCCGGTTTAGATGGACGCAAAAGTAAAAGAGTAACAGCGTCCCAAATCCTCAGTCTTTAAAAAATAAGATAAAATAAAAAAGTCATAGTTTTCCCCCGATAAGTACAATGAACAGAAGCACCCGGACTGGGTCTTCACATCATGCATATGTCTCCATCGACCGTGTCCGGTTCATTTGTCCTTCCTGGGAGATCCGCTGTTGTACGTAAATGTACAGGGAGTGTGAATGGGGCACTCCCGTACCTCAGCATCCTCTAACACGCAAACTGCGTAAAACTCGCCGGATTTAGCTGGAAAAAAACGGAAAAGGGGCTGTTTCCAAAATAAAAGCAAGGGCTAATCAACGTCATGTGAAGTGCGGCACACAGCTAAGTCTTAAGGTCCTTAATTTTTCATTTTTTCTATGTTGGAGGATCAATTGGAAAATGATTATAGAACAAGATATAGTATATAAATCATGTTCAAATATCTTTGCATTTTAGAAGAACTGGTTTGTTTGTGACTGGGGACAGACATCGCCAGTATAGTCCACTATAGTTGTCCTGAAATAAGGTTCACAGCAGTTTCAGCCTAAGTTTTGGTTTTTGTATTCAGTGTTTGCAAGTGTTAGTAAGACCTCCATCAAACTCAAAATGAAAGAAGGGAGAGGGACAGGTTGGCCCAGAGGGGTGAGTTGTTTTAAGAGGGCCTAAAAAATTGTAGCACCACTGGTTGTTAACAGGGTCTTGAAGTTGGATAACCTTTGTTGACATATTTACCACAATTATAAATCATTGCTTTAGTATGAAAACTTTATAAGTCTTGCTGCATTTATTTTTTAATAAACTTAAGAGTCTCAGAAACAAAAGGCTCAATTCTGGAGCTGTATAATGAGAATGTTTTGGTAACAAGTCATTCTAGAAGGTACATCATATAGGCTCCATTGAAAGGCCTTCTGCTACTGATAGACTGTTTGACACCAATGCTGCTTGCTGATATTGTTGAGCGCAAAATGCAGTTGTTTTTTCAGTATGCGTTTTATCTTGTAGTTTGCATCATTACTGTACAGTTATGCCCCTATGTGAATGGATTATTGAACAGGCCTGTTGGGCACAGGACCAGAGGTCCACGGGTATAGGTGGCGCCCTGGTCCAGAGCCTCTCTTTTAAGTGACTTAATATTTGTTGTTGATAAGTCTATCGAATGTCTACAAAGAGACACAAAATGACCACAGAGAGACACAAAATAGCCACTAAAACTCAAACTGACTATTTAGGGATGTCGCACAATGACTACAAAGGCTCTAAACGACTACACAGGGATGAAAGATGAGAAGACTAAAAAACTTTTGAGAAACATGCACTTGCGTCATTTTTGCCAACATTGTGAAACAAGGGAAATATTTTATTTTGAAGGGCCAGAGCAGAAGTTGTGTGTTTCACCCCGGCTGGTTTGACTCTGGTCATAGCCCATCAAACACAGAACAATGGACCGTGCAGAGGACCCACAGGAGAGAGTGGGGTGAGGAGCCTGCGGTGGCGGGGCGGGGAGCAGCTGAGCCAAGCACCTCAGGGTCCTAAAAACTGGACAGATAAACAGACAGACAGACACAGAGCAGACCGATTGAAAGATTATACACGGATACAATACAATACGTGACAGTAAATATATGCATTTACAGAGGAAAAATCCATATTCAGGGCCAGGAAAATATAATATTTTATTCCTATATTCAAATATTCCGCAGTCATTTAATTAGAATTTAATGAAATCACGGTGTTTTGGGAATGACCAATAGGAATCAAGTGACCCACTAGGCGGACCAATCACTTTCTGAGTTGGAAAGGCGCTGACCAATGAGCATCAAGAATTATTTTGCGTACTTTTGCGCGCTCCTGTACGTGACCGAGCCGCGACGAGAGAAAAACATCGGGATCAATTAATTAAGCGTCTCAAGAAAGGGACTTATTGATCAGTAATTGTACAATCAGGTGGTAAAATTATGCAGTCAGTTTACGGATAATGGTTACTGATTAATTTGGTTGTAGTTATCTATATTGTCTTAAAAGCTAAAGTCTCTCAAATTCTGGGAATCGTATGCTAATGGATCTTAGCACCCTCCGAAATCCGGTCCGAAAATCGGACAAGATTTCTTTAGCAAAGATTTCATCCCGTTTGTTTTGTCTGTAAGACCTGTCTGTTGGTAATACTTATAAGTTAGGTTACTGTTGGTTTTCAAAGTCTGATAATGGATGTATGAAATATTGTAACGGAGACTGTGTACGTAGCTAGCTAATGCTATGGCTTATCTAAGGTGCTAGCTAGTTTAGGTCTTTTAGCTAACATTACGTTTGTCCCTCTCTCCGCTGAAAAAGGAAAGACCAGCTGACCAGAAATTTAAAATCACCTTACAGTCTCTGGAGCCTTTCATCCAAAATGGCAACTGGAGACTCCGTTTTGGACAGGTAAAGTTAGGCAAGCCCAGCTAGGCAACCGGGATGCTTTAGCTTAACTTTACAGACTCATATTACAAAGCAAAACTTAAATGTATGTCCTCTAAAGTTCCAAGAAGAGATGTCAAAAATTGCACAACCGAAACCCAAAGTATGTCCTCAGTCCACAAACTAAAGCGTTATGCAGCACGTTCAGATTCCCTATAGTTACCTCACATTTTGCACATAATTGCACATTATTAGGAGCCTGTAAGCATCTATAGCAGCCAAAACTGGCCAGCAAAACTTAAAGGTGCGCTGAAATAATACCCAATATGCTATCAAAACTGTATGAATTACAGGGTTAAATCAATGAGAGCCATGAATTAAATATTTACATTAATTTGAGGGAATGAATTCAGTAATTTCTTGACACCTCGATTCCAAAACTCTCATCTCGTTAACTTGCTCTTGTTTCCTCGTGTGCAGAGGGTACAACAGGGTATGAATTAAAAACCTGGGTACGAATCATAAAAAAATTCAAGCTACCTGACTGGCTTTGTTAGCTTTAGTAATAATGATTTGTTAATGCTGGGATTTGTCTTAATTCAGTTTTCTTCTCTTTGTATTAGTCTTGAGGAGTTGGATGATTTCTCAGACTCTGGCAGTGATTATGAGGCCACAATAAAAGCCACAAAACGGAGAAAACTGGCAGGGCCTGGACCTCAGGTGAATTTGCTTATTCACTTTCAAAATAGTTCTTACTCATTTAGTTGGAGCTTTTTTAGACTGATAATCAGAAAGTAGATCAAAGAATAGGTTATGATTTTGTCAAGGTTTTTAAATTTTTTATAACATTGAAACAATTTAAATCATTGTCAGTCATATCTCAGTTATTGTAAACGATCAAAAAGGCTTAACTGGAGTCGTGTAACACTGAGGTAGATGTTTGATTCAAGCCTGCACCTTATCTTGCTACAGCTACCAGTAATTCAGTTGACTGCATCAATTCACTTTAAACCCCCCGCTGAGCTGCCCTTCCATCTTTCTTTCATCTCAAGCCACCCAAGAGGCCCAGGCGCAAAGCTGCATTGAGGGTGACGTCCAGCCCCACTAGTAGCCCCATCCCCAATCCTCTAGACCCCTCCCTGGAGCAGCAGCAAAAGCACTCCCAGGGGACATCCAGGCAGGTCTCCCCCAGACCTGTAAGGAGAGTGAATAAAGGAAGCCAGGGTATCAGTGCAGAGCAAATCTATGAAGCGGTCCGCTCTGGAAAGAGTGCCATGGTGGTGAGCAAACCCTCAGCAGAGGAACATGGAGGGAAGGGGTAATGGTTTGTAGAGATAAACAGATGAAGGGAGGGAGGTGTGTGTAATGGGAAGAGAAACAAGCCTCTAAGAGCTGATAGTGAGAGAGATTATCATTTGCTGTCAGTGGCTGACTGATGTGACCCTACAGAATTGCCTTTGATACGCAAAGAGAAAGGAGTGCTCTCACTGGGTAGTGTAGTCAATGATTGACAGCATGCGTCCATCCCAACTATTGTTGTGCCCAGTCTCTTCTGAGTAAAGACTAGAAAAGAGGGACCATATAACAATAGGAGACAAAAAGTGTGGTGATCAGTAATAAAAAGAGTCTGCCATTATAGTATAGAGCAGCGACACAATACAGGTGGTGATTCTTGGTGAAGGCCCACTCTCAGACAGCACATTCAGAAAATCTGATGAACTGCAGTTTAAGAAATTTAATCTGCTTCACAAAAATTTCTTATTTTTTGACAAAATTTTACAGCTTATTTCTTTTACATTGTATTTACAGCACAACAGATGCTCTGAAGGAGTTTCTTTGTATGTGCAGTGGTGCTACGGTTGACAAAAATGATTATGCAAAGGAGTTGGTGAATAAAACTGGAGGGCCAGAAAAAATAAGCAGAAGGGAAAGATGGGGAATACACGTCCACAAACATTATGTCACAAAATAAACATAAAAGACCAATGCTAGGACGAAAGATTAAAGCTGAGCTCCATAATGCCATTCAAATGATATGTTGTTATCACATCCATCTGCTCTTTGATCTGCGTGCAGCATTCCCATTGGCTCCTGTCTCCCTGTCAATCTTCAGGAGGTAGTGGATGAATGGCTGGACATCTACAAGCAAACCCGAGAGGTGGGGCTGCTGGTGCTCATCAACTTCATTGTTCAGTCCTGCGGATGCAAAGGTCAGAGGTCAAGAGGGAGGCCAGGGGATGGGAGGTAGCGGGTGTGGGTCAAAGTTCAACAGATTATCTTTCCAGTTTAAGCCCAGGCAATAATCAGCAGTCTACTATTGATCTCCCAGTACGATAACGATGCAGTGTCTAGGTGCTGTGGTAAATCTCTAATGACAACAAAATATATCAATATTTTGTGAGTGGAATGAAAATGAAAAGAAATCATATAATTTAATACAATTTTTGGGTCAAGAACCACCACTATTGTATTAGTATGCTTATGTGGAATGTGGAACATTGTGTTAACCTTTCATTCTTTTGTCCAGGTGTGGTTAGTAGAGAGATGTTTGATAGCATGCAGAATGCTGAGATCATCAGCACACTAACTAAAGAGTTCAATGAGGTGAGAAAAGAAAAATACTTGTTCAGATATAGATTACATCTGTTTAAGTAAATCCTAAAAGTAAAGATTATTCTTATAGTTAAGCAAGTTTGAATTTCGTTCACAGGCTTTGTCATCCCTTCTCACTACAAATAATCCTGCTGGAATTAGTTTTTGAAAGTCAAATGACCTCCATATCCCAGGAGATATTTATCTGATGGATAGAGTACAGCGTGATGAAGCACACTAATTAAAATCTAATTCTGATAAATCGACACATTAATGAGTTAATCACATTGTTTTGCCTCTGATGTAAATGTCATTAGCAGAGCAAATCACAGGTTTCTGCCTCATGTAACTATACTAAGCTCAGCGTAAGATGTTTCCTCCTTTTCTTTTGTTTCCTGTCTTCCTCCAGGATTCAGTGAACTACCCTCTCAGCACTCCAGGCCCCCAACTGAAGCGCTTCAAAGCCAGCCTGTGTGAGTTTGCTCGGGTTCTGGTGCGCTCATGCAGGAATAGCCTCATTTATGATGAATACCTCTTCCCCTCCCTGCTGGCCTTGCTTACCGGCCTGACCGACTCCCAGGTCCGAGCCTTCAGACACACCAGCACCTTGCTTGGTAAGCACATCTGTATGGTACAGGTGTATGAAATAGAAAAATATAGTGATAATCTGGGGTGAAAATATGTGCTCCATGCCTGTGGTACCAGAGGGGTTTTTTTTTTCCTACTTTTCTGGTCGGCACAACAAATTGCTCCATTCAGCTGACATCTGTTTTAGTTGCTAGACAAGTTCTTTTGTTTTTCCAGAATGTACTCCTCCTGTACAGCTTGCTTTTGTTGTTTTCACCCCCTGCATAACCATGCATCTTCTTTCTTTCAATTCAACAAAACCAATGTGATTTGTATTTAACAGTATTGACAAGGATTTACCTTTTATACTTTAGATAATTAAAAGTCAAGAAGGTGTAGTTAATGTAAACATTGTAAAAATGTCAGGATTAATGAAAGTGGCATACTGCAGACTGGACACGGCTTCATCCAAAGGTCTGGAGATGATGGTTTTTTCTTTTCTTCTTGCTTTTTAATTTTTCTTTTGTGGTGGAAATCTCAAATCAAGAGTGGAGATGCAAATCTTTGTCTTTGAATATTTTATTATAAATTAACAAACTTTGCAAGGGGGTTAGAACACCGAACAGAGTCTGCAGTGTCCGACAAGGAGGGCTTCTTCTGAATACACTCTTATACTGCTTATGAGTGTGAGTGTGGCCAAGAAACCCGGTACCGAACAATGAGTTCTGGCAGTATGGAGCAATTCCAGAGTCCTTGACAGAATTAGAGTCTTGTTCAAAAACCTTTCAATAAAAAGTGCACAGCGGGCCAGCCAGAAAAGGAAAGAACAAAAGAATTCACTCTTAACTGCCCTTCTGGCTATGCCCCTGGACTTTGGGCCCAAGGCAGGAGCTACAATCTGGAGCTGTGCCTCTCTCCTCTCTAGCCTCCGGCCACCACAGCCTCCTCACTTTTATACTGGTGGACTACACCTTCTCAAGAAATCAATATCAATTATCTCTTCCAGCACACTTACAATAATCACAATATCAAATAACATATTATCAAATAGAAGTTCACTTAAACCTACTTTAAAAACACACATTTCTTTTTAAACAAGACACTTATACAGGTCATTTCACCACAAAAGACAAAACATACCAGACACATCACCACCAGCAGTTCACACCAGGATTAACATTCTGATAAAATCTACCTGAGAAAGGGTGTGTAGTGCATGTGCCTTACTTTAGGGCACGGTGTCTCTTTTTTAATTTAGCCATGAAGCTGATGACTGGGATGGTGGAAGTAGCTGTGATGGTGTCTGTTCAGCTGCAGACCACCCAGCGGCAATACGACATGGAGAACAGCAAGAGGGCACATGACAGAGCCCCTGACAGACTGGAGAAGCTGCAGGCCACCATCACTGAGGTGACACATACAGACACACAAGTACTGGCATGTGTGTAGACACTCACTTTTGCATAAACATGCTGGTCAGGGCACTGAAGCGGTGAAGTGACATTGACCCTGTGAGGAAAATCTTGGAGGTTTGTTTTCATGTGAAAGGATTCAAATGGCAATGCCAAGGACCCAAGTTTTTTAACTGTTAACAGTGAGAAACTGAAATTTACATATATTGGAGATTTTTTTGTGCAACCCCTTTAAACAGGTTTCATGCTTGTTGGACACTGGATGCTTATTAGCTATCGGGTTTGAAAGAGTCTTTTGCATTTTTTACCACCCAAGTAGGTTTTTCAAAATAAAATGAATACATGGGCAGAAGCCTGGGTGATTTATTCAGGCGGGTGATTTATTCACAGTCTTGATTGTGCATGTCTGTATGCATTTGTTTGATTTGTGTGTGCTTTAGCTGCAGGAGAAAAGAGAGGAGCTTTCCTCCATGATGAACGCTACCTTCCGTGGTGTGTTTGTGCACCGTTACCGGGACCAGCTGCCTGAAGTCCGGGTGGTGTGTATTGAGGAGTTGGGCATGTGGCTGAAAACGGACCCTGAAGACTTCCTGAATGATGGATGTCTCAAATACCTGGGGTGGACCCTGCATGATAAGGTTGAACGCTTACAGGACTAGACAATTGAAAATGCATTGCAAAGTTAAATGTTAATGTAATGTTACTCATTTATTTTGTGGTTCTGCCCACAACTCGCAACAAAATGTAACACAGAGGTAGCATGTGTGTGTCTGCAGCTCTCTCCAGGCCAGCTGTGAAAATAACAGTGACAGTGACAGTGACTGCAGTGCATAGGGAATCGGGCACTGCAGACTGAGCCACTTCTTATTTTCTTTTCATTCTTTATAGGCTTTGACAGCCTCGCACACCAGACACAGTTGTGGAATATCTGCACATAGACACAAGAAGGATCATACATACACACTTGGACAAAGACAAATGTTCAGTATGAACAGACTTGGGAATTAGTCTGTATGCAGGTCAGAGAAAGTGTGTTACTGTACTCTTCTTCCTTGCCTTAGCAAAGTCCAGTGCGTCTGCAGTGTGTGCGTGCCCTGCAGGGTCTGTACCAGGAGAAGGAATTCATTGGCCGCCTGGAGCTTTTCACCAGCAGATTTAAAGTGAGGCATCCCTCTGGATTGGACACACACCTCATTTTATTCCTCTTTTCTCCCTCCTTTTTCCCCCTGTCTGTCTGCCTCAGCATCGCTCTTTAATCTATTGTTTCAGCTTATTTTGTTGTTTCTATTTTGTTGCCTGCCTATGTCTCCCTTCCTGGTATTTTCCTCTTCCCTTTATTTGCTTTCTTGTTTTTTGGGGGGGGGGTTTTCACCGTTCTTGTTTGTTGTTATGGTCTCTTCCTTTGTCTGGGTGTGTGCCTGGGTGTGTTAATTGACGCCAGTGACTGATGGTTAATAAGCTCTTCTCAAACACATTAAAACCCTCCTAAGCCGCATGTGCTGCAGCAGATAAATGGTTTTCATGCCATGGTTTTGTGCCTAATCAGTGGGTTTGTGAATGTGTGTGTATGTCTGTGGGTGTGGGTGCATTTATACATGTCTGTGCATGTCTTATTCATGCCTGTTTGTCTGCTTTAATGATGCAGACAAACTTGGATTTGTCTTTGTGCCACTTCATATCTGAGTATCTGTGTGTGTGTCTGTGTGTTCTTAGGAGAGGATGCTCAGCATGGTTCTGGACAAGGACCCAGACGTGGCAGTGGAAGTGATCAATCTGTTGCTGCTGATCCAACAGTGAGGGATTTCTCTGTCTCTGGTGGTTTCTCTATCAACATGCAGTGCAGGCATTTCATTTTAGTAGATCAAAACATAACAAATATATTATATTTTACTGATACAATTTCAAGTATCTTAGCATAGATAATTTTGAGTTTCATTTACAGGAAAGATCTCTGTTGCCTGCAATTTACAGCATTGTTATAATGCTGCCCAATTCATTTACCAATTCATATACCTTAATAGCTCATATGGGCAGTGTTGGCTTAAATATTAAATCCCTCAATGAGAAAGTCTTCCAGACACCTGAATGAAACATTTGTAATCTAGAAAAGTGATGTTCACTCCATCAAACAAAGTTCACTAGAAATTTAAAGTTAAAATAACCAAACTCAAATATCCTGGTTGTCCACCAGTGATTCTAAGTCCAGCTTCTCAACAGTAGAAGTGAATTGGTTATTCATAACTGTGGTAATACTCCCTGATCATTCACAACATTAGTTTGATCTCTCACGTTGGCAAACATCTTGCACAACCAACTCAAGTCACATGTAAATTAGATGTGGATTAATAAACTAGAGATGAGAAAATCTTAAGTCAAGAACTTCAACTGCTGGTTATTAAAAGTCTGTTAAATAATATGAAAAAGATATTCATGTTTTAAAAATCTTATGGTGCAAAGAATCTGCAAGAAATCTTCGGTCAAATATCAATACAAATCACTTAAGAATATGTATGGGGTTTGATGACAAAGTGTTTTTCACCTTTTGTTTTTGATGTATCACTAACCATTTTGACTTGTGCCTGTTTGTATGTGTTCACAAAGCGGGAGGACAGAGGGAAACCTGCGAGAAGACGAGTGCGGCCACATCTATCCCCTGGTTTATGCTGCACACCGAGGCTTGGCATCTGCAGCCGG
Organism: Toxotes lorentzi; assembly: GCA_037833715.1. Lineage (NCBI taxonomy): Eukaryota > Metazoa > Chordata > Actinopteri > Toxotidae > Toxotes > Toxotes lorentzi. The sequence continues at coordinate 17,901,051 of JBBMJY010000002.1, read as the reverse complement.
CGTCTTCCTCTACAACAAGTACACTTTCATCCTTCCTTTCCTCCCACATTCTCACACTAATGTGCAGAGTAGTCATCAAAAACGTTCCACCAAGAAGAAGGGATTAAAACCTTGTCACAATTTTGAGGACGATTTCACAAACATTTGTTGTTAGTCTTTATTATGCAGTTCATCATAATTCCCAAGCATGGGTGAAGAAAGTACTACTTTACATTCAGTAAAGTAGCTGAGTTATTTTCTTTATAATGGAGCACTTTGTTACCTCCTGCATGTGAAATCAACTAACCTAATCTGTCTCATTAAATGTAATTAATCATGTCTTTATTTCTGCTTAATCTAATGCAGTGATTGCTTTTTGATTGTGTGTCAGGCTGAAGAGTGTGATTTCCACTGACAACAAGGAGAATGAAAAAAGTGACAATGCAGCCTTCTTTCAAATTCTCATCTCGTTCTACATCCAGAGTGAGGTAGTGTGTCTTCTCTCTCTGTCTCCTCCTCTGTTTGAAATGAGAAAATGGGAAAAATGTATGTGGATAATTTGCTTTTTCTAAAATTGAATGTCAGAATGTTTTAGAATAAATGCATTTGTCAGTTGTCAGATTTTTCAAGCGCTGGCAGTGTGACAGAAGAAACAGTGGCTGACTGACCAACAAAGCTAAATTAATGGGATCCACAGTAAATTCCCACCAATGTCTCCTCATGGGAATTTGCTCATTTACCATCATGTTTTCATGATGAAAAGTAGACTAGCCAAAACAAAATATATACGTGTCTTCTTCGTTTTATTTTGAGTTGCCTTTGAAATGTTATGGTGGACGCAAGGCTTAACATGACAAATCATTCACTCTGAACAGTTTCATGAGCATGGGGCGTACCTGGTGGACAGTCTGTGGGGTGTGGCAGGATCTGAGCTGAAAGACTGGGAGGCTATGACAACATTGTTGCTACAGGATGCAGGTGAGAGGAATGAAATGAGGCTGTGCGCACACGATACGCAGTCTGAGCAGTACTCTCTGCTGGGTTGGACTCAGAATCAGTGCAGACAAGAGATAAATCTCGTGTTTTATCACAGTGCAAATAGAGACATCAGGTCTGCTCCTTCTTCCTGCTTCTGCTGCTGCTTGTCTGTTCGTGCTTTGTGTTGTCTCAGCTCTCACCCACTCACTTCTGCTCCTGCCTCTGCCTCTGCCTCTGTGTTGTCAGGTCTGATGTATGAGGAGGAGGGGGCTCTCATAGAGCTGATGATGTGTGCCATCAGACAAGCAGCACAGGCAACCCCACCTGTTGGGAGAACTCAGGGCAAGAAGGTGGTGGCACACACAAATACATGAATAATTCTCTGTAGTTTTATGTTCTGTGCAACAATGGAACTTGGGGGCGAGAGAAACAGTTTTAAAACTACAATATGAAACTTTGCGATGTTAGACAGGAATAAATGGGCACGTCAATTTGGGTTATACATGTTAATATACGTTTCTATAGATTAATTCTTGATTACCTCGGTCTCAGGCTGGATCCCATTCAAAGACAGATATTTTATTATAGTGTTTGACAAGTGTTGGACATGAACCTTTTTCTTCTAAGAGAAAATGTTGTATGTTGTTTGAAAGAGCTTTTTTACAATAAATGTAATATTTTTTTAATTTGTGCCTTTTGTCTGCACACATGTGCATGTAAATGTTGTAACTGCTTGTCCGATAAAATGTTCACTGAATGTCAATGTGTGTTCAGAGCTTGAGTACTAAGGATAAGAAGATCCAGGAACAAGACAGGAGACGCATCACCACACACTTCATCCCTTTACTGCCACAGCTGCTGGCTAAGGTACAAGCAAGTTCACTGAACATAGCACATTGTACACAGAGGGTTCAAAGTCCTCCGTGGTTATTTGAAGTGGGGTTGCCGCCTTTTCTACACTAAGGAGGCATACTGCATTAATGTCATTATATATCGCTTATTCATATTGCAGTGAAAATGAAGATCATCTTATTATGTCAAGTATTTTTACATTTTTTTTGTATTTTTAAATGCTGAGCTTTCTTCTCCCGCCCTCACTGACCTGCAGTACTCGGCAGATACAGGGAAGGTGAGCCTCCTTCTCAAAGCCCCTCTCTACTTCAACCTGGAGATGTACACCAGCGCTCAGTGGCTGGAGAAGGTAGGAGGACTGGAAATGTGGAGGAGAATTTTCCTAAAGAGATTATTTAAATCTGAAGCATTATTCCCTAACCCTCTTTTCGTGTTGTGCTCCTATACCCATTTTAATACGCTCTATTTCTAAAGTATATTCCTGAGATGGTAGTCTGATGCATCCAGGGAAAAAATGAGAACAAAAGGGAACAAATAGAAGGGACTGGGCTGCTGATGCTTAGACAGACACTTTTTAATGATTTCTGTCCCATGAAGGTTTTCAAAAATTAATCTCATCTTATGACTTAGCATCGTCATATTAATAACACAGGGGAACAAGAAATGAGAAATGGTTATTAAAGCAAATATTAGGGGAAATAAACTGAACAAAGCAAAACAAAACAAAGCCTGTCAGGTCAGACAGAGCAAAGCTCAACAAAAACTAAACTGCTGGTCAGGGACCATGTGAGGTTTGAGTTAATGAGCTCACCTGTAGCAGATTTCCTCAGTCCACAGATGCTGAATCAGTGGTGATGAAGGACGGGCACATAATGGATGAGGGGTATAAATAAGATAAAGTAGGTAGGCACTTTATTCTGTTGTAAAAGTGCATTCATCACTGAAAAAGATTTTTAGACACAAGTGAGCTTGTGGCATTCAGTGGATACACATCACAGCACGGAATTGAAACAACAGTTAAAATACATTACGTGTCCAATTTCAATGTAACACAGAAAACATACACACACAAAGACTTATCCACCGGCGACACCTGCAATTACAAATATTAGGAGCCCAGCTCTTAAGCCTCTCTGTCTTGAGTATTAAATTAAAATACTCTAATTATCCTCTTCTTCAGTAATCATTATCATTTAGGGACGCAATGATCCCAGTGAATACTAGCTGCTTCCTGTGTGAGCGAGCAATCCAGTAAACTAAATAAAATTCTCCCAAATGATACATATTCTATTTTTTTTGTTTCCTCTTTTTTTTTCATCTTTCTTATTTCACTCTTCCTTCCAGTATCTGGACCTGCTGCTGTCCCAGGTATGTGGCATTGTGGAGAAGCACACCGAGATCACTGTGTTGGAGGCTTGCACCCGTCTGGCCAGCACTCTTTGTTCCGACTCTTACACCTTCTCCTCCCGTGCACACCTGGTATTCGGCCGACTGTTCGACGGCCTGACTGAGTGCTTCAGCACATACTTAAGTGACCTGCTGCAGGTGGGTTTTCAAGTTTTCATGCAGGCAGATATGACTTGTATTAAGATGTTTGCACACATGCTCATATAATGTTGGCAGTTGTATAAGTAACAGTTCATCCATCTATCCTGCATTAGCAATATGAACTATTCATTGCTCAGTAAAATTAGTAACACAAAATTAATGTCTCCAAACTATGCACCAATCACTGATGTGAGATGTCCATTGGAGCATTAAGTAGGCATTTACCAAGCCTTATAAATAAAGAAATGCACACCGACTGTATAAAATCTCTCAAAGACTTTCTGTAGTAAAACAAACACAAAATATATAAAGCAACTGTTCTGAGTGTGAGTCTGTGTGTTTGTGTACCTAGGGAACTGCAGATGATAATGACATATACAGTGCAGCCACTGCCTTGAAAAGGATTGCTGCTTTGAGTGGGTTAGTGTTATTTCCTATAATACGCGTGACAGTCGTACAAACTATTCTGTTTTTTTGTTGTTGTTTGTTTTTAATAGAACTGTTGTCTGTGTGTCTTGTGTGTGCTTGTTGTCCAGCGCCAAAGACCCGAGAGGCTGGAAGCTGTTTGACTCCTGTCTTGAACTGCTGAAGAGCAGGTTGGAGACCAGAGAGTTCGACAAGGAGGTTTGTAATGAACTCCAACTCAAACTCCTCAGACAACTGTGATTTTTCTGTGATAAACAAGAATGGGAGTGTAACAAAAATAAATAAATAAAAATGGCACAGTGTGCACCATGAAGCTGAACATGTATTGTAGTATCATGTAAATTGTATTAGTTGACCACATCTTTTTTTTGGCTTCATTTGGATTCATGCCACCTCTTTGTAGAGTTTTATGTAGATATGAAGAAGTTAAGGGAAAATGTTTTTAATATTTTTTGCAGCTTGCACGAAAATATCTATAAAAGCTGATTATTTTTTTTTAACGAGCTTCTGTATGATTTCAGCTCATGGTGGCAGCTCTGAAGTGTGCAGCCTTTCACCTGATGTGGGCCAAAGTGAATGCGGTCAACTCCAAGCCAGCTGAGGTGCTCGTCTCACGTCACATGAGAGCATTAAAGTTTTTTCACCATTCAATGTTTTGAAATAGTTTGACCTTCTCTCAGTCTTTCACACACTAACTTGGCTCCTGGGAGTATCAGCCTAACCTGCACGAGATAAGCCAACCTACATGATTAATACTTTCATGAAGGCTGTCTCATCACAGCCAACCCATGGTGGCTGTGTTGGTGGCCTTCCTGTGTGTTTGTGGAGCTCTTCTCATCTGTGTTGTTCAACAATTCACCAGCTGCGCAGACAGCAGGCAATTAACACAACAATCTGTTAGTGTGCATCCGAGCCCGGGATGACACGCGGATATTTATTTCCCACTGGTTCACACATTTTCTTACTGTTTCTCTTTATGTATTTGTGGTGTCTCATTCTCGCTTTCTTCATTTTAATCTTCCCTCACTCTTTCAATTCCTTGCTTTTCTTTTCAGCTCATTTTCACTTTTTTGGCTTTTTTTCTCAGTTTCACACACAATGAGCCCGTCATTATTACTCATCCAGCCATTTGTGTGTTTTTCTAGACAAGGTTCAGAGAAAACACATACAAATCTCCTCCGCATTTTTAGTTCTTTTCATTCCTTGTCTGTTTTCATGTTTCATGTAGCAGCGCTAAAATGTATGTGTTTCTCCTCCTGTGAAATATTCTCTTAAAAACACGTCCAATTTAGGACAATGATAGCAAACATGCTGGTGAATTTTATCTGTAGTTAATAATTGTGTCTATGCTACTAAGTGCTTCAACAGCAGGATGTCATGTCGAGTTAGCAAGAAGAGTCATTTGATTGAAAATATCTGATTTAATCTTCAGCACTCTAAGGCGTCCCTTGACGAGTGTGTCATCAAGACTTAAGAATCCCCAATGACACCACGGGCGCTGCTCTTCCACTAACTCCATAACACCCACACACATGAAATATACACATGAATAAGATGATAATATGTCTCTCTACCTCTGCTCTTTGTCCCTCCATCACACTGTGTTCCAGGCCGAACTGACGTGTCTGAAGAAGGAGGTGCGCTCCTTCTGCAGAGTCTGTCAGACATGTCTGTCTCTGAACCAGACTGAGATCAGAGATCAGGTGAGAGCTTAAATAATGGCAACACTTTATTTGAAGTCTCTCTATTCACAGTATAGAAGCACTATACGAAGATTTAATAAACGGTTTATATGTTTATACTAAGTGTTTATTAAGATTAAGTATTTGTCAGCAATTATAACCTTTAACCTCAGTTAAATAGAGGGACTTAAAGTATATAATGTTATCTTACAGTTCACTTTGCCCCATATGTGCAATAATATTATTTTGAACTGAGCCCACAAATGAATGAATGTTTAAATCTCTGTGTTAAAAAGAATTTTCCTTTTTTTTCCTGATACCTTTCAGTGAAGAGCAGGGAGATGTCATCGTCGTTAAGACAAATTGCCTGTGTCTCAGACAAACTGAGATCATTGTCATCTTAATATTAAAGTGTTACAGATCTGAATTTTAAAATTGAGAGAAAATAAATTCTAAAGGTTTGTGTGTCCTTCTATCCACAGGCATTTGAGCTGCTCTGTGACTTGCTGCTGTTGTACAGTACCAGTGCAGTCCGCTCTGAACCGGCCCTCCGAGAACTGGTCCACCTTCCCTCTGATTCCCTGCGCTCTGAGATGGCTGCTTTCCTCTTGGACTACATCTTCACTGACTCTGAAGATGCTGAGCTCACTGGTAGGCTGGGGGGATGTAGCCAGAAAATATAGTCACAGTCCTTTTTTTTTTTTTTCGTATTGATCGATATCATTAATTGTTGTTATATCCATTTAACACCATTAATGAGGAAGAAAAGGCATTCAGCGTGTTTGTTAGACCACGAAGATACAGACAGATAACATGTCCTCTTTTTCCTTGTTTTGGCCCTGCGTGTGTCACCTACATAATATTATTGCTGTGGTGATTGTGCAGGTGAGGATTAACACAAATGTAGAACTGATATTTTTATCATAAATTGTTCATCAGGTTATCATTGCTATGATTATAATTTCTTTTGTGATAATGTTTGAGATCATTTTATCGTCCTTTACCTTTGGCATCAAATGAAAAAAATAACACCCACTCAAGGAAGTGTTTACATAAACTATGATATTTTCCAGAAGCACTTTCATTCAGTGTTGACAAAGTGACAACACGGTTACAGATGTCATCTGAATAGTGATGTTCAGAAAAGGATTTTGTTTTCCTTGTTTTCCTTGTGCATATGTACTATATGAAAATGCTCAGTTTTACCACTGCCAAAGCTCTCCCAGAGAACCCTACTCACATTTATGCCTGCGGACGTAGTTTTTGATGTCTTGTTTTGAGAATCTTTTCCTTTAACAAATCTTTTTTTCCCCCATATTTCACAATATACAGCAAATTCCCAAGCAGCCAAATGCCATGTCTTCCATCTCATGTTCTGTTTTTCTTGTGTCTTGCCAACACTTGAACGGTTCTTCTCTGGCTCTCCTGTTCACATTTCTCAAGTTAACTATGGGTCTATTACAGCCTGATCTTCTCATCTCCTCTCCATCCTCTTCCCCTTCTCCCACCCTGGCTCTCCTCTCTAGTTGAGGGTGAGGAAGAGGAGAAGATAACTCTTCTCCAGAAGAAGCGCAACCAGCTAGCTGGCTTCTGTAAGCTGGTCATCTACGGAGTGCTGGACCTCACTGCCGCCACCGACGTCTTCAAGCACTACAGCAAGGTGGAGACAGAGATAAGGGCTTAAAGGGCTAGTTAAGTTTTACCAGCCCAACATATTACACATACATTATGAGCACACATCGACTGGCTGTTCGGCACAATTGTGGGCTTGAGAAAAGAAAATAGTGAAATGAGTGAGTTTAGAAATAGTGAAATAGTTCAGTTAGACTGACATTCTTTGGAGAAATTAAATGGGTCAGGAAACAAAATTTTGTCCAACAGAAAAAATTAATAACGCAGAGGATGTGTAAGAGAGTGGAGGAGGGTGAGAGAATCTGTTTTACAACCACTGAGGTGTTAAGAATGAGTCAGAGCAACAGTGGCTAAAAGCAGCACAGATGACTGGAAGGGAGTGGATTATTTTTACACTTTTAGACATGCAGCCTGTGATGTTAATCAAATAGACTAATGATCGTAACTGAAGTTTTTTTTTCTCTCTCTTTTCCGGTTTTCTCCAGTACTTTAAAGACTTTGGTGACATCATTAAAGAGACTGTGAGCAAGAGCAAGCTCATCAGTCCCGTACAGAGCGCCAAGACAGTCTGTCTGAGCCTGCAGCAGGTGTGCACTTTAATAATAATGTTAATAATTATAGTGAGAATTTTTATTGTGAAGTGTGATACATTTGGTGAATACATGACATACATATCAGAGGGACTGTCAGTAATTATGCTAATGGTACTAATGCTGCATTATACTAAAAATAGTATTATTAAATATTGTTCTTTCTTTTAATAGTTTTCTCAACTTTTGATAGTCAAACATTTAATAGCCAATAGTGATGTTTTTGGTTTGGATCTTGTCATCACGATGGTCTGATGACAATCTTGTGCTGTTTGCAGGTGGCCAAACCAAAAAAAAAATCTTAGAAATGTATGTAATTTTTTTGTAACCAAGCCACTTAGAACCAGCACTTGAATTGCTTAGAAGTATTTTTTAGATTTGTCCAAGCGTCTGTCCATACCTATAGAAATATTTGAACAGTTCCTTTTGGGTGACGTGTTTACGTAAAGTCATGTTTGTGTGTATTCAGCTGTTCTCAGAGATGCTTACGGAGGACCACAGCAGGCAGGATCTTGGTGAGATTAGAGACGTGGCCAAGAGGCTCGCCATGAGCTTTGGCATCGATCTTCGTCGTGTTCGCAAACCACTGGTGGCCCTGCACATGTCAGTAAAACACATCTGTGACAAACACATACAGACCAGATGTGTGAGGTTATCACTCACTTTAGTGAGATTTTACTACTTTACTTTCTTAGAACTCTGCACAGTTTTTCAGCTTTTAAGGTCAGCAGTAGCTCAGTAAAATAAATACACTGCTCACAAAAATTAAAGGAACACTTTTTTTATTGGGCCTGGCATGAAATCAGTTAAACCTGTCTGATA
>JBBMJY010000002.1:17806411-17892442 GCA_037833715.1 Toxotes lorentzi | reverse complement strand
TTATTTCCATTAAAAGACTTTGCATCCTTTTGTTCCTAAGACATTGCCCTGTCGATATTTGTATAGATATCCAACTTAATATTGAGATCTGATGTATCTAATGTGTTTCTTTAAAGTGCTCCTTTAATTTTTGTGAGCAGTGTAGATCTCCTCCAACACACATTTCCTCTTACGTGATAATCAAGTCAGAGTTGGTGATGAATCTCCATGCTTGAAGGCTGTTTTTTTACACAGTAGTAGTTCATTCTGTGTTATAAATGTGTTTATGATGTCACCGCTATTGTGTGTGTTGTTTGCTCTCAGGGACGGTATACATTTTGCATTTCGGGACTCACAGGAGGGAGAGGAGCAGCTTCCGAACGTGGCCTTCTTGGAAATCCTCAGCGAATTCAGTTTGAAGCTGCTGCAACAGGACCGTGCCCAGCTGTGAGGAGCCAAAACACATAAACATGCCTACTGTTACAGAAGGTCAATTTGTTGAATCCAGTGAGAGTGTTGTAGCACATTTCCATGCTATTATTGCTCAGTAAAGGGACGTAATATGTGGTTTTCTACCTTTTTGACAACATGGGAGGAAATCACTTTTCTGATTTAAGGAACTTTAATTTCTCAGTCTTTCTTGTGTGATAACAGCAAGCAAGTAAATACAGATATACACAGAGTAAAAGAAATGCTTTCAATACTGGAACTTATTATCAGTGGTGCAAAAGTGGGATTAAACCACGCATCCCAAACTGTGGGCCAATGCTGCGAAATCAAGCTTTATACGTATTAAAATACGTCTTTCCATAAAAAATGATTCTAACACAGAAAGTAACTTTTAAATATTCATTCTTTAAATGTCACTATAGTTTGTGTGTTAATGGTTGAAGTGGATCAAAACTGATTCACCATAATTTACAGAAACCTGAAAAATCTGAACCACTAAACATAAACAAAGGTTTTCTTGGTCTTTGTCCTCATCTCTCTGTCACTGTGCCGTCCCCTCCCAGGGTTGCATTTCTAAAATCAGAATGTCCCAGTGCTGCCCTCTCCTGGCCACCAGTCAAACTGTATCAGCGTTCTTTGGAGGCACGCTTGACTTCCAGGTCCAGAGAGCAGGAGAAGAGAGGCGATGCTTTGTCCTTACATGAAACTCCTGTAGCTAAACGCAAGAGGACCACCGCTCAGGGTGAGATGGACACAGTACACAAAGTCCCTGTTTATATTCTACCAACAGAATTCCAAATTCAAAGACGTTCAATTTGCAGTGATATAAAACAGAAAAACTGCAAACTCCCACATTTCAAAAGCTTGAACCAGTGAATGGTATTTTTACTTGATATATGACTTAAATGATTGATCACTTATTGAAACTGTTTTCAGTTGTCTTGTTTCTGGGAAATTAACCTCTCACCTTGTCAGTGCTAATGTATTTGTGAATCCACTGAACTGTATCTTATCTGTCATTTACTGTGGAACTTGTAAAATCCATGCAACGAACAAAATGTCATAGTTAATAACCTTCCGTGGTGACTTCTGTCTCCTAAAGGTTCAGCGTCCAGTACCACCAGAGGATCCTGGTTGGACAGCATCAGTATCCGCAGCAGCTTTCACACCCCAGCCCTCACCTCCACTGTCCAGAGACAGCCAGTCAAGCAGCCGCCCTCCAGGAAACCCACTGCAACAGAGTCTGATATGGGCAGCGGCTTAACTGAGATGGGGTCTGAGGACGAGTTCTCCTCAGGGTAAGTTAAGTTTTATCATCAGCACGTCTGCAGTATCTACCATCTCTATTTCAGAGGATGGAAATTACAGCCAGGCACCTGCCAAATGCTGGAAACTGCCAAGGGTCGGTTACTTTCTATCAGTCTGTCAGCAAAAAGCCAGACACTCTCTGTTCTGTCCTAAAGGAACAGTTTATTCAGTGTTACTGGGCAAAAGTCTGGTCAGTTTTGGAATCATCCAGTCACTTAGGTCAGCAGAGGAAAAGGCTCATTCTTTTGGGCACATGCTGCAACTGCAGAGAACTTTTTTTTATTTCAGTTGAAACAAAGCTATGTACAGTTAATTTTCCTCATCTGTTACATGTACTCAAATAGACGCAGATACAGCAGGTAGATAGAAACCATATGCACATGCAAAGAAAAAAAAATAGGTAAGAAAGGAAGGTTTAACGGGTGCTTTGAACATTTTACCAGCCAGCTAACATTTGTGCTAGCATGAGGCAACATTTACCTGCTGCTGTTCTTCAGGCCTCAGATGCGAAAGGTGAAGCCCACCAAACGACGCCAGCTGTCCTCCAGCCAGACTGCCGCCAGTTTGGATCGACAAGACCTGAACTACCACCTCAACTTGTAAGTTAATCTACAAGCAGGATTCAAACTGTGTCATCCCAGAATTTGTTGTGGTATTCACAAAATGTGAATATTTGTTTCATGTTGTGATAGCTATTATCAGCCAAAAAATAATAAAATAAAATTGTTGTGTGTGTGATCCACAGGCTGTCTCTGATTGAAGATGACAGTGCACAAAGAGAAGAAGAGGCTGAGATTGAGGATTATGAAAGTGACTCTGACCGTGAATCTGCATATACACTGGTAAAAACAGAAAATCTTGGACCGTGTTGGTCAGACCATTTTAGAACAAATTACACAAAGTACTCAAAACAATCCCGCTATGACTGTGTCTATTCCTAAGGCAAGAGAGGTATGAGGTGTAGATGTGAAGCAGGCACAGCACCTCTAGTTGTTTATAGTTGCAATTTGTGTGGGTTGTTCTTTGCTTGACAAATATTTTTTTTTCATAACAAGATTAAGGACTACATTCCTGGCAAGCTCAAACTGTTATCCTGTTTTTGCTCTGCAGCCCTCCACACGTCACACCTCAGCCAGTGTCCTTGATGAGCTCTTTGATTGAGGGCACAAAGACCTGGATCATCTTGGGAGCAACAGTTCTTTTTCATGAATACCTCCCTTCAACACAACTGTGTTCTCAGTAGTTTCAGTACATTTGATTGCACTAAATATTAGGTTCATCTGTTTTTTACATGACCCCTTACTAAGTTCACTTGTCAGATCAGTTTCAGTGTTTTATTTTGTTGGAGGGGAAAAAGAGGCAAAATAATGATTATAAAGTCTGGAGATGAAGGCTAAAATAATTCACTGTTAGGAGTGTTTGTGTTATATATATATATATACTCAGAGAAGCAGTTTCTGATATTTAAGTTTCAGAAATATTCCAAATGTTTAAAAAGAAATGTTATGTTTTCTTAGATTCCCATTTGCTGGGCAACAAGCTGAAATGCTCTCCTGTGTTTTTCAATTCAGTTACACTTTGTTAATGTAATGTTTATTAAAAGTAATGGTACATTAACATTTGAAGTGCTCATTTTAATGTCTTTTTCCTGATAGGACTTGTATTTTAACTAATTATTGCTTCAAGACTGTAAATGGTATTTAACAAGGTCCTAGTTATTAGGATTTACATGAGCCTTGTATTCATGTCGATATCTGCTGTGGATTTATGACAGATTATGTAAAAGTTATGTTTACTACTAAAAGTAAATATTCAGCTTTCATCCAGGGACCAAACATTTGTGCTGGACGGTCAGATTTGGCCCACGGGCCGCTGTTTGCCACCACTGGCCCACAGCGTCTGAGTTCAGGTTCACTCCGGGGTCACTCTGTTGTATGAAATCCAATCGTTGCCTTTCGCGCCATTCCTGACAAGCAGGACGGAAGTTTGTTGGGTCACGTGACGCATGATAGGCCGCAATTTTCGCGCCACCACGAAATCCCGCCTCTCCCCGCGGAAACAAGCGTCGTGATTGGCTGCTGGGGACGTCAGACTCGCGCCACTTCTTGCACCGCGACCGAGGAGATACTCAAGCCGCGAGTGAATGAATACTGGTCTCCGGTGGAAGCAAAGTAACTAAATCGTGAATTTAATTTGCACTTTTGTGTGTTATTGCCTTTTGGATTTCGGAAAGCGTGTTATCTCATCTGAGGGTCAGCGTCTGCAGCCATGGCTCGTAAGGATTATGCGGCAGAGAAAGGTAATGGGTTAACTTTCACAATAACGGCATGGCAGCAACAGGTTGGCCTTAGTGGTTAAACATTTAACTTAACGTGTTCAGTGAAAAGCTCTCAGAAAACGTAGTAAATGTTATCCATGTAGCGCATTTGGTATTGATTCACCCAGTCCAATGTGTTTTTGCGCTGCATAAAGTGTTATTCTTCTGATATTTCCTCCTCGTTTTCTCTCTGCAACAACTTACTTTGCTTAGAGGTAATGCATGTTAGTGTGCATGTAAATGTGTTCAATAAACCGGGGATATGGGTGACTGCTGTTCACCTTGAAACTGCACAACTTTTTCTGATCGCTAGATAACTTATTAGCAACTAGTCTGACATTGTCTGTGAGCCTGTTGATTGCACTGTGACCCGGATGGATCCGCTTAAACAAAGGAGCAGGCGCCAGTGTGCAAGCACATGTCCAACAATTCCCAATGGTGAAACAGCGCAAAATTAACGTAAATTTTCTCAAAACGCTTAACGTCAGGAAGTTACCCGGTGCTGTTCAGCACTTTATTTTAACTTATAGCGACATAGCTTACCAATTTTTGTACTTGTTTCGGGCGTTTTAAGCATTTCAAACAAAGATTCTTCCTCTGAACATCCACTAAGTTCCTGCCCCAACCAACGTTAACGCTAACTTAGCATGTTAGCCTTTTAGCTACCCCTCTTTATCTGACTGGCCGTCAGTCCCACGACTTTAAAGTTCAATTTTTTGCATTTGGATGTATTGACGGTTTTAATGAAATACCAGCTGGCGAGTCCTCCTGGTGGTCTGATGCCTTGCTAAAGGGCACTTCGGAATCCGGGTGTATGTGAGGTTTCAGTCCACAACGGATTGAACTCGAACTGTATTTTGATGTTGTTAAGATAACGCTATGCTTGCGGTAACGTTTCAGGCATCCCAGCGTATATCTCTAATATTCAAACTCTTAGCAATGTTTTAGAGGTATTTTTGGTTATTTGGATATTTATTGTGCCTCTTACTCGGAGTCGAAACTTTACAATGACCCGAGCCATCTCCCAAATCTGTGAATCCAATCGCTCCATCAAACTAACTGTTGAGAAGTTTTTGCTTTGCGCGTGTCCACCGTCGCAAGCCTTGACCGTTAAACGTTAAGTCGGCGACCTCGTCCCGCTCAGTGGCCGTGTTTAAAGACTGTGGCCGGTTTCGATGGAGCTGTCAGTGTTCGGCACAGCCGAGCTAACCTAGGCTAACGTTAGAAGATGGCTGGCCGTGCTTTGAAAACAACAGCCGGGATTATTTTTAAGAGCGGAGGGATCGCGGAGGGATACCGGAGTGACGAGGCACAAAAGCCATGTGCTGCTTTGTTTACAATAACATCCTCGAACAGAGAAATAATAAACCACAGCTGCAGATTTTCTGCTACAGCGTCAAAGTAAGTAGGGTATTTTAATTGTCGTGTTGATGCTAGTTTCGATTCTTGTAACGTAGAATTAAATATTGTTAGTAGTTGTGGCTCTTTCGAGAAGTGAGGGATATTTTCCCTAAAAAAAAAAATGGACACTGAACTGAGCGCGCCTGTTGTTGTGGTATTTACATTCTTCCCCTGAAGCGATCTGCTGCGTAACGTCAGTTATTTCACTCTCAAACTACGGTAGTAGGGACACTCGAAGGGAATTTGGTTCGTGCAGAACATCAGTGGCAGTTTGTGCTTCACTGTAGGCAATAGTGACTCATCGAGATTACAGGATGCCATGTTACTCAACAAAGGGGGTCGTCGCAGGACAACAATTTAGCTCCCAGTCTGCAGGCCCACCGGTGGTGGTGGTGGTGATCAACATTTCAACAGCTTTTAAACTTGGAAAGCTTCTTTAGTGTTTAAACAAATGAAGAGGTAACATCAGTAAACAATGAATTCTTTGTGTACACATATATCTAACAAACAGTCTCCACCTAGTGTGGAGAGTGGATGTGGCCTGTGTTTTTTTTTTTCTTCTTTCTGTTGTGAAATAAAGCTAAAGGTGCTTTTGTTTGTTTTGCAGAAAAATGCAAAAGGTTCCTGCAGGAGTTTTACACAGAGGATGACAATGGGAAGAAGGTGTTCAAATATGGAGCACAGCTTGTAAGTATAGTAAATAAAATGGGCGTAGCTTTCAGAGTTGACTGTTTTGGCTCTCACTTGGATGATTGTTGACTGACATTATTTCACTAAACTGAATACCTTTGATGAAAAAAGTGCTGATGTATGGTAGACTGCTGAGTTTTCTTTTGTCCCCTTGCACTGTATTTTTGTTTCCCTATACATAATTTGTCCATGTCCCTTTGAACAGTTTGATATCAGTTTTTGTTCAAGCTAATACCTTCAAATCTAAAGACTGGAGTGCTTGTTCTTTGAAAAAATAATTAAGTGTTGGTACAAAAAGAATCTGCTTTTTGACTGGACGGGTTCACACAAAAATGGTCATTTGAGTTTAAGAACGGTGCCACTGTCAGCAAAACACTGCATATACTTAAAGTAAATACTGTATGTAAGGCAGAAAATACCCTTGTGTTTGTGTGTGCAGGCCATTGTAATCAGGTTAGATTATAAAATTGTATCTGGATGTATTGTCGCAGCTTGTCCAAGTTGGTGAAAGTGTAGAGGTGCCATTGCTGTGTTATTGAGCAGTATCTTTGCAGTCAAGGGCATGTAATTGTTAAGTGACTCGTCTAATTACTTGTCTGTGTGTACAGGTGGCGCTGGCCCACAGGGAGCAGGTGTCTCTCTTTGTGGAACTGGACGATTTGGCCGAGGAGGACCCCGAGCTGGTTGAGAGCATCTGTGAGAATGCCAAACGCTACACAGGCCTGTTTGCTGATGCCGTTCACGAGCTGCTGCCGGAGTACAAAGAAAGAGATGTATGTATACTTGCACAGTTGATCCTGTATGGGGTTTAAACAAAGGCAATGCATTTTGATTAGAATATCAACTGCAGTGAATGGTCAGTACAACATCAAGTCATTATCACTGCATTTAATAGTAAAAGTATCATTTACATTTTTTTTCTTGGTTTTCCGGAAACGTTGAAACAGAAACTAATTTTGCATTAATGCACCCATTACACACCTGTTTATTAAAATGGAAATGCACACATGCTTTTGTATCCAGATTGTGGCCAAAGATTCCCTGGACGTGTACATTGAGCACAGGCTGATGATGGAACAGAGGGGTCGTGACCCTGCAGACACTCGAGACCCTCGTAACCAATACCCGCCTGAACTCATGAGGAGATTGTAAGTTGAATCATGTTCAAGATCGAATTTTTATTTTAACATATTTTGGATATTCACTAATGCCAGTTGGAGTATTTAACTTCTTTTCAGTCTTTCAGAATTCAGATGTTAAAATAAATCTTGAATAACGTTTCTTCCATCCACAGTGAGCTGTACTTTAAGCCTCCCACCACTGCTAAACCTAAAGTGGTGCGTGATGTACGTGCTGACAGCATCGGGCACCTGGTGACAGTTCGAGGCATCGTGACCCGTGCCACTGAGGTCAAGCCAATGATGGCTGTGGCTACTTACACATGTGACCAGTGTGGTGCAGAGACCTATCAACCAGTAAGATTGGTTTAAATCCTATAATCATTAACATGCTGTGACCAGATTCAGAATGCTCAGGTATCCCTTATAATGCCGTGTCTTTCAGATCCAGTCTCCCTCCTTCATGCCCCTCGTCATGTGTCCCAGCCAAGAATGTGTCACCAACAAATCTGGAGGTCGTCTCTACCTGCAGACCAGAGGCTCCAAATTTGTCAAATTCCAGGAGCTGCGTATTCAGGAGCATGTACGGAATAAAATAAAATACTAACTCGTTGCCTTTAACTGAATTGAGTTATTGTGACAGAGCAAGTTTTCTCATTAGTTTATTCTCTCATCTTTATAGAGTGATCAGGTGCCTGTTGGTAATATTCCAAGGAGCATGTCAGTGTATGCCCGCGGAGAAAACACGCGTCTTGCCCAACCAGGAGACCATGTAGCCATCACAGGAGTGTTTCTCCCTCTTCTGCGCTCAGGTTTCAAACAGGCTGTTCAGGTAGGTGACTTTTGACCTGAACTTTGAAAGGTTTGTGTCACCCCAGACTGCACAATATCCGTAATTATAGAGGGGAGTTAAGGGGTTACAGTTACAGGAAGAATACATGAGATGTCTAAGGTACCAAAATACACCTCTATCCATATTAATGTCCTGTTTTGGTCATTTTAGGGTCTTCTGTCGGAAACTTACCTGGAGGCCCACAGCATCACACTTATGAACAAGACAGAGGACGATGAACTCGGCAATGAGGAGCTGACTGATGAGGAGCTGCGTAGCATCACAGGTAGGGGTCTGTGTGGGCGATGCAACTACATTAACCCACATGAAGGCCAAACCTGTCAATGCACTGAATTGCCTCACTCTTTTGGCATCCAAAGTGACTGTATTCTCTGTTGCAGATGAAGGATTTTATGAGAAACTAGCTGGCTCGATAGCACCAGAGATCTATGGACATGAAGATGTGAAAAAGGCTCTTCTGCTGCTGCTGGTTGGAGGAGTGGAACAGGCGCCTAAAGGCATGAAAATCAGAGGTGAGCACTGGCGTGAGCCCCTCAGCAACTTAACCATAAGACACTCAATTTGGGACTGTCAACCAATCAAAACCCAAAAAGAAATTATACTGTTGATTGTGTCCCTTGGAATATTCCCTAATTCCTGATAAAGCAGGGCAACAGTTTCTTATGTAAAATTTCACTTAATCATATAATAAAAATTCTCTAACAGAGGTTGTTACAGTGAGTAGAGTTTTTATACTGAACCCAAATCTGTCAGCAGTGAATTATCTTAAATGCTTGAAAATGTTTATTAAATGAGCAAAACAGATTTTTAAAATGGGATAAACAGGTGTTTCATTTTTTGCCATGTTCAGAAAACAAGGAAACGGCTCAAACAAGTATTTGCCCTTATGAAATCTTGAAATAACTGCAACACTCTTCCTGTTTTGGCTCTTCTTCCTTAAGGCAACATAAACATCTGCCTGATGGGAGACCCAGGAGTCGCCAAGTCCCAGCTGCTGTCCTACATTGACCGTCTGGCTCCTCGAAGTGAGTACAGTCCTGTTTGTTGGAGTGAAAGTCGTGCATCTGGTTAAATATTTTCTCTATTAAGGCATTTTCTTTCCAGTAGGGCTTACATGGTAAAACGTTAACTTTTAATGTGATGGTCTGACTGAAGAAGGGTAAAGGCTTTTTTTTTTTTTATACCAAGTTTTAGACACTAGAATGATTTGGAAACTACAAAGTAGCCAAAACTATAATTTCTACTTAGACAACATGATCCTTGAATCTGAATATCTTTAGTTTGGTAAAACCGGTTAGGCTTTGTGTGCAGTTTAACAACGTGTATTCAACCAGGTCTCATTAGATCACTTGATCTTGTCTCCTGTGGCTGTCAGGCCAGTACACAACAGGTCGTGGATCATCTGGTGTAGGTCTGACTGCGGCAGTGATGCGTGACCCCCTGACTGGAGAAATGACCCTGGAAGGTGGGGCCCTGGTGCTGGCTGACCTGGGCATCTGTTGTATTGATGAGTTTGACAAGATGGCTGACGCTGACCGCACAGCTATCCACGAGGTGATGGAACAGCAGACCATCTCCATTGCAAAGGTAAAGGAAAGCCGGCTGGTGGCTGAATCATACTAATGAATCATACTAATTGATAGGCTGAAAGATAACGCTTGTGAAATGCATGTTGACTGATTCTCTCCTCCCCAGGCGGGCATCATGACCTCCCTCAACGCCCGTTGCTCCATTCTAGCCGCAGCCAATCCTGCCTACGGCCGCTACAATCCCAAGAAGACCATTGAGCAAAACATTCAGTTGCCGGCAGCTCTGCTCTCCCGTTTCGATCTGCTCTGGCTGATCCAGGACAAGCCGGATGCAGATGCTGACCTGCGTCTGGCCCAGCACATCACCTACGTCCACCAGCACTCCCGCCAGCCACCCACTCACTTCACTCCCATCGACATGAAGCTGATGAGGTGATTATGATCTGCGTTATATTTCAAAATGGTTTTCAAATTTCTTGCCATATTAACAGTATATTGTCAAACCTTGAAACTGAATTATAATTCCCCTTCAGACGTTACATCTCCCTGTGCAAGAAGCGGCAGCCTGTGGTGCCCGAGTCGCTGGCCGATTACATCACTGCTGCTTACGTGGAGATGAGGAAAGAGGCGCGAGTCAGCAAAGACACCACCTTTACTTCTGCCCGTACCCTCCTCTCCATCCTCCGTCTGTCCACTGCCCTGGTGAGAACTGCACCTCCCCTCCAGCCTGCTGTAGTTTAAACTGGAAACTTTTACAAGCCACTGGCAGGAATTTAACTCTTCTACAGGTCAATAATGTTAGAAACTCGCTTTCTTTAAATCACTGCTTTTATTGATACAATAACATTGAAAGGTCCCAAAATATATGTTGTTGGAATAATGTTTAATTGCAGTTATGGTATAAATTGTAATGGAGTTAAAGTGTTTTCATTCCCCTGTCTGCCTTCATCAATAGTCCAGTGTGTGATAAAGTGCTTACAGTGCAGGTAGTGATGATAACCTGGCCTACTGCAGTGTGAGCACTTCTTTCCCACGCCGGACAGAAACTCTTCAGTCTGTCAAACACTGAAGATACGGTCATGTTTCCCAGTCACTCTGCAATATCAAAACTGATGGATAACTGTACTCTTGAATTGTGAAAACTGTGTTTTGTGCTTTAGTCTTAAGCGAATGGAAGAATTGGAAGAAAAAAAGCTAATACTTCATAAATAAGTGTTAATTAACTGTTGTGGTCTTGGCCTCTGGGTGCCAAAAGTGCTGTTTGTGCAGGTAGCAGTCAACCACCTACTGCAAAACCAGCACTTCAGGCAGACAGTTTGGCAGTGTACTCCATACAGATTTCCACAAGGGGGCAAACTGCTGCCACAACCACGCCTGTGTGAAGGAAACTGCTTGAATTGTAATGTTGAGTATACATCACAGCTGCTAGTCAGCTGGTCTCTGCATTTGGCCTAATGCTTCATTTGCTGCACCTTCATAACCCTACAGAGAACCTGCAAGAAGTCTCTCTGATCCTGGTCAGCTTTGCAGGGTGGGCAGTCAGCCTGTGTGCATTAGGTGCAGCTGTGCAAACCCATGCAAAACTGATCATGGCCAGAGCTGTCATCAGTAGGTTTTACAGAAGAAACTGGTCTTCTGGGTGTCGTGGTTTGTTTGTTTTTTTTTTTTTTTTTTTTTTTTTTTTTTGCATTTTTGTCTCCAAGTTTTTATTTCAGCCTGTAGAGAGACTAGCTGGTGTTGAGAGGCGGAGACTTGGGCAATTGCCAACCATCCCAGAGGGCATTGCACTTGTCTCGGTCTGACAGTGCCGGCACAGCGCAACCTACGTAATCAAGATGGATCTGTTGTCAGGCTAAATTTTCCAGTGAATGTATTTATTTTATTTAATTTTCTTCTCAATAACAGTCCATACTCTTTTCCTTTTGCTGTCCTTCTTCAGGCTCGTCTTCGTATGATGGACACTGTGGAGAAGGAGGACGTCAATGAGGCAATGAGACTGATGGAGATGTCAAAGGACTCGCTACAAGCTGACAAGTCCAGCAACGCGAGGTTAGTGTTAACACTGGGACCTCAGATTCATCTTAATGAGAACATTAAGTCAGCACTAACTCCACATAACGCAACCGGATGTCGTCTGACCTAAAATCTGCTTTATGAGCCTCTCGTATACCTGTAACAGTAGCTGTGGATCCTGGAGGAAGCTGTAAAACTTATCTGGATTTTTATGGAGCTCTGTTCACACGGCAGCATGTTCACCGAAGCAGGCATCAAGACTAGTGACGTGTTCACACCCCTTTACCATAAACTGATTTCCAGGCAGGAAGCTTGAAAACTTCCAGGAGGCTTTTTGTAACAACTGGAGGGGAAAAGAGCCATGTTTCTACTTTTAACATTAGAGGGACTCTTTAATACTTTAAAATCTGAGGCCAATAAAATCTTGTCCGTATTCATGAAAGACATAGTTTGACATTTTCGCAACAATAGTTAGAGGAGAACAGTGATTTCACCATCCAGGACATGGTTACGCAGGCTTTTGTACTTTGTCTGAACTGCTTGTCAGATGGTCCTGTAGCCTCTGAATCCCCCTCCCCTCACACCTTTCAAAGATCACATTAGGGAGGTCCTAATTTCAGAAATTTTCTGAAAGCAGTGATCCAACATTGATATCCTCTTCACACCGTCTGTGATCAGCTGTGCAGAGGTGAGAAAGTGCACTGGGGTTTGAACTTCTCTCTGTAGTTTTCCTGTTGCACATCTATTTGTGGCACCTTAACTGTGAACAATCAAGTGAAACACCGTCACTGTCTTCCTGGAGAGATTGTCTGAAAATGTGCAGTTTCCCCAGTTTTTAAACGGTATCAACCTGTCACAAAATCCACCTCAAAAGTTCATTCATTAGCATGTTGCATCTTATTTGTTTAATGCGTACTGTAAAAATTGGCAAAAAATTGTAATTATTAATTAATTAATTAATGTTAAACTGGCCCTTTTTTTTTTTTTTTTTTAAAGCACATTCACTTTGTACAGGTTCCATTTTAAACCTGTTTTTTGACAGGTTGAGTGCTCTTCCAGGATTTCAAAGTCTGAATTCTCATTCTTCCTGTACAGGACTCAGCGTCCAGCCGACGTCATCTTCTCTCTGGTTCGTGAGCTCGCCACAGAGGGCGTTGTAGGCCGCGGTGGTGCCGGTGGGGTGGTCCGCATGGGTGAGGCGGAGCAGCGTTGCGTCTCTCGTGGCTTCACCCCCGCCCAGTTCCAGGAGGCCTTGGAGGAGTACGAGGAACTGAACGTGTGGCAGGTCAACCAGGCCCGTACCCGCATCACCTTTGTCTGAAGAACCCAGAACATGTCTTAATGCACGCTGTATTTCAGCCACCTGAGGGGAGAACTCTTTGCCGGTTTTCTACAGACTTGTATTGGGGCTCTTTATTTTGCCTCCTCCAGCATTTTGTAACAAGTCAAGCAGAACCTGGACATTTTTTAAGCATGACTATTTCGCAAGAACCCTTGCTGTTGGAGATCCATAGCTTTTCATGTATAAGGTTCCTGTTAACCGGTAAATCGCTTGTAAATATGTGTCAGAACTATTGTGTTGTACTATCTGCAGTTTAAAGCTTCCAGCTGAAATTAAACATTTCTGTACATTTTATACTTTGAAAGGCAAATTAGAGAAGATAAATTAACATTGAGCCTTGTATTGTGACAATAGTTATAATAAATTGATGGTTCATTTGGTTCATTTTATGTCTTGTGTGCATGTGAAATGGGAGGAAAAAGTGCGTCACAATCACCTCAACACCTGGTTTGTTACAAGAGCAGCTTTCCTGACATAATTGCTGCTTTCAGTAACACTTTCACGTCTAACTTGTAAAATGTGCTAACGTTGGTTTGCAACCAACGATTATTTTCGTTATCATTTAACCTGTAAAATTGTCCAGAATGCCCTTTGGAGGTACTTTAAGCCCAAGGTCTCATCTTCAGGTTGCTTATTTTTCACATATTGGAGGAAGTGTTGATATTCAGTGAAAGTAGTGTTAAACTTTAAAATTACTCCATTAGACATTCTGCAAAGGTAATGTTCAGTAAAACGATGCACGTTTTCTCATGTACTAAAAGTATCGAAAGTACTCGAAGGAAATAACTATCACCTTAATTTGTGTGTAGTATTTTACTGTATTAGTTGGTTTAGAAGGAGCTGTTTTTAACTACTTTTAGGTAATTTAATCTATTCAACATCATAGTGTATCACAACAGAGTCATGTAGTTAAGAAGCCGAAGATAATTGTCATGTGTCAGTGAGAAACGATTTCAGTAACTAAAAGAGGTGATTCTGTGTCATGTCAGTTATACTGACAAAAAACAAATGGCTTGTTGTAAATGTAAACTACCAGGCTACTTATGTAGTGTATAACTCCATGTATCATCACAGGCTGTTTCACGTGGGTAAAAAAAAAAGTTTTCAAGTTGAATGGGAGCCCCGGGGCTGTGCTTTAACTCAACAAACGGGTAGTAATTGTATGACACGTCCTATGTTTTGTATGATGGTATCCTGTAAGAATGCAGTCTTTTAAGCACTTGAAATGTAATGATGAACATGCCAAGACAAAAAAAAAAAAAAAAAAAAAAGCAGCTTCCTTTTTTCTACTGAGTTGATAGGCATCTTTCCAGTCACAGAACAGTTAGAAAAGCAGGTGTTCTCTGGGTAAAAAAAAAAAATAACCACCTTTAGGAGCCGAGAGCATTTTAGAAATCTCGTAACAACTCATAAAGTTACGTTTGGGGCTGTTCGGGTTGGTGTCTGTGATTTTGTACTGTTTTTTTTTTTGGCTGAGATATTATGTTAGTAGGCAGCATTTTCCCCACGGTTGCAGTTGTCCCAGCAGGTGATGCTTTCCTTCCAGACTTAATGGGGAGTTTCCATTTGAAGTCTGCTCACTTTATGGCTTTGCTGCTAAAGTCCTGAGGCTTTTTATTCTTAATTGGCGCCAAAGGCCCCATATTAAATGGTATTAAAAAGAGAGGCGGGAACAAGATTTTGGTCTCAAAATCTGTGAATTCCTATTGGACAGGAGATAGAATTTCAGTGTGACTGACGTAGGAGCTCTGTATTTAACCCACTCAGCCCTGTTTGTCCCTTGAAGACAACCTCCTGAGCCAGGTGAGTGAAACATGGACTGAAACAGGATATTATTTAGTTACATGGTAGAACTTTGTCTTTTGTAGCTGTTTTTGATGTACACTCATATAGGTGCATTTTTTTGAATGTATAGAGTGAAAGATTAGTTTAAACAAGTTTGTTTGCAAATCTGCTACGCAGCATCCATCTCTGGAAGAAAAGGGACCAAGATTTTGTCTATGTACCATTTAAAATGTGTCTTTCTGTGTGAACAGTTGTGTATTAATATTGCAAAATTACTTTCTGAAAGCTAATAATTTATATTTCAATAATGAAAGAGCAATGATTTTGTGTGAACTGTACTTCTTTTCTCAAATGAAGCATACTGCGTCTTGCAGGGGTTCAAGATGATTTCTACACTATGGCTGGGGCCGGCTCTCTGCTGTCTGACGTTGTTCCCAGGTCTGTTCTGATTCTTTATTGTACAACTGCTAAAACATTAATGTCTATTTGTTTTCTGATTTAACATTCAACAAATGATCTGTTTCCTCTTCCAGGACTTTTGGAAGCCAAATCATTACTGAATGCCATCAAGCAGGAAGGTAACTGCAAACCTTAAATCACTTTTCAGTTCAAAATTAAACTCACTCTGTCCAGCTGTTCAACAGTACTGTGCTTTAAGCACTTTTTTTACAGGACTGAAAAGTTACTGACTCTCCTTTCAACAGAAATGGTTCCTGTCAGTCATGTTAATATCAACTCAGAGCAAGCAAACGACTTCCTGACTCACACCAGACCAAAGCGTAATGTGGACCATAGATGGTACAGAGGAAACCCAGACTTCCAGGCTTATTACAGATACTACAGCAGCATTGGACACACTGAGGGGGTAAGACCGACACTCTGAGGAAAAAAAAAACTACAGGCTACATTTAAAGATATGAGGCTCATGAATAAATTCTCATTCTAGGTGACACCCTTGACCTTCATACCTCTATAACGTCTAAGTAGGTTTTCCCTTTAGTTTCATTCTTCTCTGTTTGTTCCACTTCTCAGCTCTATGAGATCGACAAACTGCGAATGCTCTACCAGCAGATGAGGTACCTGGAGCACACCTATGGCCCCAACGCCTCCTATTTCCAGAGTAAACTGGGGGTGCCAATGATCATGTGTGACCCAGCTACAGACAAGAGGTGCAAAGTTGTTCCTCCTCCACCTCCAATGAAAGGGGTCCCAAAGCCCACAGACCCCCCAGCGACCGCTCCTCCTCTTGCTCCTGCTCCATCCATTTCCCAGGCTGATGTGCTATACCTGTGCAACAGCAAGGACCCCCTCTGCAAGCCCCACATTGTCTACATGCCCACTGGTGCGGTGCCCGTACTCTGCGACCCGCGCTACCACCCTCACTGCACCCCCCAGAAGGCTGCACCAGCCCCTGTGGCAGTGCCTCAACCTCCTCCACCTCCACCAAAGAAGTCCGCCCCACCTCCACCTCCACCAGTCCTCGTCAAAAAGTCTCCCCCTGCCCCCATCCGCACCTTCAAGGGCATGGAGTACGATTGTGATCCCTACTGGGACCCCGACTGCCTGATTGACCACCCACCCAGGCCTATCAAAGGGAAGATTGTGGTCCCACCACCACCACCACCTCCTCCTGTAGAGGAGAAGGAGGAACCTGTAGAGGAGCCCGCACCTCCTGCACCCATGGAGAAGAAATTAACCCTCTACCCTTACCCATACTACTATCCTATGCCCTACGACCCCAGGGATGAGCTGTATGACCCTGTCCGCTTCAAGTACCCAGAGCCAGCTGATGCTGCCAATGAGCCTGTGGAGGACAGTCAGTAAAACATCCAGGATGTGTCAGAGGAAAAGTGTTTCTCTGTAAACACACAAGACTTTGATTAAAAACATCTAAGTTGCACACTTTAGATATTTTGGGGTGTTTTTACCTTGTAGCTTGCCTGCAAGTGTACTGTAACAGAAAACAGTCTGTACTAAAGCATTGATAAGTTGCAGTGTTTGTTTAAACCTTATTATTGACAACTTAATGTATTTACCATCACTGTCAGCATGTAATGCAAATGATTTTTGAGCAATGACATAATAAAATGTGACAAAACTGTTTCTTTCTGTGAAAGAGTAGTACTTTGACTTTATACTTTTAAAAAGGTGCAACAATACACAAATGTTTGCTCCTTCCATTGCCACATGGCAGGTAAGAGCAGACTAGTAAAGCCAATTTACAGGCTGTGGGGTCCTTATGTTTAGTTCATAAAAATGCTGACTCCTGTTAGACTTCCAACTCTGCAGCCATAACCC
This sequence comes from Toxotes lorentzi, assembly GCA_037833715.1. Classification (NCBI taxonomy): domain Eukaryota; kingdom Metazoa; phylum Chordata; class Actinopteri; family Toxotidae; genus Toxotes; species Toxotes lorentzi. The sequence continues at coordinate 17,875,359 of JBBMJY010000002.1, read as the reverse complement.
CCTGCGCCCCCCTTTTCCTGCCACGTGAGCCCGTCTTTCCAGAACCTCCAAAGGCAATCGAACAGCAGGAACACAACTTCAAAAGACGGCCTAACTGCTAACACTCCCGACAATAAACCTGCAGCTAAACCAGATCTCCACAAAGCTGTCTTTCATATGCCCATTTAAAAGTGCGTGTGTTTACTACAGTGTCTTTACTATTATAATCATTTAAGCTTAGAAAGAAAAAAAGTCAAAGTCCCATGAAAAAAATCAGCACATTTATTACATACAGAAACATGAAACAATAAAACAAACAGGGTAAAATAACGTTCATGTACAATGGATTCACTTGTGTTCATACCCGAGAGAGACTTGAGCGATTTTGTACATATCTCTTATCGACTGGTGTAATTAAGTGCTTTTAGAAACACCTGTGTTTAAAACTGGTTAAGTGGTGTGAAAAGCTACTGTTGGTTTAAGAATTTGTCTTAGCTAACCAAAATACAAACAAACCCAAAAAAACAAAAAACAAAGACAAAACAGAAAAAAAACTGCTTGTTTGTCTCTGCCTTGGCTAACTGCCAGCTCAAAAGAAGAGTCCTCTCATCCTCCGGCCGATGCCCTGTCTGTCGTACAGGACGTTGAACTTGTTGATGAACTGGTTCATACTGTTGCAGGTCTTGGTGATGGTGCCTAAATAGGCCATGAGGCCCACGTCATTACATTGCTGCAGGGAAACCAGAAGCACGGTTACAGAAAGCATTTGTTTGGCAGTACAACATGGAGATTTCCTAGAAAGAATGATCATAATACTGTCATACAATCTCAGGCTTTTATTTTCATGAATAGCTGAGTAGTATATACTAATATTAACTTGAGGGATTGAGGAGAGTTAATTTAGGGAGACAGGGAGTCGGACAGAGGCACTGTTGGTTATGGTCTTTGTTGAAAGTAAGAAAAATGTAGAATAATGCCAGTTTTATCCTGTAACATCTCATATTTTGATGAACGTGTTGTCGTTCATTAGGACTACTCATTATATTTGTAGGTGGAACTTAAAAGTTTGCTTACATCATAGAAGTCAGTTTTGAATTTTGTGGTGCTGAGGACCGGCAGTCTATGGCACAGGGCATTCGCCTCTCGAAGGATCTCATGGTTAAATGGCACCTCTCCTACAGTACATGAAGACAGACAGGAGAGAGTAAAAACAAGACTTGTAATGCACGGTACACTAAAACAGTGGGATTACATAATGCTGCCAAGATGCTCTCAAACAGGAGCTTGTAATTATGGAGGTGCATTCAAGGGGCCTCCCTTAATGGCGTAAAAGTGAAGAAAGGAAACATTTTGTCTAAAAACAGCTGTTTTCCAGACTTATTTTCACATTCTTTGCTCTCACTGCCTCATTAAAAGGCCCTGTCAGTCCTCTCACCTGCTTCCACGGCTTTGACGTACTCTAGAATGATCTTCACCCGGCTGTGGAGCATCTTTATTGCACTGTGCTGAGCTATAAGGTGTTCAGCAACTGACAGAGACAGAAAAATATCAGTTAAAAAAACCTGACTAACCACTGACTAATTTCCATTGGAATGAGAGAGCTTGTAATATGTTTCAACTGAAAACAACATAGTACTTAGAACTGCTGCTTGACTAAATCTGTTTTTTGTCTTTCACTTTTGAATGCAGAGCCTTTTCATATTCTATCTCAAAAGCATACAATAGAACGCATTCAGATCATCACTACTGACATTTGTCTGTACGAAACTCCAATAGTATCTTAGCTAGTACAAGATGGAATAACCATTTCATTTGGATTTATCATAAGTCTGAGATAAGAGCTTTTATGGTTTATTGTTATATAAACAGTCTTTAAAAACAAGAGAAAATGGTTAGAGCAGCAGTGACAATTCTGTTGACAAACCTGTTGAGTTTTCTCCTGTGCCAGTGGCTGTCATTCGAGCTACATGGTCAACACCGATTCTCTCTGCTTCCTCTGTGGCCAGAGTGTACGTCAGTTCGGCAAACAACATGGTAGCCTGGGCAAAAAAACAAAAAACAAAAAACATATTAGATAAAACTGTTCTCTGAATATCAGTCACTGCGCAGGAAAAAAAATATGTAGATGATATTAGTTCTAAACATTACCTCGCCACTGATGATGTCAATCACAGATTCATAAACACTAACAGGAAGCTGAAAGAGGAAAAGACATGTTGTTTAAAGAAGCTGTATCTAAATACATAACCTGTGCCATTTTCTCATTCTTGAAGAGAAAATGCAGAGCAACTCACGTCTGTGTGTTTGGTCATTGGGTTGAGTTTGAGGAAGAGAGGGCTCTCAATGATCTCACACACCTGGAGGAGGAGAGGAGAGTCAGTAAGAAAAGCTGCTGTACACAACATGAAATAACAATCTACTATTTGTAATTTAATAAGAATATTATCAAAATGATTAACAAAATATCTATGTTTCTGCATTTAATAAATTAAAGCCACGGCTCTGTTATTTGCACTGTTATCTGACCAACAGAGTCACTGTCAATGTGACTGCCACTTTCCACTGTCTGAGAATGCAACGATCTCCGAGGAGTTAAGGATTTTCATCTTCTGCTTTCATTCAGATCTAATGTACGTATTGCACCTTCAACTTTTGCCTACCTGCTTGTGAATGTGGATATCTGACTGGTCGGGGGGACCGCCTGTGGTGTACCAACCCAAGAACTCCATGTCTTTGAAAACCTGTTTGACTGAGAGATGAGATGAAACATTACAGAAAAACTACAGCAAGCATCTGACTTTGTATGTTAACCACCTTTAACTAAACACCTACAATTGTGCTGAAACACATGCAGAAGACACATGCATTTCATAACAATGAGTCATAAAAGAAAGTAAACATACTGACAGAAGTGTATTCTTGCCCTGGACACACTTACATTGTTCTTCCTTGGTGTAGTAATACTCCTTGTCAATATGAACTCGTTCATCTATGGTGTGAGACAGCAACTCGAAGGAGTTCATCACCTCAATGTTTCTACCCTCCTGCTTCCCGATAAGGGCTCCAATCACTGAGCAGGAGGGAAAACAAAATGAACAACATCTGCTACGATTACCTCTTTTATTACACTCTCTTACAGAACAATATGAGATGAGCTATGCATCTAACACGAGCCTCTTTCTTACAGAGGATTCTCATCCATACCCTGCATTGGTCGTCCCTCCTGTGAGCGGATGCGTATCCAGTGGTCAGATATGTTGAGGATAACCAGAGGGTGTAAGGCCACAGAAACACTCCCGGTGACTCCAGAGGCCATAACACTGGGGCTGGCTGCGTTCACACAGAGACACAAACAACAGGGCCCTTTACACTACAGCAACTACAAGAATAGTCAATTGATAGTTAGCAACATTTTTTTTTTAGAATTGATTAATTGTTTAAGTAATTTTTCACACAAAATTTACAAAATGCTGACGTCCAAGTCCAGCCGTATTTAGAGACTAGGTTGTTGTTATACCTAGGTAGTAAGAGTTTTTCCTCCAACCTGCATGTGGTGATTGATTTAGCTTTATGTTACCAATGCAAACTGCAGTAAGAGATGAGAGGAGGACTGATCAAACATCCAAAGTGATGGATATGTTTTACAGCATATTTCCTTTACGATAACCGGATTATATCGGCCCTGCCCGCTACCTGCCGCCTTTAACATCACAAGGTTATGTCTAACAGCCTCTTATAACACAAATACACAACACATGCTGCAATCTACGCACACATTAATGTTGATATCTGGGATAAATTAGGAAATAAGTGGGAAAGACTTGCCTGCCCCATCCACTTCCATTCCTCCACCATTGCTGGTCGCCATCTTGTCCGGTAAACCGCGCAAGCGCAGTGGACTGTTCACTTAACGAACGTTAGGCGGCAACGTTGCCACATCGGGATGTTTTACAATAAGCGCTATCACATATCTGTTGCCATACTTTTAATGGGTGTTTACGGGAGGTACGGCTGCTTTTTGATCGAGACACGCTATGCTGCGCATAAAGAAACATATTTGATTTAACTAGGAAATTGCCGCTAGGTCCTACAGTCCACGGGCAGCTGTTTCCCGGGGATTGCTGATTTTGGCGCAACCTGTGTGCGTCGGGATATTAGTCCGTGTCGAAGGTTTAAAGAGTTTTGTTTACAAAATGGAAGAATTTAAAACCTGTAATCTAGATTACTTTCCCGAAAACATTTTAATTGACGTGTTGTCGTTTCTGAGCGTACGGGAGCTCGTCAGAGCGGGAAGGTAAGAGGAATATAACTTTGCTGTCAGTGTTTTACCAGTTATTCGTCTTGTGAAACAAAACTCTGGTAGCTTTGCCTTTGTTCTGACTCAAGTCACATGATTAAGTTATTTGTTGTGTTTTACTATGTTTCTTTAGGGTGTGTAAGAGATGGAAACGCCTTGTTAAAGACCAGAGACTGTGGAGACTTGTCGACCTGACTGCATGGAAAGGGGTAAGTTACTGACAATGTGGCTTTGCCATTTTTCTTTTATCTTTTCATAAATTGTGGTGTTTCCTCTATTAAAGGAACTTAGTCGCGCCACTCGCCCAAAATAACAAATAAGATGACCGTACAAAACATACAATTGCTACATGAAATCAGAGATTCCAGCAGCAACAACTTTACCACTTTCTTTGAGGACAAAGAAGAATGGCTAAGAGTCTTTGAAAACCAAAAACCAAGTCAAGAGTCTTGGGGTAATCAGGGCTACAGGGTGAAACTTTGACAGTTGCATCAAATCAGTGACAAAGTCTGCATGCGACTATCTTAAAAGAAAAAAAAAATCAGAGGACAACCATCCAACCATTACTTAGAAACTTGCCTATGCCTTCATTTCCAGCAGGTGTAGGTCTCTGCTCAGGTCTTTGCTCATTCAGAAGGCTGCTGCTAAAATATTGTCTTGTCTCTTTTACAGGCCTTTGAGACTAATTAGTCAAATTACGTGCATCAACAGTGATCATTCTTTATAATCTGTATAATAGATTTGTTTTTGTTGACTCCTATAAAATCATCATAGTACATACAACACAAGGGACCTTACAAAAACGAAGGGTACTGAATACATGATGCCAATTCTCCAGTCGGGTCACAGCATAAAAAGTCAAAGTACTCATACATAAAATATATATCTATATATATGAACCCTCTTGGCCTCTCAGGTCATGATGGCTGTTGGCAGTCTGCTAACTATTTCCAGGGTACAGACTAAACATTGAAAGGCACCATTTAGTTACCATGCACCACAGATTTTAAACAAACATCCAGAAGAAAGACATTAAGCACTCATCATTTACCACCTTGCTCTTACATTTTTTCTTAGCAAGTATTTATTTCTCTGTTGTGTGTTTTAAATCCCTTTAAATATAGTTTTTAATGTTTTAATTTAAAGTGTGATGTTTTATGCAGTGTTTCCTTTTTAATGCATAATGTTGAGCGCTTTGAAGTACCTTCGCGTTTGTATTGCCAAAAGCCTTTATTGTTATAAACGCTATTACCTATAGTTGCTGAGTTGTGTGCATCTGTACAATTATTGACAGAAACTCTTTTTTGCCTCCCATCCCCCACTCTCAACTCACACGCACATATCCATGGACTGGCCACTGTGTGTAAGGTGACATCCCGCATACTTTGGGTCCTGCTGCGTCAGTACCTGGGTTGTGGACTAAGGTGCCTACGGTTGCGTGGTTTGCTGCTCTCTGCCCGAGGCGGCACTTTTCTCTCTGAATCTTGGCTCAAAGCTTTGGCCACAAAGTGCCCTCGCCTGAGTAAGCTCTATCTTCTGCATGCAGACCTGAGAGGCCTGCCCAGTTGCCAGCTTTTACCTCCGTCCCTGCAGGTGTTGGAGCTGCGTGGTTGTGAGCTGCCTCGGGGCTTTTTTGACCAGACACTCCCTACTTCACCTGCCCAAGAAAGAGCAGAGGCCACATCCAGTGTTGCTGCTCAGCAGCAAAGGCAGGATCAGAAAGCAAAACAGGTTGGCTCTCCATTAGGGATTGCTATTGAGACGTTAGTTCTTAACAATGTGCCCTCTTTCACGGACCAGCACCTGCAAAGTCTGACATCATGGGAGAAGCTCAGTCGACTGGAGCTGCGGGACACCTTTCGCGTGACGGCTAATGGGCTCAGGAGCTGTGCTGCCAAGGACGGCGTCTGTGGTGTGGAAGGACTTTCTAGGCTCAAATTTCTGGAAATAGGCATCACTGGGCGGCAGGGCTACCAGTTACAGATGGCCTCCCTGGGGCTAGGGGCTGGATGGCTCGGACTGGAGGAACTGAGCCTTGGTGGTAAGGAGGTGGGGCCAGGCCTGCTCTGTGCCAGCCGTCTGAAGGACCTGAAGCGTCTGTGCCTGTGGGCTTGTACGCTCAGTGAGATGCAGATAGTCCGGAGCTGCCGAATGCTCCGTGGACTCCGTCGGCTGGAATTTTTGGATGTGATCTTCCAGCCTCGGCAGTGTCCTCCAGTGGTGGAAGGGGATGGTGGTGATGAGGAAGAGCAGGATGGTGAGGAAGCTGCAGGTGGAGATAGCAGCAACGATGAGAACAAGACACTGGATGTGAACGATCCTATTCCAAGTCTGCGTCGCTCACTGGCTGTCCTGCTGCCATCCTGCACACTAGTTTTCACCAACTGCTCCATTCAGATAAATGCAGACTAAGTGATGTCTTTTCTACTGCTGAATACAAGTGATAAAATTCTCTTTCACAGGCACATGTCATTTTTATAGTATTATTGATATATTGATTGACTTAAGTTGTTATTATTGTATCCTGCATATAAGTATGTCCATCCCACACTGGCTTACAAGATATTCCAATTTCACCAGAGTGCTGCATATATGTTTTCAAACAGTCAGATTTTCAGACCTTCGTGTTCACAAAATGTTTAAAAATCACTGATAAAACAACTGTAATACAAATACTGGAGAAATCAGAGGGAACTCTAATTAAATAGTTCATCTTGTCTTCTTTTCCAGGTTTTTGAGACCAGGTTTCTCACCTGAATATTTAGCCAGAGGAGGAATACAAGATCTCTACTGTGCAACTTAAGATCCGTGGCTTCTAGATAAGTGAGATATAATTCACAGCCATGCTTTTTAAAAAATATATATGAAAAGCACCAAATTAAGGTGCTTCATTACCTTGCTGAAAAATCATGTTGCCACAAAGCAGCCTTGCTTTTGCATTTGCAACATTGCCTCAGAGACCCAAACATATTAAAGTTTGAGCCAATTCTGTATTGCCTCATGGTTTGTATTGTCAGTATTGTAACCCAGTATCTTCAAGATAAATCAGTGGACATATTATAAAAGAAAATATGGAACCGTCGCTGCTAGGCTGCAAAGGCACAAGCAGGTGTCAGCTACAAAAGCAGAGAACTGAAACATACTGCTGGCAATGATCCACCTGTTTCCTGTTCTTTAACTCCTTTTCAACAATCTATACATTCAGAAAAATTATCAGTTACAAGCAGGTGTTTGGTTTTGGTGTAACAGAAGAACAGCATACTATATTTAAATCTATCTTTATGTAGACCTAATTACCTGTAATTTTTCCAATGTTTCCCTACATGCTTTTTAGAAATTATGAAATGAGAAATGATAATTGTAAATGACTGACTAATTGCAAATTGATTGTGAATGTTATTGACGTGATTTGTCATTTTAAGAGCAGACAAAAGTTTGAAATTTTAAATGAGAAACTGTTTTGAATAAATTAATTTTGAACAAATAAGAACCAATGTATTGTTTGTCTTTGTATTTTGTCATTTGATTTAATTGCACCATTCTCTAAAAACATAATTGAAGAGCTTTGTTTTGACTGACTGACTTTTCATGAAATCCTGTGGTTGGTCAACAAGTTTCTATATATCAACTTGACTCATTATAAAAAAGGAAAAACATCAACTTAAGAGCATTCATTCTGAATGGGTAACGTGATATATTTGACACTGTTAAGATGTTAGGAAGCTGCAGTTTAGTTTGTCTTCTTCACATACCTGTCATCTGCAACAAAAGGATGTTGTTAGCGCTGAAACGATTTGTTGATTAATCAAATTGTTATGATAATATTAGGAAGAGGAGACAGCAGAACATGCCGTCAGCTGGAGTGAGAGGCAAGTATTTCTGACCTTATAGCTGACGACATCACGGGTATAAACATGTTTATTCAGTTTATGAAGGGAAACGTAAATGGACACAGGATTTAGATGAAATGGCCAACCTAACAAAGAAAACAACAGACTCCAACTGCGAAGGCTGAACACGTTTTCACTGCCTTTAAACAATCAACAGGAAGGGGAGGCGGGCTGACGTCTGAGTAGTCGGTGTTCACCAATCACACGCGCCCTCTTGCAACAATTTTGGCCAATGGGAGCTTTCTGTGTGAGGCATAACGACCAATCGCGCTCGTGAAGGGTGGCTTTTTGAAAACGTTGGCGGCCGAGGACGTTCAAAAATATAAAGACGGAGTTTTACACGCTGGAAAGATAACACTCCGTTTCTTCATTATAATGCAGGTAAATCGGTATTTTATTTCTTGATATCGAGATTGGACTGGGCAGCAGCTGAGAACACCGAACAGCGACTTTAAGATGCCGCAAACTTTAGCTAGGTCGCTAACTTTAGGTTTGCCAGCTACCATACTGGGGCTAACTTACATGTAGCATAACGTCTCGTTAGCTTGAGTTGAAGTGAAAATAAACGGTATATAATGTATGTACACGACAAGATAAACATGAGTGGGCTTTACTTAAAGTAGATCAACCCGTGGTGCATTCTCCCCAATCGAGGCAATAGTTTTAACAGTGTAACCTCAACAGTGGCCTAACGTTACTGAACACATTTCATTGTTTAACTACAGAATCATGTCAATTTAAGCATGTTTACTGTATCTACAGGAACGATTTAAACCAAAACCCATTATGATAATGCTGTGGGGGTAAATTATGTTTCATATTACACATAAATCGGGTTGTAATACCTTGTGACAATGCAATATAACCTTTAACATTACAAATATACATTTTCAATTTCACATACCACCTAATCTGATCTAATCTGAAAATGTTCGCTGAAATACCAAACAAAAGGACTACCTGTCCAGTCTAATGCAGTCCAGTGCAGAAAGAGAGAGAAAATATAATGAAAGTGGGAAATGACCTGAAAAACCCTGACAATGTGTGCCACCTTCAGGAGAAGCGTACTTCCTATACATACCTGGAGCACTGTCTAAAATACAGTATACAGCACTTGAAGTTAAAAATAAGAATGAGTACAGAGATGAAATAGCTCAAACGTACTGAAAGTTTACGTGAGCTGTGTGTATTCATTTATTTACAGAACAAGGAAAATTATGAGCCCAGAGGTTTCCAAAGACCGGTAAGTAGTAATAGTTTGTGTGAATAAATATCTAGATTTGTCCACTGTGTGTTTGTATTGACACCTAGAAAAAGGCACATATAGTGCATTCCTTGCTGTTGTCTGTATCATGGCATTGGCCAATTGGAGTTTGTGGTCAATAAAGCACTTACCAGCTGGGTTTTTGTGTTTTTGCTTCTGAATATCAGTTTGCAACACCAAGCATGGTGGCAGGCCCACAGCGTGTTCAGGTGAAGCCACGAGCAGAGACAGACAAAAATGCTGTCACAGGTAACCTGTACCATCTCACATACAGATACCACTCAGACCTCAAGAAATCTGCCTGTTTTGATTGCATTTTTGATTGTCATTTTTTAGGCCCAGGGAGAGAGTGTATTGGCTCATCCTCCACTTCCTCTTCAAAGTAAGTGTAATCACTAGTACCTCTCCAGTTGTGTATTGACATCCAGCTCTGTTTTTATGAATACTTTTAAGCATCCATGTGATGGCCTGCACCATTTGAATGGTTAACATGAGAATGTCTGTCTTTACACTTTGCACAGGAAAATCTCCATCGATGACTTCGACATTGGTCGACCACTTGGGAAGGGCAAGTTTGGTAATGTCTATCTGGCAAGAGTAAAGAAGCTGCAGGCCATTGTGGCGCTGAAGGTGTTATTCAAGTCACAGATGGAGAAGGAGGGTGTGGAGCATCAACTCAGGAGGGAGATTGAGATCCAGGCCCATCTCAAGTTAGTATCCTGAAAACATTTTTTTTTTTTTTGTCATCTTTGTCAACTTGCTCAAATAGGGATTTTGAACACACTGACAGTTTTGGAAATACTGTCAACAACAGGTTACCTTTAAATATACTCCTGAATTTTCTCCTCAGGCACCCCAACATCCTGCGCTTCTTCAATTATTTCCATGACCGCAAGAGGGTGTTTTTAGTGCTTGAGTACGCACCACGTGGTGAAATGTACAAGGAGCTACAAAGATGTGGAAGATTTGATGACCCGCGTACTGCTACAGTAAGACTTGAACTAAGTTTGTTCATTGTTGGAGAGTAATTTGCAAATCCTTACTGTGTTCTAGATAATTAAAGATAATCAAGTCCAGCAGTTAATTTCTTGTATTGTGTGTTGAAGGTTTGTTGTTATAATTCCCTGCTAACCTCTTTCAATTTGCAGTACATGGAGGAGATATCTGATGCTCTACTGTATTGCCATGAGAAGAAAGTGATTCACCGTGACATCAAGCCAGAGAATCTGCTTCTCGGCTATCGTGGAGAGCTTAAAATTGCTGATTTTGGTTGGTCTGTTCATGCACCGTCTCTAAGGTGAGGGACCATAGTGGCAACGCACCACTATTCTCAGTAGAAATAGCTCTTTGCTGCTGTGTGCTGTCACATAAGCCTGCTTATTGCTGCTTCACTGCTTTCCTTGCTCACATCTTGTTTTAAACCTTCCTAGACGTCGCACCATGTGTGGGACACTGGACTACCTCCCTCCAGAGATGATTGAGGGGCACACCCACAGTGAGAAGGTGGACCTGTGGTGCATTGGGGTCCTTTGCTATGAATGCCTAGTTGGCAACCCACCTTTTGAAACTGCCAGCCACTCAGAAACCTACAAAAGAATTATGAAGGTTGGTGTTTTTCTTTCGGTGGACTCAGCTGGATAAATCTGAACAATTTGGCAGAAGCTTCTTTTATTCTGTAGTATGTGAGAGAAACCTTTTGGTTTTTTGTTGTTTTTTTTTGTTTGTTTATTACACCAGTAACAGTAATTGATTCAACAGATGTCAACCACTGTGATGAGCACAACATGGCTGATACTATGATTAATTTATAATCATATTATCAGCCAAAGCATAAAAGAATCAATACAAAGGTATAAAAAAAAAAAAAAGCAAGGTGTCTGTTGTGTCCTTCATCTGTGTAAACAATTTACATGAAAAGGAAAATCAGTTGAAATGTTAATTAATATCATAGTTTTTATTGCAACAGTCAATGTGTTTGATTAAATGAATAACTTTTTGCCTTTTTGCCCTTTGTAGGTGGATCTGAAGTTCCCCAAGGTCGTGTCAGACGGCGCACGGGACCTGATCGCCAAGCTGCTTCGCCACAATCCCATCGATCGTCTCTCACTACAGAGTGTCATTGACCACCCATGGGTGCGCTCCAACTCTCACCGGCTCCTGCCCCCATCCTACCCCACCAAGAAATCCTGAGCCCAAATGGCCAGCCTGCTTACCTCCTTCTTAGGAGTGTTTTATATCCTCCACAAGAGACTCTGGGCCAGCATGTTTTGGTTTCACTGCCATGGGCTTTAAACTGCCATTATTCTGGCATATTTTATTATGGATATACATGCATACCCACTTTTTTATGTTGTACAGTGTGGTGTCATTATCTATGTGTAGTACTTTGCCTAGAGGTGTATGTGTTTTTATTGTCATTTCTTTTCTGAAACTTTTTAAAATGGACAAAGCTCCGTTTTGGATTTCTGTATCTGATGGTGTTGACACCAAAGTACTGCTATTAGACTGCCTCAAGTTGAATACAGTATATTCTCAAATAGTTTAGATGATGTATTTGAGGGATGGAGTGGAAAGCATGTTTTATTTTCCCTCAAGCTGTACTTCAAATTTCTAATAAATATTCTAAAAAGGATTTGTGGACATCTAAGGAATAATTTATTATGTAAAGGTTGTGCTTACATTGCAGACCCAAACAGTATTATAACCAGCAGAAACTGCAGTGGTCAAATACAAAGACCCTGCAATTGATCCTAACTTTATTAAGGTTATATTCAATGTTTTCTGAACCTGTTCAGAAAGGTGTTGAGTCAGGTTTATGTTCGTTTAAGGAGGCTGCAGTTCAGTTTGCAATGCTGCTAAATTATGCTGACATGTTTTTAATATTTTATTCAAACTTTTAATTAGTGAGGGTGGACTAAATGTTAAGCTTCTGACTATTATTGCCATCATGACTGTAGAATTTATTTCAGATTTCCAGCTAGATGTATATAATAAATTGGTGTATATCGGGAAATGTATTCATAGGTATGAGTTGGCAAATAATGTGTATGAGTGATCTCCATCTACACTACTGGTAAAGGGTCACAATAGGCTCAATTCATCAGTTGTGAATGTTTCACCTTCACAAATGTATTTCTCTTCCCTATTTCTACAGGGTAGCGTGGCCGAGCGGTCTAAGGCGCTGGATTAAGGCTCCAGTCTCTTCGGGGGCGTGGGTTCGAATCCCACCGCTGCCAGTATTTTTGTCTTCGGATTTTATTTTGTATTTAACTGAGTCAAAGATCTGCTGTGTGTCTTCACTGAATGTTTGTGTTGGTGAAAATCTGACGGGATTACACAGTGAGTAATTTAACATATTGTCACTGACAGCACAGAACTGTTGTGACTGAAATGTGGTACGTTATATCAGCCCTTACCGTGTACCGCAATAGCAGTAAGGCACGTTAAATCGGTATGGAACACCATCAGTATTTTATCAGACCAGTTCCTCAGCCTTAAATCAATCGAAAACACGAATTACACCTAATAACTTGGCATCTGTTTAGCAAAACTGTTTGTTTCTTGTTGCATTACAGCGCTAGAGGTCGCTAACTGATCGCAACGTTACAGTGCGTTTTAGTCAACACCTCTAATTCAGTTACAGATAAACATAACATTTTACAAACATAACAAGTTACAAGAAGAGTTGAGAAAATTGCTTTGTTTTACTTTCTATACATTGACTTTATTATTGTTTGCGCCGTTTATATTTTAAATATGTCAGGTAAACGTAGTGGAGTAATGAACCAAGAATTACCTACTTGTGTACCAAACTTTTATTTTGGTAGGAGGAACCCCTCTTTCGAAGCAGTTCCGGTTCATTTGACAATATATTTTTTTCCTTCCGTTTCAAACCTGCTTCGAACTTCACGGACCACAACAGAAAGCGGCTACGTCCGGGTCGGATATAACCCGATGTAGTATTTGTTTGATCACTTTTAATCATTAAAATCTAAGCTAACTACGTTGAGACATGGCTGGTTTACCACCGGGAGACCCACAGCTGGTCTCAATGATCGTCAGTCATTTAAAAACACAGGGGCTCTTCGACCAGTTCAGGAGGGACTGCCTGGCAGACGTTGACACAAAGGTAACGGTTGAAAACATATTTATAACGCGATATCAACAAGTGTTTGTTGTGCGATGACTGTGTAACGTTTATGTGTAAAAACTTGGTTTAGGGAGCACTGAAAGCAGGTATCTGAATTGCTGTAATCTGAATTGCCACAGATTTTCATTCATTTCCTTTCATTTTAGCACAGCATGAAATTTAGCTTATAATCTTATAGACGTGGTAACGATGCACAGGTGTTAATCAACCAGATTTAAGGGCCATTCTGGGTCAGGATAGTTGTTTTACTGGTTTGTAATAAAGTAACTAACGAATCAGCCATTTTCTCTTCTTCTGACATTGAAAAGTATTGAAGTAGTTGCTCTTCTCTTTCTCACAATCCAGGCATATTTCTGTAAAATTCCTTTATGAAATAACCATAAAGCATTTAATGGGTAAGAGCGGCGATATCCTATTTTTTTCATATTGCCAGTAAATCCAATGGAAAGACCAAATCCAACAATGTATTAGTCTGCCTCTTAATGTGTTAATCAGCCCGAAGCCCAATAGTTCTTTATAGGAGATATAAATGCTTAAAAATGATGCTGACATCAACTTTAGTTTAGCACTTATTCATTTTCAGGAAACATGATTCAAATAGCAGTAAATAGTGCATTTGTGAGGGACTGTTTTCAGCTGCGAATAAAAACACATTTGGTTTTTGGTAGCAGGATGGTGAATGCGGATTGAACCAGAATAAAGTACAACATCAAGACAGCTTTTTACCAGTTATATTATCATTCAAGTCACAATATCCAACATTTGCTGGTAATAGCCTTTCAAGTGTGATAACTTTCTTGCTTTTTCTCTTGCAGCCAGCTTACTTGAACCTGAAACAAAGAGTGGACAACTTTGTCTCTAATCACCTCTCTAATCACACATGGAGTCCACATCTGAACAAGAACCAGCTGAGAAACAACATCAGACAGCTCGTGCTGCAGTAAGTGAGAATGGAGAAATATCTCTTTTCCACCTCTGTGTGTCATCTCTGCTCATGCTAATTGTTCAGTAGTGTGTTAGAAAGTATTCTATACTAAAAAACTGCTGTATTCTTTCATTTTGATGTTTTATAACCAGTTTTATGTGCAAGTTAAATCAAGCTGTTCCTCTTAGATCTGGGATGCTAGAGCAGGGAGTGGACAGGATCGTGGCCCAAGTGGTGGATCCCAAAATCAATCACATCTTCAGGCCACAGGTGGAGAGGGTGGTCCGTGAATTTCTGTCACCTGGCAGCTGCTCTGAGGAGCCACTGGCCCCACTGCCTTCAGCAGAGACGAAACCAGACAGCAGCATTCCTGAGCAGGGTACACAACATTTCATGTCTTTATTAGCCATGCATGTTATCTTTGATTGTTTGCTTTTTGCCATTCAGATTTTGGGATTACAGTATTACGTAAATCAGATTGTGATTAAAGTAACAGTGTCTGACTTACATTCACACAGTTACCACCTGTCATTACATGTTTATATGTTCACAGCCTCGTCTTCTGCTCCGACTACCACTGCAGCCAGTGACGCCATGTCCATACTGGACACAATAACTTCTCTCAATCAGGAGGCAAGCGTCAGGGCCGGCTCAGGCACAGATAAAGGACGTAAAGGCCAAGCTTCAGATGAGCCCATGCAGCTGGTGGAGGAGAGCGAGCAGGATATGAGTGTTGTGGAGGAAGGGGACAGCCACCATGAGGGGAGGATTCTGGAAGAGGCAGAGGAAACAAAGGTGGCATCAGAGATCCAGGCACTAGAAGTGAAGACAGAAGACACTCAGGAACAGATGGATCTGGGAAAAGAGGGGTTAATCGAAGATGTGAAAATGGAGGTTGAGGAGTCAGGAGCTCAGGAGCAGACAGAGGAGGAAAAAGACAGTGCTCCCAGCCGAACCACTGGAAAACCTTCAGAAGAGAAGCAGGACGATGAGCTACTGAAATCTACAAGTCAGGCCAAGCAGAAAGCCAGAGAAAAGATAAAGGAAGGTGAGATGCTGTATCCTCTGTATGTGTTTTTAGTTTTAGAGCTATGCAACCTGCATGCACAAAACATTTCTTAGTCAAGGAATTTATTTTCTTCTTTCTTCCACTTATGGGCATATAAAAAATTATTAGGGCTGAAATGACGCATTGACTCATCAAGAATTTAAGTCATTTATCAAGGAAAATGTCTTGGTTGTTCACTGGTACCAGCTTCTTGTAAATAAGTACCTTAGATATTTTCAAAACCAAGCACTGAATGGCTAATTTAAAAAGATAAATTAAGAAAATGAAAAGGAAATAAAAATTGGTTCCATTCCTGAAAATAGTTATTACCATGGAAACCAACTACAGCAATAAATATTGTTATTTACTATGTGATACATTTCCAGCCTTCTGTGGTTTCTGTTACATTAATTACGGGTAGTTTAGTTCTAGATTTGACAGAATAATAAGTACAGTTGCTTTTTTGGATTGCTGATCCAGTGTTTTTTCCTTGCCTTGACACTCATGTGTCAGCAATGGTAAATTTTAAATAGAGTAAAATAATGAAAAGTTTACAGACTGTGTAATGCTACTGTGCAAAATGTCTTTGCACCTCAGAATACTCTTTGGAGGACTCTGACCTGGAGGGCCTGAGCGACATCACAGTGAGCTCTGTCCACACCAGCGACCTGTCGTCATTTGAGGGGGAAAGCGAAGATGAGGAGCTCCTGTCTGAATCTTCTGAAGAGGGAGAGCTTCCACCTGACGGTCTCAACTTTTTACTTCTGACACAAATTTTTGAAACTGTAATTGTATCATCAAGTGTTAAATATGATCTCTGCTACCACAGATGTTTAAGTTTGAGCTGAAAAACAGTTTTTCTGTGTGTTTTTCTTTTGCCAGATCAAGGTGAGAAAGCAGAAAACAAATATGCCAGTGGAGATGCAGAAGAAGAGCATAAGCCTCGCCGCAAGGCCTACGTTCACAAGCCCTTCCTCTACTCCCGTTACTATAGCGACTCAGATGATGAAATCACAGTGGAGGAACGTCGGAGATCTGCTGTAAGTTTTCTCAGTGTCATCATTAAAGGTTTATATCTACATCAGAAGCTTCAACTGATTGTGAAAACTACAGATTTCTATGGTCCATCATCATCCAGTCACTCTTGCTTTCTGTAATTGCTGACTCTCTCTGTCCTCAACTGTGATCTCAAAGGCAAAGGACAAAGAGGAAAGGTTGCTCAAGAGACAGCAGAACAGAGAACGTATGGAAGAAAAGCGTAAACAGAAAGCAGTGCAGGCTGAAGAACAAGGTATTTCTGTCTAAAATGTGTTTCCACTTTGTGTCACAGAATCTATAATCTTCAGAATAGCTTTGTGTACTCGGTCATGTCATTTACCAGGCTTTATTTCCCATACAGATCACAAAAAACAAAAGAGTGGAGACTCTGCGGGGCTGGAGCGCCCCAGAGCCAAAGAGGCTCGCAAAGAAAGGAAAGTTCTGGAGAAAAAAATGGCTCTCAACAGGAAGAGGAAACTAGACTCCAGGTATGTCATCAGTCACAACAGACACAAATTCACTCAGCTGCATTCGCCTTGAGAATATTTTTGCAATTTACACTTTTTAAATGCATGCATCAATTTCACCAGGAAAGAGGGCGATGCTGCATACAAGAAGAAAGGAGACACAGGAGGAGAGGGATCCAAAAAAGTGGTATGTGAAAGCTGCCAGGAATAAAACATATTTCTCCATAGTTAACAGATTTGTCCTTTGATTGCTAAGATGTAACAAGCAACATTGTGTTTTATTGTTTTAAAATTAGGAAGTGAAATCTACCACCTCAAAGACTCCACAGTCAAAATTGATAAGAACTCTACCAGAATCAGCATCATGTGATGAGAGGCACAGAAGGACGAGCGGCAGCGTCTCAGAAGATTCCAGTGAGGCCAAAAAGCTGTCTGACAGAGGCCGGACTCACTCGTTCATCCTGGAGCTGGAGCAAGGTTCCCAGGAGGCTCTTAAACAACGTTCAGTTGGAAAATTTGATCGTCTGTCTCGTAAAGAACTTCACCCTAAAGACCGCAAAGAGAAAGAACGCAGCCTTTCAGATGAACGTGCCAAACTCAAACAAAAGCAAGAAAAGAAATCTGAACATCAGGCAGATGAATCTCAGCAGAAGGAAGGTGTTAAAGTGTCATCTGAAGAGAAAGGCGAGAAGAAGCTAAAGATTAAAAGTGAGAAGAAAATGACAGGAAACACAAGAGAAGGAAAGGCGCCTGTACCTGAAGGTGTTTCTGACGAGGGTCCTAAAGATGCAAAGAAGGTGAAAGCTCCATCCACAGAGACAGTCAAAGCAGAGAAGGACAAGGACAAACAGAAGGACAAAATTAGGGAAAAAGACAGAGAGAAAGAAAAGAGCAAAGAAAAGGAAAAGGCTAAAGGAGAGAAGACTTCAGCTAAAAGTGATTTCAAGCAGCTA
Source organism: Toxotes lorentzi (assembly GCA_037833715.1). Lineage (NCBI taxonomy): Eukaryota > Metazoa > Chordata > Actinopteri > Toxotidae > Toxotes > Toxotes lorentzi. The sequence continues at coordinate 17,857,348 of JBBMJY010000002.1, read as the reverse complement.
CTCCGCCCAGACTCTGCTGGTTCCTCTGAGGATCGATCCGACATGGAGCCAGGTCCAGACAGCAACAAGAAGAAAGATAAACACTCCAAGGAAGTCCTGAAAAGGTCAAAGAGCCACAGTGAGGACAGGCAAGGAGAAAAGCCCAAATCTACAACAGATATTAAAGACAGCGAGAAGGAGAAGACGAAACCAGATCAAGACAGCCAGAAATCAAACAAGTCCGGCTCTGAAACAGAAAAAGATCCAAAAAAAGTCAAGACAGCAGAAAAAGGAAGAGTCATGGATAAATCAAAATCAAAATCCAAAGAGGAAACAAAGACTCCATTGTTATCAAAGACCGATAAGAAAGTTCAGAGTTCAGAAGTCAAAAGTGCAGGGGGCGCATCTCTCAGCAAACCTGAAGCAACAAAGGAGAGGAAAAAAGAAGGAATTGCAAAGGAACAGCGGAAAGTCTCTGAAGAACCCTCACATGAGAGAGCAGACATTAAGAGTGCGAAGAAAAAACTAGAGAAGAAGGATAAAGCCCCAGAAAAGAAAGACGATAACCAAGAAGAGAGGAAGGCACCTAGAGAAGACAAATTGGAAAAGTCTGATAAATCTTCAAAGTCTTCAGTTTCCTCAGTGAGTCTAGAGACAGAAGAGCCTCCTAAGAAACAGCCTCTTCTCCAAGACACGAGCACAGACTCTGATCCCGTCACCACCACTGTCACCACCTCGTTCTCAGACGACACCTGCGATGCTTTAAGCGACATCACCCCTGAGCCACCCGAAGGAGAAACAGAGTCACGGCTCAGTGAGATGCCCGCTGTGCCGGCTGAGGCTGACGCTCTGCTGACTCTTATGGACGTTTGTACTTCAGCAGAGGCCAGACTTCCACCTGAGAGCGTTCGAGAGGATGTGACTGCTGAGATGGCGCTTCAGGATGCTGACATGAAAATGAAAGAGGCAGCTCTGACACTACTCTCTATGGATCCTGACAGTACAGTGTCCTCCAGCTTAATAAGTCAAGATACAACGGAAGAACCAGAGGTGAATCCGCCCGCTGCACAACCGATGGAAACAGCTGCAGCTGGAGAGGAAGAGCAGCATCCTCCTATGGATGTGCAAACAGCTGCTGAAACTGAGCTCACAACCACTGAGGTGTCACCAGGTCCAGCTCAACAAACTGCTGAGCTTGTTGATGAAAAACCAAACACTGCAGGTACATGGAAGAAATGCCAAATTGTTTATAACTGACTCTATGCATGTTAGAATGTTTCCATAATTAAAAATCTATATATGTGTCTCTTTATAGATGAGTCTGAAAACTCAGAGAGAGAAATGGACACGTCGGAGGTTGAAACTTCTGAGATGCTTGTTGCACAGGTAAAAAGACAACAACAATAACATTATACCCCTATGTTGGCTTTTATTTGGACATGTTGGACTGTTTTTGTAGTCCCAGGAAAATTATTATTGATTAAAAAAAAATGTAATAAATGAAAAATTGGCACATTTCGTCTTCTACACAGGAGGATGACACTACCTCAAATGAACTCCAGGCGTATTTGAATGAGGATGAAGCCAACAAGGCAGAAATTATTCCTGAAACGCAGCCAGATGAGAAATTGGCATCACCAGCAGCGGGCACAGAAGGCAAGCTTTCTTATCTCCTGTTTTAGCATAAATTGTAATCTTTTTTTCTTTAGTTGTGATCTTTTTTAGTGATTTTCCAAGGTGAAGTTAGTGGTTTGACCTGTTATTTGTATTGACCAGGTATTTTCTGTGCATCGGCCTTGTGGCACTCATTTACTTCTCTATTTTCTGTAATTTTTCAGCTGCTGATGCAGTTGTGTCTGAAACAGAAGACGTCAAAGGAAGCACAGAGGAAAACGCAGTGGCTGTTGTTTCTGATATCTCTGAACAAGTCTCCGAAATGTCTAGTAAACAAGGTGAGTGCTTGAAAACTTATGGTTTGTTGAAAAGGATAAGATGGTTTTCTTTGGCTGAATGTTAATCCAACATGCTGTCTTGACTTAAGATCAAAGTGAGCCAGATGTTGCAGACACAAAGACGAGCCCCACGGTGAAGTACCATTCATAGTACACACATTTCAGTTGTTTACTTTCTTATATTTTGAAGTTGGACTAGAATCTAAAGTCCTCTCTCTTAAACAATAGGCAGAGGAAGTGGTAGCTGAGGAGAACCAGGCCAAGATGGACCTAGATAACAGTAAATCTTTTCTCTTTATAAATACAAATTCATCAAAATATGTTTAAACTTTATAATTGTATACAGTTAATATTTAAAATGAATCCATCAGAAGCTATAAATTAGGCAATATTTGTAACCTTACTTCTTTTCACCGCCAGGTGAAGCTGAGAGTAAGACAGAGGAGGAAGAAAATGCTGCAGCAGAGAGTGATCCTCAAACTGTAAGTGTTTATTCACATTCACTTACACTTCACTGTCCTGTTTTATCTTGTCTGTTTCTCCTGGTTACATGTTTAACATGTTTGTTTTTGATGATTTTTTTTTTTTAGACGGAAACCAGTGTTCCAGAGAAGATGGAAGAAGTCAGAGAAAGTGAACCCGAGTGTCAGTCCAAACTAGTCAAACAAATCAGTGAGTCATGGGATTTTTTTCCTCACCTGTTGTAACTGCACTGCTCATTCCTCTGTCTTAGACTCATAGGTGAGGATCTTGAGTGCTTTCTGATTCACATTTGATTAATAATGTGGTAAAATGAGATAGATTGACAATGTCTGCAGGAGATGATATTCAGAGGATAAAATCTTCTGTGTATGTGTACTGTAATCTTTTTTAATTATTGTGTCATAAAGAGCTTACTGTACCTTCAGGAAGCTGAAACAACACTTGAATACTGATTATCATGCTATGTTTTCTCTTACTCTTCCTTTATAAACACTGAGTCTTTTGCAGTTGATCTGATTCATTGCTATTTGTTTGTGTTTTCCAGGTAATGTTTCCAGCACAGACAGCCAGGAAGATGAGAAAGGATCAGACCTTTCAGAAAAGGTAGCTTTTTTTTTTTTTAATTCAGCTCTTACATATGGTACAGGTAAAGATACAGTGTCCTCTGTGCTAACACATTTTTGTTTTGTAGGAAGAGAAAACAGAAGGAAGAGGAAGACGTAAAAGAAAACTTTCCAGTCAGAAAGTTGCAGCAGAATCTGGTATAGTAACTGACATTCAAAGGTTATAAGAATTTGTTTTGTCCACGTGTGTGACACCTACAATTAGACAATCTAAAGAACCAGTGTGTAGGATTTAGGGCGATCTGTAGGCAGAGATGGAATATAATATTAATAATTATGTTATGTAAGAATTGTTGTTTTCATTATCTTAAAATGGGCCCTTCATATCTACCTTTCTGGCATTCATTCTGAGAGAGGGCCTTCATGTTTTTGTTACCTGAAGGCCCCAGGTTCTCCTGCACACTTGGAAAGGGAGTGTTTGGTTGCAATCTGCAACTTCACCGCTAGATGCCACTAAATCCTACACACTAGTCCTTTAAAATTGTCATCATCTAGTCAGTAAACAACATGTTAACCCTTTATGGATGAACTGATTCCACCAGAGTGGTGGAACACAGTTCTGTGAAATAATTAATTATTTATATTTTTGTAACTGATCAGGTGATGACGGGGGTGAGAAGGAAAGTAAGGACCAACTGTCTGATGAGGTAAATACACCCTTTGTCATGTTGCCTCTGTCACAGAAAAGCACTTTACTTGTACAATTGGTTCTCTGTGTTCTTGTTTTGGCTTTTGAAACCAGTTAAAATACATAAACAATGTTAACTTGCAATGTTTTTGTTTGACATCTGTATCTGTATAATTCGAATCCACATTGTTTTGCTTGTAAACCTTTTTGTCTTCAGGATACTGAGCAGGAAAAGGTTGTAGAGGTCAAAACACCTCGCAGGGGGAGATCATCCAGATCAGTTGAGGAGGCAGCGAAGGATCAGCCCAAAGAAACTGAAAAGTCTGAGGAGACTCCAAATCGCAGGGGAAGACGTTCGGGAGCTGCATCTAAAGAAACCACGGCTGGTAAGATGGTCAATTTGAAAAAAGCAATATGTTTGTTGTTACAGTGTATGAAAGTCATTTTTAATGAGCTTTGAATGAATTTTATTGTTCTTTACACTGGACACTTTGTTGAACAGATCAGAGAATAAAATAATGTACTACAAGTGTCTAAAGTTTCTGTGTCGTTTTTTAGCCTCAGATAATCAAAAGAAAGATGAAAATAAAGACGAGGGGAGCGCTGATACAACCTCATCAGGGAAACCAGCAGAGAAGGAAGAGGTATGTTAAGAAAAGTGCACAATGTGTTTAACAGTACCAGGTTTATTATTGCAAAGACTGTGATTATATCCGTGCATGTTGCATTGTTAGCTAGCAGTCAAATGTGTTTTGTGACTACACACAGCAATCGAACCCTGTCAGCTGACAACAATGAATAATAATTTGTAAAGCATATAGTTTGTGTTTTTCACAATATATTTCTGATTTTTAGAGAACCGAAGATGAAAGTGCACCAATGAATAGTGATCAACAGGAAAGTCAGGTCCATCTGTCGACTCTTGTTCCAGAGGACTCTGAAGGTGCAGGGAACGTGGACTCTAAAGAGACCACTGACATATGTAAGTTTGTTTTTAATTCTAGTCGAATGCTCTTTCCTTCTTGTATTTTCGGTCTCTTCTTTAGTTAAAGGACAGAGAATACAGGTTAGTTTTATTTTGCTGTCATTACTGCTAACAACCTGTAAAATGGAATGAATGAATAATTTGGCAGTTTTAGATGGCATAAGGGAAGGCTGGCATCTTTGCTATGAGTTAGATTTTACAAAATATGTTTTTGCTGATTCTTGTATACAAGGAAGATGATGATAAACTTTAAATCGGTTCTGATCAATCGTATTTCCATTCCAGCTGAACCGGCAGTGAAGAAAAAGAGGTCAGAGGAAATGGAAGAATCTGCAGAGGTGACATTTGTTGGTTTTGTGCATAAAATATTCTCTGAATCCTTCCACCATCTCAGTCAGAATTCATTTCCTTTATCCTCTCTATGAATGATGCAGTTACCTTTATCCAAATTGCTATTTGTGAGTCTTGTGTCTTGTGAATTCAAATATTGTTCTACAGGAAGCCCAGACTGATAAAGAGGTGAAGGAGGACAACAGTGAGCAGGAACAAAGCGAGCAAGAGCCTGGAAAAGACAGCGGTAAGAAAGCACACACACAAACACACTCAGATGAAAAGACCTGTTATTTAAGTGTGAAATTAGAGCAGAGGATCTTGCGTTTCTTAAATGCATTACTCATTACCTGGATACATGTTCATCACAGCAGATTGAGTTACCTTGGTCATTATAGTCTCTGTATTGTACATTTATCTTTTTCCAGGTGGTTCTCCTTCCGTGAGCCCGCCGGAGGAACAGGAGGAGGTCAAAGAAGAGAGCCACAGTGAGAAGAAACCAGATGATGTATGTTGACATGAAAAATGTTTTTATTTAGAAAATGTTTTAAATGTCTTTATCATCTTTATCTTTGTCTTTATCTTATTATCTTTAATCATCTTTATTACTTTATTAAATTAGAACCTTAGTCTCAGTCTCCTTTTAAAGTTTTAGTAGTATCAGTCTGGTACTCAGTGATGTTTTATTTATTTCATTTCTTTCATCTTTTTAAACTGAACTCTGAACTGACTTAGTAAGTTAAATGTTTTAATAAAACCCTGTTTTTGTGACCTTCCAGGCTGAGGAGGAGCAACAGCAAGAGGACCAAGAGATGACTCCAAAGAGAACTGCTCGGAGAGGACGGCCCTCAAAGGCAGCAGCAGCCACAGAGGATTCAGGTAAGGAAGCTTACAGCTCAATTTAAAGTATTTCCATTTTAAAAACATATTTTTCAAAAGGTGGTTTGTCACATTCCAAAAAAAAATTATACCTCCAGAAACTGTTGTAGGGAAACAGAATCAAATCCATGTTTTTGATGACCATGTATCATCTTTCCCACAGATAAAAAGGACAAAAAGGCAGAAGAAAAAGAAGGTGAGCAGAATGATGAAGAGGAGGAGGATGATGGTGACGAAGAAAAAGAAACTGCAACCAGAGCGACCACACGGTCAGCCTCTCGCCTGGAAGCTGAAAGGTAACTTCACAAGATCTACAGTAAAAACCTACAGTAAGGGCAAGTATTAAAAAAAACCCAACAACAGTGAAACAAATTGCCAGGGGACCTGCAGAAAGAACCAGACGACAACTCTGTGTTTTATATTGTGTCATAAAATCTAATTCATCAGTTCACACTGTGTCATCCTCTGTGCAGAGGAAGTCATCTAAAAACAGCTGTGATGAATGAGCCTCTGATTGTTTTAGTGCTGAATGTTTGCACTCTGAAGCACCGAGAACGCATCATCACTGTCACATCCTATTAAATGAACGCTGGGGAGATTTAGTGCTAAAGTAACAACTGTTGTTTCATATTTGTTTTTATTGCTTCTCAGAAACAAGCCAAGTAAACCATCCACCCGGGCAAGTCGTCAGAGCGGTAAAGAGGAGACCGCAGCTGGCACACGGTGAGTTTGTCTCACTGAGGTTCAGCAGAACGAATGGGTTTAAGGGGGAATCTGACTGCTGAGGCGCTGCTCTGTGAAAGAGGACATTTTGCCAAATGTCTTCCCAGAATTTTAAAATGTTTTTGAGCTAATGGCACCCAAAATGAAAATAAGAAATCATTTTATATGGCTTGAGCTGTTTGAATCAAAGATATATAAAATATCTTGAATTACACTACAGATATAGGATCACTGTCTATAAAAATATAAGTAAACTTGTGAATAATTTGATTTGATAATATATAATATATTGTAGATGGGAGACTATGCTTTTGTGTCTAATTTCATTACAAATTCAGGTTATCCAGAAGTAATAAAATCGTCTGAATAACTCAAATTCAAGTAATGATAAATTATTATAATTTTCTACATTAAAAATAAGTAGTCTCTTTTCCCCCACCATGGTTTAAATGCACTGCACGTCAACTCATAAATTTATACGGCGCAGCGTTACTATTGCAGTGACTCACGGTACACCATGTTTAATACATGTTTAATACACCTTCTTGAAAGTGCTTTCCTATATACACTTTTTACTTGATGTATTTATAGATCACCATGGACCCCAAATATACAAAAAATATAATTGTTGCTATCATTTTTATTATTATTATTATTATTATTAATACTTTTTACAAAATACAATATTTACTCTCAGGAAAAAAAACCCAAAATATTATATTAAATATAATGGACATTATTTTTCTCTCTATCTACTAATCCAACAGTCAACTAATGGTTTAAGTTCTGGGCAGTAAATACAAAACGTAATATTTCAACCGACATTTCAAAAATATTCCTTGGTAAATACACTCTTTCAAAACACAGCGTGCTCTGAATTCTTCCGTCTCTGAATGTTTATGGATAATTGACTAATTTCCAGTACTTTCGGAGCAGATTCAGTTAAAAATGTACATTTATTTTGTTTTTGAGCTCAAATTAAATTTCAGTTAACATTAACATTACAAAAGTCCAAAAGTTAAATTGGCGCTTTTGAAATGTGTCTGCTGTGCTTTTTTTGTTTGTTTTTTTTTTTTTTTTGGACATATCAGGCTCCGGTCTTTGTGCATGCACCAGTTATTGCAATACTTTTCATGAATAACTCTTGAATTAACAAAGACAAACTTTTACAACACTTAATATGACACTTTAGACAAACGAACTGACTTGGTCCTTGTTTCCCTCCTGCAGTGGGACGAGGGGCCAGGCAACAGCGGTGAAGGGAGGCCGCAAACGGGAGGCCAGCCCTCCTGCGGTGAGAACGCGGGGAGGACAGAAATCAGAGGAGCCCCCTTCCAAGAGAGCCAAACGCTGAAACCTCTGACAGGAGTGGACCCGTTTGCCCCGGCAGTGTGTTTTTTCTGCACTCCATATCCAAGTCAGTTTTGTTGCTGGGTGTCAAAGAACCAGTCAGTTAGCACGTAAAGCTGTTTCTGCTTCATTGACTGTAGATATTGAAAAGCTCTGGACAGTATTATACACTCTCTTCTGATGGTTGAGTGTAAACCTGAGGATCTGTGTAGGAATCCCCTAGAATACTTTGTACCCCACTATGCCCATATGGTTTGGATCAGACTTCACCATTCCTCCGTTTATTCCGTAATGCACAGTGATCCCGAGTATTTCAGGCCAATCAAAGGCCTAATGTGCAGCCGAGCCATGCTTTGAGATAGAGAGGGTAAACTGAAATTAGCTGTCAGTCATAGACCTACACAGATGTCACTGTTACACATTCATGTCATTTCTGATTAGTAAATCCAATCGCTTGTAGAGATCGAAATCATGGTGAATGGTTTAGCATTCATTGTGAATTTAATTATTTAATATTCATTCTGTGAATGAAAGAAGTTTTTCAACCTCTTTTTTTAAGTTTTTGTTTTTATACGTAATATTCAGAAAGTATTTCTCTGTCGAAATACGTTGACAGGAAGAACATGACAGAACATCAACAGTTTCTATAAACTCAGTCTTCTTCATGATATATTTCTAACAACATCCGCTGCAGACAAAGTACTGTTTCTTCTGGAGGTTATCCAAGTGTATCAAGTGTATATCAGTATAATGGCGTTGGATATCTTGCCTGATGATGTAAAGACAGTTGTTTCTCATTGCTTTAAGCAAATACAAATTACTTTAGGTTCTTACCTGTGGTCAGTGATCATACTTTATTATTTTGCATTTCACTTTCTCTTTTTGAAGTTTTTGTTTTTAATACTAAATACTCATAACAGAAGTTTTTGAGCATCTCTTGATTGAACTTTATTCTTTTCTTTACAACAAACGTGGTCACAGCTCTAGAAGCAAATGAAAGCAGTTCACACTGGTCTGTTCTTATTTTTTAAGGTCTTGCACTTTTCTCTGGTTTTTACACAGCTTGCAGTTAATCCACAAACCTGCTGATTAAAACATACCTGTGTGCAGAAAATACTTACATTGTAGTTTTCATAGATTTTCTTTGCTCCGAAATGTAGCACTTTTGAAAAGCTGAGATCTTTGTTTATGAAAAGATAAAACAGTGCACAGAACAGAATATACAGCTTTTTATTATTCACCCCTATTATGTCTCAAACGTTATCTCCTCTGTTTCCTGAATGAATGTGCTGTCTGTATCGTGTAAATAGCCAAAGACATTAACCAATCACCACGGAGTGAAGAAGAGGAGTGGACATTCCTGCCTGCTAATGGGGGATAAAACTGACAAACTCAGAATGAAATATTTCACCATCATTAACACATTACGAGCCTTTAATCGCCTCACCTGAACTTACGGGATACAAAAAGCGCGGAGAGAGGTTACGGAAAGCCCATGTTCTCCGGTTGAAGTTTTCCAACCATTCCTGCGGATTGCTAAATTTGATTCCTTCAAGGTGTACCCCTCACAGGTATTTCCTGGTGCTGCAATCCAAGCCTTAAAATATTAGCCCAACATGTCTCATTTAAAGGTTTGGATCAGCTTTCATTTAGCCACCAGGTCTGGCAGACAAACAGCGCTCCTTTCACTCTGGAGCGATTTGAGACGTCATTTTATTATAGTCGTTTGCATTGTAGTCCAAAATGATTTTTGAATTTGCCAAGCAGGTCTCTACTGTTGAATATCAGATGTTAGACGAACATTAGAAAGATTCATAGGCAGCAGATTTTATGTATGAGAGGGAGGACTGCTGAATTCAGCTCAATAGGGACCTCACCTCAAGATTTTGAAAGGGTAGAGAAAGGAGCAACACAAGATAAAAATCTGAATCCGTTTATTCAACTGCTGCTCCACAAATCTGAGCAAATGCCAACCTGCTTTTAGGTGTTTTCAATCTACTGTATCAGGAGCTATTTTTCCAAGTACTGATTTTAATCTATTTAGTCATTTCTATTCACCTGACATAACCTGAAATCCCATTTTTTTGCTCCTCTATTTCTAACAACACTTCATTCATTATATGTTTTACCTATCTTGCCTTCATCAGGGTGGTGTCTGAAGTTTCCTTATATAGTCTATCGATAAAGTTTACATATCGTCATTACCATCATCCTTTTGAATTAAACTTACAAAATGCAATATTTACCCCGGGCTGATACAAAACGTGCAAAAGAAATTTAAATGAATGAATTCCTTTAGTATGATTCTCCAGTTTACAGTACAGCAGCCTTTTGACTCAGAAATTAGTTTGTTTTTTGGATTATCCATAAACATAAAGAGTTTGTAACATATGTCATGTTTTGGAAAAAAAAACTTCAAAAATATTAGTAGAGTAGAGAATTTGGTGCTCTGCCTAGAAAAAAAGACATTTGTTGTTTATTTGTAACTGAGATCTTTTCTTCGAACCACCCTGGGAACCAGAATGAGCTTATTAGTGAGCAGTGACCCAGAGAAGTTGCTCCCTGAGGGCTGTTCACACACATTTATTGCAAGAATTTATTCTTTATTCATGATTGTTAACCCAGATATAAACCCCATGGGAAATGGGAATCTGATTTGAAAAGTATATTTGATGCAGACCTCGAGAAGCAGTACACAAAACAGCGCACAATCCACTTTTTCAACAATCTCACATGTGGTGTAAGCGTGTAACCTGTCCCAATAAAATGCCGTCCCATAGAAAAATATTTTATAAGCAGCTTAACAGCCAGTAGAAAATAATGAATTACTTTTTGATACCATCTCAGGCCAATACTTTTCTCAGATACCCTCATACTGGGCAAGTCTGGTTATTTCACTCACTTCAGCACTGGTGTCTTGAAGTGAGGAGCAGTGCAGGACACCAACAACATAAACTGCCTCAAACCTCCTCACACCTCCTTCTTTTCGTCTTAAGCTAGTCTGCTGGTGGGTAGCGGTGCAGTTTATCCGGCAGAGAGCTGGGGAAAGATGGTGGTTTCACACAGCTGTCAACTGGAATAGAGGTAACTGCTGGTTTTGAGTGGAGGGGATCCTCGCAGGCTGCTGCAGGGATAAGGGGGCTCACTCACTCCTGCTGCTGCCTCGCTGCACTGGGAGTGGTCTTTCCTCTACTGGGGATTTGGCCAGAACGACTGGCACTGAATATAATGCTCTCCCATTCAGCCACTCCTCTCTCAAACCATAAAAGTTAACAGGTGTTTAACGTCAGAAGTGCTTCATACGAGAGTCATAGAAATGGTCAGCGACAGGCAGCAGGGAGGGGTGGTGGCTTATAGTCTTAGGGTTTTTTTTTTCTTTTTTTCATTCTTTTGCAGTATTGAAATAGTTCTGCAGTTGAGTCAAGATTTGGATCAACTTCTGGCATCTGAAGCTGCAACAAATACACACCAGAGAGCAGAAATATTCCTACAACATGTTTTTACTGACCAACATTTTGGGGTCAGATTGAGCAGTCATCAGAAATTACAAAACCATCCCTGGTTTTTTAACTGTTAGCTGCACAATACAAAACACAATTTGTAGATTGTTGCATTTTACACTTCTGCTGCTTTTAAAATAACAAATAACCTGCTGCTGGTAGGAGTTAGCTTCCAATGCTTAACAGAAGAAAAGGACTAGTTTATAACAGATATGACGTTGTGGCAGGAGCTACATTTTCACTCTGGGTTATTTAAGGCCAATGAAAGTACAGAGATATGTGTTCCTCCACATTAAATATTTGTAAGTCAAAGTTTAATTCATCGTAAATTGTAATTTGTTGCATTTTTTTTTTTTGCAAATTAGCAAATTACTTTGACTTTTTTTTTAATGAATGTGAAGATATTTATGACCAGTTTACGAATTTTTAAAGATTGATTTTTTTTTTTTTCAGCGAATGGGCTCAGGTCTGAGAGTAGGGAAGAGAGTAACATATTGATTCATCCAAAAGTTAATCAACAAATAATAATCAAAATGATAATAATAATCAGCAAAAAGTCTCACTATTTGCAGCCCAGCTTCTAAACTTTAAACACCTGTCAGAGGCAGCACTGTTATCTGCAAATATCCAAAATGCATAGCTCGTCTCCAGGAGCCAGAAGCTGCAGCTGCAGTCCACCGCACCCACTTCACTGTCTGAAAAGAAAGACCCCATAATATTTCAAGAATTTCTAAATGGTCCTTAAAGTTTTCATAACTACATCAACTCCTGTTCAAAAGTGGTATTTTACACGTGACACGAAACCAGTGAAAGGGGTCTGCTGCTTTGAAGGACGTCTTTATTTAGGCGTGAGCCGGTCACAGAGACCTGAGAAGGCTGCGAAAAGGCCCCTCAGACCTGAGAAGCCTTTCATGATGTGCTTGAGCTGCATGCATTATCTGTTGCGTGCCAGAGGCGGATGGAAGCTCATTTGTCAGCACAGCAGAGCTGAAAATAAACTATAAATCACATCTGCACTATCTACACACATTAATTGGACTGTAACAGCGGGCTACCCCCCCCACCCCCACCCTTCCACCCCCCCGCCAAGCTTCTGCTTGTGTCTGCAGTAATGTAGCCATTGCTGAGATGTTATGAATTTCTTCCAAGAGACGGAGGAACTTCTCTCTGCTTGTCTCTAGGTTCCATTTACAGTATTAAGTATTCTGTCCCAAGGGCTCTTCCATTTAGTGCTCCATTGCATGCAAGGATCATTTTTCTTTGGGAAAGAGGGTTCAATCGTAAACTGGGGCAACCAAAGGCATACTTAAAGCTGGCAGTAGCCCCCCATCCCTTCCCTTTCCTTCCACTTTCCAATGTTGAGGTTGATTAAGGGTGCTATCATGGTGGATCTGATATTTGGTGGGAAATCTAGAGGGTGTTTTGGGAGCATTTACTGCAAATGACTCCTGGCAGTGCCTTCTCATGTATTGCTCCACCTGAACACAATTTGGCAGTTATTCTCACATAAGGAGAAGGAGGAGGAGGAGGGCGTGGGGAGGGGGTGTGTGTGGCGTGCTGTGGTGAGCCTCCTTCTTCATACCAGCACGCAAGAAAAAAATGCGAGAGCTGTCATAAACACACCCTGTAGAGGAGGGGAAACAGAGATGTTACTACGGCAACTGGCATGCTGCTGCATCAGGCGAGATTTCTGTTTAAAGCACGAGATTAAAGTCACAAGATGAGGCAGGAAAAAAGGGGGGGGGGGGGGGCTGCTGGAGGGTGGAGGCACATGCAATTGCCTAATGTGCCATTAAAGTTTATTTCTTTACTGGAAAGGTGGTGGGAACTTTACCATGGTGTTACACTGGTCGCTGTAGATAGAAAAAGAGGCCCAAACATGGCCTGCCTCTTCCCGGCATGACTATTATGTAGTGAATATCTCATCTTTCCATTTCACCTTATTTTTTGAGAGCAGGTTCTTGAAGTCACCGGCAGAGGGAGCTGTTCAGAAACAGCAAACCTGTTTCAGCTTCATGTTGACTATTTAACAGTCAAGCAGCAAAATGTTTTCTTCATGTAGACTTTTCAGTTTTTGTTGTGATTTCTGTTTACAGTCTCCAAGCTGTTTTCATAACCGATCAATCATCTAAAGTCATTTATCAAACAGAAAATACAAAAAAAAAGAGACTGTTTTCAGCTTCTTAAATCTGAGGATATGCTGGATTTTTTATTTTATTTTATATTATACATTTTCTGACATTTTATAAGATATGTTCATACTGGCTATAAGAGATCTTATGAAAACACATCATTTATTTAAGACCCATAGTTTCTAGCTACTTTTCAGATTAAGATTCTGTGTCAGAACTTAATTATCTTATAAAAAATGAGGCATCATAATAGATTAAACTACCTAACAGTATAGAAGTAGTTCAATTTAGCTCCACCTCAACCATAATGACTACTTTTGAGACTTTAAGTACATTTTGTTGCCAATACTTTTGTTCATTTACTTCAGTAGTAAATGCATGACTTTTACTTGTGACAGAGTATTTTTATTGATTGGTAATGCTTCATCCACAGCTGGTCTCCAGTGATTAAATGTGGGCATATGTGAAATACTGGCTACAAAGCTGTTCTTAGTTTAATTATTTACAGTGGTGGAAAGTAACCAAGTACACTGACTCAAGTACTGTACTTTCCTCAGGTATTTCCATTTTAAATTACTTTATACTTCTACTCCATTACTTTTTAGAGGGAGTTAACATGAATTTTACAGGTGTAGTTTTGAGTTAAGATTTAACGTTCAAAGCATTTACAGATTAACAGTAGCAGTTAAAATAAGCTTCAACCAACTACAACATTAACGTACTTCTTATGGTAAAAATGATAGTTAATAATAATAGTTCAGTAATAGGCTATAACACAGAGGTGTCATTCTAAATAACGACTTTTACAATACAGTTATGACTGCAGGACTTTTACTTTTAATTAAATATTTTTTACACTGTGATCTTCTTACTTTTACTGTAGTAAAGGATCTTAGTGCTTCTTCCACCACTGCTTATTTAGACATATATTATTTTAATTATTTAATTAACAATTAATTCCCCAAACAAATTTTCAGATGATGAACTTAGCTCCCAGTGTAAATCACAACATCTCTGCAGTTGTCTGAATGAAAACCAATCCGCTGTTGGTGCTGCTGTTTACATTTCCTGCCACTTACAGCTACTTACTGCTTATTACTCTTCCTCGCAGTGTGGTTACCAAAACACAGTGTAACCCGTGGAGCTCTGCTCGACATCACATTGATAGGCACACACTGGCTCACTTTGTTGGAGGATTGGCAGACTGTTTTATTTATTTTCCATTTTTCCCAGGGTAAAGCCGCGTGTAGGGGTCAGTTGGGCTGGTTTTAGGACAAAAACAACAAAAATGCATGAAGGACGCGGAGGGGGACAAAAAAAACTACTACTATACAATGAAAACTATGTGATGTACCACTTGTGTATTGGCCTTGGGTGGAATGAGCAGTTTCTAAAAGAACCGGGGCAGGGTGTGTGAAAATATCCAGACGGTGTCAGTGGTTTGCGCTTTTCCCTTTTCCAGTTGTGTTTTCATTGCTTGCGGTGACACAGACTTTTATCCCCGCAAGGTCACATCCAGCCCTGAGACAATGCCACATAATTACATTAAGCAGCATTTGATTCGTTTCCACAGAGCAGGACGATGCTGTTAAACCGAGTTAGATGTTTAATATGATTTACACAAGTTTTATTTTACAGAAACGCCAGACTTGCAGCGGAAACGAAGCTCTGCAGCTGGAGCACTGAGCGCTGTGTTGTTGACCAAGTTTGATGCTGAATATTTAAAAATGCAGTTTTCTCTGGAGCTGAGTTATTTCGTAGTGAAATGCCATCGTTTCTTATAAGACCATGGTGGAAAATGGAAGCTCTTTTATGCAGAGTGCTCAAGTTCAATGTGTTTATTACTGAGCTGACCCCAAAGGTACGAGATGTCAAAAAGTCAAGATGAAGAGGTATTTTCAGTGGCCACTAGATGGTATAATATATGCACGCAACGGGCTTGGACACGGTGACAGCAGCACACATAAATTCTCTTCCCAAATCAGCAGGAAGAATATTATGACAGGACGTGTAGCCTGTTTTATTTTCTGTATTATTCACAGGAGTTTGGCGACATTTACTGAAGAGCTGAGCGTATATTTGAAGTTTTATAGCTACAAAAGCTGTTTGCAGGACGTTTTTTTAGAAGGATCGAGTGGCATTTATTTTACGGCTCAATATTTAAAATGCACGGTGATTCGTTTTTTTTTTTAAATGCTTTTCTTTGAAATAGCATTTACCAATAGATGTCCAGCCGGCGTCTGCGAACACAGGATAAAGACAAAGCGTGAGAGATTTGTTTATTTCTTTTATATTTCTAAATTAATTTTAAGTTTAAGATCAGTAAAGACATTTTCATCATATCTCTAAAAAAATAATCTGCTCTGCGCGCAACCGTCTACAGATGATTCACAAAACACACCGAGACCCAAACGATCCATCCTCTGTTTCACCGGCGGCCTTGAAGGTTGTTGACAAATCAAAGTAAAGCCATATTATTTGTTCACATTAGCTTTTTGGGAATACGAAATCACAGTATAATAATAATAATAATAATAATAATAATAATAATAATAATAATAATAATAATAATAATATTGTTAATAATAATAATAATCGATTATTTAATTCCTTATTTTATTAAACAACAGTTACACTTTTATTGATACTGCAACAGAGTCGTCAAGCCAACTTCATTAATATAATTAATGCAATGAAACATTCTGTTTCATTGCATTTCATACTTGTAACTAACTACTCTTAAGCTTTCAGGGCTGTTTGTTAAACCTGCTTAAATTGATGAAGGTAAATAAACCAGATATAACAGTGCCAAAGAAATGTCTAATTTCAAAAAATTAAAAATGAACACTTGATATTAGCCTGCAGGATATTATATAATGTGAAGATATGCAGGCATCAGTTGTGCCGTCACATTCCCTTTTAAAGCAGAGGAAAATCTAATTGTTTCGCTTACAAAAATATAATTATGAGACGTATTTTAATGTTGAGTTGCAGAAAAGCTGTGTGATCTGCTTTGTGGGCAGGCGACACATGAAAAACGGCAGAGGTCACGATCCGGATCTGCGGCGACAGATGTTTGTCCACTTAAACCCTGAGACAGAGCAGAGCGCCACAGTTCATATTTAATAAAACTGTTAATTAATGCTCACGGTTTCTGTGAAGTCTGGAGCTGCATAAACAAGTAGCTTCAACGTCAGGATAAAGAAAACAAACACGCTGCAAACAGGCAACAAAAAAGTATGATATAAGAATTTATTCTAATATGAAAATTAACTTTAAAAAAAAATTCAAATATTCTACTAGGGGAAAGAGATTATTTCTGTTGTTTCCTGTCTCTTGTTTCAGGATTTTTCAGAAATACGCGTCAGTGTTTATGGGACGTTGCACAAGCTGACTGGTCCTGAAACAGTAATTTAAACAGCCTGCAGCTTGTTATCCGATATTTTTCCTCGTTTATTGAGACACCGTTTTACACTGTATGGACTCAGCAGCAGGTCAACTTACTTGTTTTAACTCATATTTATGCAAAACAAGAATGTGGTTTGCGCACAAGCTGAGGCCTACCTGGTCATGGCGATTCATGATGCAGGCTGCCAAGGAAAAGACAAGAAGGAGCACTTCGATGAGTTAACAGATTTAAGAAAACAGACTGAGTGAGTCGGTAACAGTCTGACCCGCGCTGGTCAGCCTCCGGAGTGTTATCAAAGAAAAACCAGTCACATAACACGTCAGGCACCGGACTCCCACCGGACCTGTTCGGACGAGGAAGGGTTAAGTTTTAAATAGATGACACATCTTCCAAATTTATTGTCCTGGTGTTGCATTCAGGGGATACTGGGAAATGAGAAATGCGACTTTGCCTTTTCTTATTTTCGACTGGTGTTGCTGCTGAAATCTGCTTTCATGTGATCTCGGACTTTTACGCACGACGCTTTGCTTTTTCTGACAGCGGGAATTTTGAACTTTAAGGGCACAGAGAATTCTGCACTTCAGCTCAATGAATCCTAAACTACTTGAAGATTAAGCAAACAAAATCAGAAATCAATTTCTGTTACCACGAGCCACGCAGAGATACCGTCTGTTCTGCTGTTTTGGATGATGTTTCAGCTGAAGTACGTGCGTGTTGAAAACTTTATGTCACTTTTGCCTCCTGTGAAAAACGTCAACCAAACTTTTCTTCAACTTTTTTGAAAGCAGCATGACGTCGTTTACAGTGGCCAATCGTGAAACAGCTTTCCCCTTCTCCGGGCCAATAGGAGGCGACTAGGAGTGCCTGTCAGTCACAGGTGAGGGTGGATAGTAAAAAAATTGGGTGAAAAGGGCCTGAGACTGGAGCGATCCCGGGCTGATGGCAGAGCTATGCGGAGGAGCAGCATCGTGCCTGCGGATGTAGCAGAAACTTTCCACGGCTTCTCCCGCGGGGATGCGACCAGGAACCAACACAGGAGGGAAAAAGTTAAGCGGCAGCAGTGCTCCACGGAGGGAGTAGCTTAAAATGTGGATGAACTGACATTAACTCCACTATTCGGCCGGTTAATTACTCAACTTGAAGATCGAGCAAACTTTTTTTTTTTTTGCTTTTGTGAAAATGGCCGTTCGTGGCAACTCGCTGATGCCTTTCTCAATCCAAGCCATCCTCAACAAAAAGGACGACAGCCGACACTTGCCAGATTTGGACATGTGCTTCTCCAAGACGGCGTGCTGGAAAATATTTGGGGAGATGAACGGCGGGTCGAGGAGAGATAATGGGGAGGCTTGTGAGCCCACGGACCAGAAAAGCTACGACTCAGACTCTGGACTCAGCGACGACAACGACAGCAAGGCTCCTGCCGTGTGCAAGTCGGAGAAGGACGGAGACCCTGCGTCGGATGTGCCGGAGGAAAGTCTGCAGGAGGAGACGGACCACGAGTCTGCAGCTGCGGAAAACGCAAAGAGTGACAGTGAGCCAAATAATGCCACCGGTGAGTAGGACGGAAAGTCTAATATGCAACTGTACACGAAGCACACACAAAGCTCTGTGATTTGACTCAAACGGTAACGACTCACTAAAAGTCTCACTTAAAAAGCCTCGTATCCTTTTAACACTGATGTTTGGAACTGCTGTTACACTTATGTGGAATCATAACGAGTGCTGTGAGTGATTGTGCTATTGTAGGATATCAGGCCTGTTTGTAAAACGTCCTGCTAACTTTTACGCGCAAACTGTCCAACTTTTACGCACGATTATTAGTGAATACCCTGGGTCATCGTTAAACTTTGTCATATATACCACCATCATACCACTAGCGTTTATGGTAATTTATTGGATTCGTTGCTGTTGTACGTTCATTTGTGCTTCACTGGCTCGATTTAGTCTTGGACTTAAGATATAAACGCTCATAAACACACGTGTGATTGAAGAGAGTTTTACAAAATAATCTATGATCCTTGGGCCTGAATGAAACTCAGGAGATCTTACATTACTGCAGTTTATTTATTACACGGAGCTAAAACAGAGAATCAAAACACCCTCCTACATGTGTACACATTCTTTAAAATGTCCTTTTTCTTAAGATAATTCACATCCCAAAGCATCCATCATCTAATCGACAGATGTGATTCCAGCTGTATCAGAATAACAGACAAATACAGGAATTCACTTTCATGGTCCATCTGCGTGTCTCTCTCTCCCAGACTCCAGCACCCGAGAGAAGAGCCTGGACCAGCCCAAACAGCGGAAAAAGCGCTCCAGGGCCGCCTTCTCCCACGCGCAGGTCTTCGAGCTGGAGCGCCGCTTCAACCACCAGCGGTACCTGTCCGGGCCGGAACGGGCAGACCTGGCGGCCTCCCTGAAGCTCACAGAGACTCAGGTCAAGATCTGGTTCCAGAACCGCCGGTACAAAACGAAACGCCGCCAGATGGCTGCCGACCTGATGGCGTCGACCCCGGCAGCCAAGAAAGTGGCGGTGAAAGTTTTGGTGAGGGACGACCAGAGACAGTACAGCCCGGGAGAGATCCTGCGGCCCCCGCTGCTCTCCCTGCAGCCGTCCTACTATTACCCCTACGCCTACTGCCTGCCTGCATGGACACTCTCTGCGTGTGCGGGGAATCAGTGAGAGCTCAGTGACTGTATTTATTCATTTTTTGTTTTATTATTTTTGCTCCCAGGAAATCAAACTGACTAAACCTTTTTTTCTGACAAGAGGAGGAGACCTGAAGGGAATCTGCTCAGCGTCTCTGATTGAACTGCCTCATCGTGTTGTCCAGGCCAGACCAGGGGTACCCAAACTTTTTCATGTTTTTTTTTTTCTTCTTTTTCCCCCCACATCCTCAGATACGTAAAAAACGACTCCTTTTTAGTACGAACCTGTTCCGAGGAATCCCGCTAAAGAAGACATTTCCAATGATTTAGGGTAAGAAATCATAACTGAACTGTGGGGGAGCGGGGAGACTGGACCTATAAAAAATCAGTATGTTAACCTCTGAGGAGTGACAGTAATAACATTAAAGTATTCCTCTCTTTACTCGGGAGCCCATCAAGGACCTCTGTAGCCCCCTCGGACCCCACTTTGGGATCCGGAGGCCTGAATAGACTGAAAATGTCACCATATGTTGGTTTTTATTTTACATGCGCCTTCCTACCTCTGCAGTGATTGGAAATAGGCATATTCCATTGACTTTTCAAATAACTGTCTCTTTTACAGGTTGTGTGTGTGTTTTTTTTTTTCTTGCTGTGTTTGTAAAGGTAAGATATTTCAGCACTTTTGAGCATATACGTTACATTATTTCAATGTAAAATGCATTATAGTGTGTGGGCATGTACAGTGTCAGACTGAGAAGAGGCGGTTTGTTGTGTAGTTGGCCTGAAAGTGATCGTGTGGCAGGAGAGCAGGCTAAAACAGACCAACTCCTAAATGAAATGTACATGTGTTATTTGTGTTAAATGACTGTTTAGATCGAAGAAACATTAAAACATATCAGGCATTACTTCCACTTGGATGCAATTTTATTTTAAGGTTGTTTTTTTTATTACGAAGTGTAATATTGGGGCATAGAAAGATATATTTTAATAACGTCAATAAACAGTCATTTTATCAATAATTATAACAAACTGAACAAATTTTCATATTTTACACCGAGCTGGTTTACAAATTGACTTTTATTTGACCACTTAGTGGCTGATTGGCCAATAAAAATGCAGGAAACACACATTATTATTGTAATAACTTTACTTATTCTTGACATTGTGGCCTATAACCTGGGTAGTTACAGGTTCAAATCGATAACAAACCCTGTATGTCGCCATCTTTTTTCTGACCAAAATTTCATTTCAAATCTCAGTTTAAACAGCTTGAAACTGACCAGCAGATATTAGACTGAGGTGGCTTCTGAATACTGTATTGATCGTTGGCACAATTGATTTGTGACAGTTTTCTGTGTTTCGTGAGCACGCAGTTGATAAAACAGGAACAAGAGCCATACCAAAGCTATATTGGCCTATAAGCACAAACCGGTTTATCCATTGAATTATTTTCTATTCTAACGTTTTCCTGCGCAGTGTCATTAGGAAAACGTATTATTTTTGCTGAAATTGTATGAACTTGTAGATGTCATCTGGGCCACCATGACTTCCTTCCCAAACACACCTGTCAAACAATGATGAATGGCTCTGTGATTCCTGTACAGGGCAAACTGACAGCTACCTTTAGGGCTGCATGTCAACACAAGGAGAGGAGTATTCCGGGGTTAAGGAGGCCCGTGTCACTGCGCCTAAATTTAAGTGAAAGAAGGAAAAAAAGAGGGCTCTCACTTTGGGTTGTTTGCAGATAGCAAACAGTGCCTTTATTGAAACATGAAAATACCTTAAGTTTGTCCTTCTAATTTTAACTCTAATACTGGAGTTGAAGTATTACGGGAGTAGTATTAGCTGTTACTCTGTCTCCAGTAGCAGGCTGAGTGTTAAGTCGAGGTCAGTAGGGAGCTGCCGCACACCAACCATCCATCTCCGGCCTTATAAAACACCTACATCGCTTGCAGACACTTACACAGTCTGTGGGATACTGTAAATCAGGAACAGTGGGTGTGTAGCTGAGTGTCTAACAGCTTTAAGACTGACAGATCTGCGCGAAGAGGCCGAAAAAATCTTCGTGATTTCTTAGACACGGTTACAGATTATTTCAGAGCCAATGTCATTTTAATAAGATGGTACATGGACCCTGAACGCACCAGTGACCCCGAGTCACAGAGGTGTCATTTACTGGGACACAAATGTTGTAATTCAGAGCTGACAGCACTGCGTAAAGCCACTGTGCTTTTACGCCCTGACGGTTTTACGCACGTATTCGTACCAACACCTGAATATATGTAGGGTTTTGGATGATCAGTGCCCCATCTTCTTTAACCCTATATGGTAAAAACAGTCCTCCTACATACGAACGGCGCCTACGTGTCCTAAAATCTGATCTCCTTGATGCAGGTACATACGCCACCTGAGGCCATCTCCACCGGCCATGATGCTCCTTATTGGCTGCTCTGGCGCTTAAAGGACACGGAGGGATACCGAGGAGTGGACCGTCCCACATAACTTCCTTTCATACCTGCATGTGAAGATATCTGATATAGAGGGACATATCGCGGCTGTTCTTCCTTTCAACCTGCGATCGTTGAAATGCAAACACCCCCATCGGTGTGCATTAACCCCATTCCAGTGTCTCCCCGTTATTTTTTCTCACAGTTTACGTTTATTGTGTGTGAAACATACTTATTGTATTTCTTAATTAGTCCGTGACCGTATCAGTTATGTTAATTGAGTTTCCTCCTGTAAAGAAATGAACATTTAATGTGATATGTCCCCAGAATAAGTATTTTATTTGCACCCTATTAACACAACCACGCCCACAAAGACAGGGAGTTTTACGCGCAAGTATCCAATTTTCTGGTATTATTCAAAAAGGAACGTCTATTTTTAATCTCTTGGTCTTTCAGTCTCAGGAGCAAAGATGAAATTTGGGATTTTTCAGAAGTCGGAAAAAGAAAATCTGGAATTGTAATAGTTGAACTTTGACTTTAACCAACAGAAATCCAAACACGCCGTTTCAGTTTGTGATTTCTTTGTTATTGGAGGTTTTCTTGTTGTAATTATTATGTTATTTTCGTAAACGAAGTCTGGCCTAAACTGATCTTCGCCACCTCGTGAGTCCGGGACAATTCAGCCGCTCGCTCTTGACTTTTGTTCTGAGCTGTAATTATTTTCATATACAGAGACTCTCCAGCTGTTGTTTTATATCAAGTCACAGTGTTGATGATAGAAAATTGGCATTTAATAGGCATTATCTGACACGTTACACAGAGCCGAAAATGTGAACTGGGCATCATTTTGCTTGACTTAAATGAAATGTAGACTGTTTAAAATTCTGGTTCAAATCTGACTGAACATGAACAGCCACTGCTCAGTGCCGACCTCCGCTTTTATCACATAACAGGCTGGATTTCTGTCTTTTTATGTGGAAGAGTAACCACAGAAAGATGCAACTGTGGGAAAGTGAATGGAGTCATAAAATGCCCCCATGTCTCCTTTAAATACTGTAGGAATTAAAGCTTTGCCACCAGATTTCACTGAAGAAAAAAAAAACATCCACTTAACAACTCATTTAATCTCTTATGTAGGACACAGTTGGGTTTAATGGGCTACAAATCAACTTGTCCAGCGGTTTCTGAATTAGCTCTTGTTAAAACTTTTTTTTTTTGTTTGTTTTATTGCGATGATCCGCCCCTGAAACAAGTGAAACTGTAAACAAGTGACACGATCAGTTCACACGGCCTCGAATAGATGCCACATTTTAAGAATCCACTACAGCTTCATCTACTTTAAGATCGTTTTTTGTAGCCTAAACCAAGAACAGAATATTTCAGACCATATGATCCGTGTAGGTCTAACGATTAATAGGCCTGAACAAAACAACAAATCAGATAAGATTTTAAGTTAGAAATAGAAATACACAAATAATCAAAGGTTATCTGGCGTTTGTCGTGTCCATATGTGGATTGTTCCGCACCACAATTTACAAATACATATTTACACGTTGAATAATGCTCTAATTTTTAGTCGCCTATTTATGTACATATACTAAACCTGTGTGGTTTTTATGGTTTAATGTTAATCATCAGTATTTCGAGGACTAAAGTTCTGCAAACTGAAAAAAACCCTGTATCATTAAAAAAATCTCAGTTCTTTAACGACCATGACACTGTCTCCAATATCGATGATTTCACCATAAAAATTATCCCAAGCAACACAGATTATACATTAAACAATCACGGAAATCCCAATTTTCAAATGGATCTTTTTTACTCGGTTTCGGTGCATTTTCGTGAAGCAGTTGAGCTTTAATACAGAATACAGTTAATTATGACAGAGTTACCCTTTCTTCCTTCCGTCCTTGTGAATTCATTAATTTGTGTTGAACCCATTTGGCTGTATAGCTTTCAGATTCCTTGTTGCTGAACAGATAAAATAAACTCTTCATTTAGGCGATAGTGCTGCAGGATACATTTACACGGACTGAACTGATCACAGCTATAAATGCAGTGACAACGAACTTCGACTTCTCCGTCCAGATTGTCTCCACAACGACCTTTTCAAAAACAATTAGACTTCCGTTTGGGAAGCTGTCAATCACACCCTCATAAGCATTTTGCAGTATACCGACCTGACACTCGCTGCCACCTGCTTCAGAGTGGCCCAGGTGCAAATTCCTCTTCGTCCCCCATGTTAAAGCAACATCCTTCCCTTACAGTGAAAAGCAAGCGTGAAAGACGAGCACCGTGATTCCACCTCTGACTTGTGAAACACCACGGGTCATTTTCTGTGGGAATAATGACAAAATATAACCTATAAAATGAAAACTTAGATTATAGACAAAGACCTAATACCAAACACAATCCCACCACACAGTGGACTTTCTTTTTGTGCACACAGTAAGGAGATCTGGGTCGACATATTAAATTGTGTTTTTAAACTGTTCAACATCACACTTCAGTTACACCTCACACAGTTGAAGAAAAGTTGCATAGTGAAATATTTTTCTTGGAAATGCCTTTGTATCCAAATATACAGTCATGTTAATCCCATGTCCTTATCTGATCTTTTTGACAGATTGATGTTTAATGAGACTGTGATCTATTAACTCAAAGGTTTCAGAGTGATTCCTAATTAATTATTCTATTATTATGATTTTAATTTTTTTTTTTTTTTTTTTACTCTTCTCAATAGTATATTATATAGTGTATAGTGTATTTATAGTGTATAGTGTATATTTTTGGTGTATGTACTCCGAATTGGAAACTACCTAAAAACATGCGCAATCATTTAAAAAGTTAAGCAGAAAGTCCATTTTGTCCCAGTGCTGTTCCATTTTACTTATCTTTATATTAAGCACTGAGTCTTGAACTACTTGGGGATGATTTACAAATACACTGGAGAGGAGACATGTCACAAAAGAACTGAATTAAAATGTTCTATTTTGTCACTTTATCCCAGGCTGGAGTTAAATTAGCCAATAATAGTCATACTTCATTTGGTAAATACATCAGCGCGTCATCTAGAGCAATCACATTACACAGCTGGAAAGGTATTTTTCTAAACTGTGGCAGACTGAGAGACTGCTCAGCTGTGAACTGAGTAGTGAAAAGAAATGAAACGGGCCTATCTATGAACAGGATGCCTCAGGAATAACGTTAACACTTGAACAGTTGTCTACAATGGTTTACAGGGGTTTAAGGGCAGAAAAATCCTTAAAAGTGGCTTTAAGTGTTTGTTGGCTCTCTTCAGACTTTAGGGTTTAACAGCTGAGATCTGTGTTTTCTGTGAGGGTTGGAAAAATGACAGCATGTGAGATGACAACATCAGGAAAAATAAGGCATACAGGCTCTGTTGGAAGCACATTATAAATATTTTTATTATAGGTACTGATAACTGTTAAAATCAGCTTCCAGATAATAGCAAATATTTGATGTGCTTGATAGTAAACTAATACAAAGTGTAATGATAATTATTATAATTATATGGAATACATTTACATCTACCAGTGAATTTATAGAAGAAATATATGAGTATACTTAGTGGAATTCTAGAAACTGCAAAGAGAACATACATACACTACATGTATATACACTATAGTTACATATAGGTTCGAATGAAAGGATATCCTGGGCAAATGTGTGTGCCTGTATGTGTGTGTGTGTGTGTGTGTGTGTCAGAGAGAGGGAGACAGTGAGAGAGAGAGAGAGAGAGAGAGAGAGAGAGAGAGACAGAAACGAGAATTGAACAGAAAAATTTCATAGCTTAAATATCGTTCTTTTAATTTTTAAATAGGACATCTGTAGAAGCAGTATTCTGGTCCTTTATTTAAGTAAAAGCATTAACATATTTTATAAATATTACATTACATATTACTCTATTACAAGTAAAGGTCCTGCGTTCAATATTATATTTAAATTGAAATTACTAAGGACCATCAGCTAGGGCTGGATTACCATAGGCAACTGTCCAGTGGTCCCAAAAGCCCCAGGTCACTGCATATCATTTCTGTTAACATAATTTGATTTGCACCACTGAAGCACAATGCTCCATCTTCTATCCTTGCCTTGTAGAGGGACTCTATCAAAAGTTAGTTTTAAGATCTTTATTGTTTTAGTTTTATATTTTGCTCAGTGTGTTTTATCTAATGGTTTCCATTTTTTGTACGTGTTAAGTAATAAACACACAGAAAACCCTAAACAAGGTTATGTTATAACTTCACAGGAAGACTTAAAGGCTGCAACCAACAATTACTTTTACTATCAATAAAAATAAAATTTTCTTTAATAATCGCTGTCAGTGTGTTTTCTTTCAGTCGAGTAACTGATTAGTCAACTAATAATTTCTGTTCTAGAGAACTGAGTGGTTTCTAAGTGTCTGGTGAAATAATGAAATTGTCATGCATAGTGGGGGTCAATGGGGCCCATCAACACATTTTTCCCCTGGGTCCCCTTAGGAAGTTAATCCGGCCATGCCATTAGCAACATACATATGTATCAAGAGTCAACTCCTTCTGTTGAAAGGCCCCTCATACAGAATATCATTGTATGGGATTATTATCAATGCTGCATTAAGAAGTAAGCAGCATTGTGATGTTGCAGCTGGTT
This sequence comes from Toxotes lorentzi, assembly GCA_037833715.1. Taxonomy (NCBI): domain Eukaryota; kingdom Metazoa; phylum Chordata; class Actinopteri; family Toxotidae; genus Toxotes; species Toxotes lorentzi. The sequence continues at coordinate 17,830,620 of JBBMJY010000002.1, read as the reverse complement.
GAGGTGGAGCTACCTCATATTTTATAAGATGCTAATATGATATGGTTTGTGTGTAAACTCCGAACCTGCAAAGTAACTATAGCTGTCAAATAAAAGTCAAAGTACAATATTTCCCTCTGGAGTGTTGTGGAGTAGTATCAGGAAGTATAAAATTGTGGCTTATTGCTTTAATTACTTTACCCTTACAAGGTGTGTTGCTTTCTACATGCAGTTCTGGGCTTATTTCTCTATTTTATTTTCAATTTAATTTTTATTTTGTTGCTGTTCTTATACTTTTACACACTCACACGTTGACCCTTTGTTACCATAGCAACTGCAACGCGTCACACACGGGACGCAACCACACCGGTGGTGACTGGGTTTCCGGATCTGCTGTTTTCCTGCGAAAAGGCAAAGATCTTCGTGGCGATAATGAAAACATTTGCTGCCCGAAATGCCAAACCGTGGCTTGTTTTTCGGTAGTCGGTTACCCTCTTTTTAACCGAACAAAAATTCGGTGTACGTCGCTGTAGCAGCGTGTGAGTGGATCACGCCGAGCGGAGCAGCAGCCTGTTTTAGTAGAGTCAAAATGGCGTCTGCTTGCCCACTCAGCGTCTGTTTAATCCATCTGTGATTATCCCGATAGCTAGATTCAGCAACCGGTGACTATTTTTCTAGTGTTTCGGTTTCACACCCTGACATTTTAGCGTCATGTCGGACTCGGAGGAGGACAGCCAGGACAGGCAGCTCAAAATTGTAGTGATTGGAGACGGTGCGTGTGGGAAGGTAAGACCATCACACACAACTTACACAAACACAACGCTACTGAAGAAGAACGATTTTCAAGTCTCGGCTATCCATGTAAAAGAATTTAGTGCGTTATTGTCTGTTTTAGTTAGTATCCTGCTCTTTACGGTGCTCATCTTAACGCTTGTACCGTCTCCTCAGTCACCATGGCGACCGACGCTGGTATAGCTAAGTTGGCTATGAGCTAACAACATTCAGGGCTATCACAGCAAGGCAGTGGTGATATTCAGACCATTTACCGCAGTAAAAATACCAATACGTCTGTGTAAAAATACTCAATTACAAGTAAAAGTCCTGCATTCAAAACCTTACTACTTCAGTAAAAAGTGTTTTCAGCAGAAAGTACTTTATAAGTAGTTAAAAAGTAAAAGTTAAGCATGCCTAGCTACCTCTAATGCAGACTGATACAACGGTCTTGTAATGAATTCTCTGTTCATGTACACGAAACAGTTTCAGAGGGGTGCTGATCAGTTTGGAGGCTGTAGTTTGTGGTGCTGTTGAATTCTTTTATTCAGACATATGTTTCTTTTATTTTGCCCCCCCCCCAAAAAAAAATCAGTGAGGTTAGCTAACAGAAACACCTTTATGTAAAATGGAACGCAGTTCAGCAGCACCACAAACTACATATACTTGAATAAGTGTCTCCATAAAACAGTTTCAATACATACAGTTTTCATACATACATAACCATGAATGAAATACTGTTTCTCGAGGACTTTTTGAGCCTCAAGCTATTAAGGTTTAAATAGTTCCAGACTCTTCCTTGCAAATCACTTCCAGTTCTGAAATATTCTAGGTTGTGTTGCATATACAGCATGTCTAAGATGTACCCACAGATTTACAATGAAGTTCAAGTCAGGGGACCATGAGGGCCGTTCCAAAAGCTTCAGCTTGTGTTTCTTGAAGTAGTTTGTGGTGGATTTTGAGGTCTGTTTTGGATCATTGTGCTATTGTAGTTGGTGTAGTTTCTCGATTAACTTGCAACCAGAACCTGCGGATATTCAGTGGAAACCATTCTTCCCTCTGTCCTTGCATTGTTTCCTGTGCCACTGGCTTCTACACAACCCAAAGAATAATATTTCCACCCACATACTTCCACATGCTTAACAGTTAGAAAAGGGAGGGGGGTCTCATCATTGTTTGGAGTTCAACATACTTGAGTTGTGATACTTTCCTAACACACAATTTATTTTGTTAATTTATTTTTTAACTGAACATCTGCACTTCACTCATTCTGCCTCAGCAGATTACTCCTGCTTAAAACTACTCATTAGCATCGGAAACCTTATGTGGATTAGTATGACAGTTAATGGCACTAGGGATAGGCAAGGAGAGGTTCTTTTTTAGTACCAAATTGTAAAAAAGGGATTAATGATAGAACTGTCAGTATGGATAGTGACTGATTACAGTCATTACAGTCAGTCAAGCGTGCTAGTTACACAAACCTTTCTTTTGTACATAAAGATGTAAGGAATTGTTGTAGAGCTTCCTGTGTTGGTAACCTTACTGTAATTCAACAGGTTGGTAGGTTGTTTAAGTTGTAAACTACAAGAGTACGTTCTACAAGAACCCAGATTCTAGAAATGAGATTGTGAGGAAAAAGTCCATATGATGGATGGAGGTTGACAAGATTTCACTTGGGAACTTGCAGCTGACTTGATGTCAGTAGACATTTGCAATGAGAGACATGTAAGGTTAATGATGCTGAAAGTCTGTAGCAACCTTTGTATTGTATACCTTTTATTGCTCAACCTGACCTTTAGCTGGGTAAAAAAAAACGTATTACATATTACCATAACAAAAACACTGTAACTTAAATAACTCAATAGTAATCATACACTGTAACAAGCACATGGTAAAGCAGATCTAAATGTTGGGCTTTAATAGCTAATCATGAAATATAAGAGCTACTCTTTATTGACATTAAATGTTCCCTTTTTTTTCAAAAGTAATTCTGTTGTCTGAACAGCAGCAAAAACATGTGACCTTAAAAACTTAATTTTCTCTCTTTCAAGTCGGTCTTGTAAATCCAGTGGCCTGTTTTACAAAGTTGATGGACATCTGTAGTTTTGATTCTGTCTCAAAGATAGCATAATGGATTTAAATCTGGCACAAATCCGTTGTTCTAAACCTATTAAGTCTACCCAGCCCTTAATCCATGTTGCATGTGCTCTTGAACGTAGTAGGCTATGTGCTTGTGGTGCACTGTTTTAATCCATAGGCTCACACTGTGAAGAAATTCTATGTTATTTGTTTTTGCCTTTATCTACCATTTGAATTTTGTTTACTCATCAAAGGGTGTCTGCTTAAATTATTAGTATGGAGCCCATCCATGCATAGGGCTAATGCTTATATAATAGGTAGAGAGACTGATTTTCAGTGTCTAGACTTTTGCATGAGCCCAAATTACAGAGACTGTAAGTGACACATTTGAGGAAAACGTATAACGCATTTAAAGAAATGAAATGCTTCTCTTAATTGTTTTGAGTAGGAAGTATAGGCACAGATAGGTACAATTGTATAGGTACATTTGCCTTGCACTGCGGGGCTGCTGCTACTGCTCAGTGAACATGGGGTAAAACACTGTAGTATATTGAGCACTGCTCAGAGAGTGATAGTTGATTAAGGAAGGCCACAGTTTTCTTAGCCAGGCTCTTGCAGCTAGTGGTTGTTTTGTGCCTGTATACTTCTCTTCTCCTGGCCAAGGACCCCCTTTTGCTTTTGGCTCCACAGTGAGGCTAATTTAAGAAAATTATGTGAGAGATGTGGCTATTTTCTCATTTGATTGAAAAGAAATAACACTGGGAAGAGAGTTTGGGTGAAGACTTTGTTTTATGAATGTCTGAACTTTGAGGAAACATACCTTTTCTTAGTGCATTGTTTCTGTCTTTGTTAAATCTACTCAGTGCTCCAGGGTGATCTCATGTACTGCTGTAAGTCCCAATTCCCTTTCAAAACCACTGAACTGAATCTTTCAGTATGTTCATTAAAATAATGTAAAAGATGTAGATTAAAAAGGTCTAACTTCCATCCACAACAGGGGATTTTTTTTCTAGTCACACCAAACAATTATTTGCAGTAAAGCAAGGAGGTTGTCATGACAATTCAGCCACGTTTCTTCTTCACTGCATCTCCAATCCCCGAATGACTGAGTGTGAATGTAAGGGAGGGACGTCAAGTGCTTTTCAGGTACACATCCCCTTTCGTAACTAATCTCTCCTTCCTCTGGGAAAAAGAAAATGAATGTAGCAGTAATGTTGAGACCCAATGAGAAAAATGAATGTTCTCATTCTGGAAAGTCGACATTTTCTTTTTGGAGCAGGGGGGTGCAGAGAACACACACAACTCAGTTCCCAGTAGATACGCTACATTAATAACCCTCCTCACACTGCTGCCAGGTGTCAGCTCGTCACTGTCTGAATGACTTACCTGCTTGTCTGTTTTGGGCAGAAAACAGGAGCCCTGCCCCCCCATTTTGAGTAGACACCACTGACTGACATCTTGAATGCCGTTTCCCCCCTTATTAATGTCAATTTGCTCAGCAAATTGCAATTGGATCAGTTTTTCTTGGACAGCATTTTCGGTGGTATTTTTGCTTGTGGTTGGTTGTCCATTCAGAAATATAGGGAGATGTGGGAAGGCTTGTCCACCTGAGCGAGATGTTTTTAAAATATGGTGGCTCACATTTAGCCAGGCTGTTAAGGCAATGGGTCTAACTTATACACAGGTCTATTTTTCAACCTGAGTTATAAGCCACTTAGTTATTCTTAGTATTTGCTGTTCTCAGACCCATGGGGTAAAAAGAAGCTTCAGGTACTGGTCCTGTACATTAATGGACACTGAATCCCAGCAATGTTCTTTACCGTCAGACTTCATCTGAATAGCAACATTTATATCTGTCTTGACTGTTTAAGGCAAAGAACCAGTTTTGGTACCATGCTGCAGAAATGCACTGCCTCTCTCACATGAGTTGCATCACATGGACATAGTCAGCTTGCCATATTTTCCCCTCTCTCTCAGTTTCTTGTTTCAGTCGAACTTCCCCCATTTCCCGGCACTGGTATCATTGGTGACCCTGTGCTGTTCTCTGTTGGAGTGTCAGGATTACGCCAGCTTTTACATTTGCTGGTTAGTTCCAGTTGTACGGTGGAAAAAAGTCTACGTTAAGGGAGGAGAGCCAAGCTACTGGAATGCCAAGACAAATGGCCGACTAGGCCAGCGCGAGCATGTGGAATAAATTTTTGCTGTCCGAGCTTGTTATTCCTGTGTTGTCAGTGATTGTTTGGGCTACTTAAATGGCCGATTTTCTCCTTGTTGCGTCAGTCACCTCTAGTAATTTTTCAGTCACTCTTGAGCCTGTGACATGCTCCGCAGGCAGTGATTTAAAAAGTCTGTAGGTTATCGAACTTTCAAATGACGTACATGTTAATCAAGAAAGCCATTGGCAAAGTTCAGGATTATACATTCAATAGGTTTGATAGAAGCATTACATTAAAAAATACAAGCTGGGATAAACATTGCAATTTTATATTAAAGGTGGTATAACAAATCAATACCTTATGAAAGCCAAACAGACTTGTTCACTTGAACAAGATTTGGGTAAACCATTTTGAGAGGTTTCTCAATTATATTACAGTGTATCTCCCCTGGAGTAATTGAGAATTTGAGTCTAATTTGAACCTTTATTTGGCTAAGCCTACACCTTCTGAGCATGAATGAAGTGAAAGCTTAGTGTACTGAAAGAAAGTATTTAGTTTTAAATCCTCTAACCCTCAGTGATTGTGAAGTACCACATTAAAATGCATTTGCTGCCACATGAACACTCAGAGAATCCCATTGCTTCACTTCTCTGTTGTGTTTATGTAAGCACAGTGCTCTAAAGATAGCTAATAGACATTCAGCGCTTCATTTTTTTTCCTATCCTCATCCATCAAAATGAATTAAACTTGGCATGTCAAGGCTGTGCTATGAATTCCCATGGATTTCAGGAGAGCCCCTAACATGCCGTTTTTTTTCCTCCTCAAGCACAACAGTGACAGTGATGGAAGTTTTATAATTTGTGGCAATTATTAGGTCTGCAGTCTGGAGACATGACACATACTCCAGCACCTGTTTTTGTAATTCGTTGATTTTCACTGTCACAACTGGGGCTGAGCAGTGTGACAGCAGAGGAGGCAGACAGTTACATCAGCGTCCCCTTCAAGTCAGTCACCAAGTTTTTAAAAGTGCTTCAAATGGATTAGTAATGATGAAATGGATGTCCTACAGAGCATATTTCAAGGTTACATCTCGTAAGAATTATGGCTATACACTTGTGGAAAAGAATCACTCAAGTGTTGTGATATGATTAATTATACCTTTGTATTTTTAGAAATATTAGAAAATAAAATACTGTCTAAAGGCTTAGTTTGGCCCTTGGTGAGTGTGAATGAAATCAAAGTTTTTCTTCTTCTGCTCACCACTGAAATAATACTTTTTCAGGAAGTTCTTTAATATACTGTATATTTTCTCTGGAAGGAGTTTCGCAGCATCTTGCATTTTCTTTTCAAAACACTTTCCTTTAAATTACATATTTTCAGTCTTGTATATTGCAGCAGAGGTGTTCTGGCACTCATTCTCTGTGTCTCCCCCTTTGTCTCTCTGTTTCAGACATCACTCGCCACCAGGTTTGCACAGGAGGCCTTTGGGAAGCAGTACAAACAAACCATCGGCCTGGATTTCTTTCTGAAGAGAATAAGCCTTCCAGGTGAGACACCTTCATAATCTTTAGGGAGTGTTTGCTTGTTCGGAGACTCAGCACGGACACGCGTGTTGCATAAGCACGTAGCGGCAGACTGCAGACTTGTTAATTCAGTGAAATACTGAGGATATGTTTTTGGCAAGATTGTATTTAGACAGACTGGTTTGACTGTTAGACGTTGTTTGTAATACTGTAATGTCGACCTTAAGGTTTTGGGTGTTGGTGTCTACTTAACATTATCAGTGTCAAAAAAGACCCAGAATATTAATTGAAAGTCCAACAAAGAGGCCCTGTTGTTCCACCATCATTTTCTGTCATATTTTGATTTCTCATATTTTCTTGTCCTACTATTTCCAGGCAGAGTTTATTCTTCAGGTTAACTCAGGAGCTGAATGTGTCTTTTCTGGTAGCTCCTCATTGTAGAGTGTCTGCCACTTCTCAGGGTTATTCACTCTGAAAGCTCTTCTCTCCAGAGCAAACAGAACACTTTTTTTGACTCCACAAGGCCAATGGACAGCTTATGTCTAAACGGGTGAGCCTTGCTCATAATTCTGTGGGCACGGTACAGAGTAAATACATTAACATTTTATATCCATATCACTGATCCCCAAGTTCAACTGATCTTTGTCCTGCCCCACATAAAACATTCATGTTCTTATTTGTTTATGTTGAACCCGCAGAAATAAAGCCACACTCTGTATCCCCTTTAGATCTGTAAAATAAATGTTTATTGACTAATGCTATATTTAGACTCCATTTTACTTCCTACCATGTGAAATGGAGATTTTCAGCATTTTAAATGGCATTTCTCAAACTCTGCCAAGGCCTAAGCTGCAGAAATCTGCAAAGTGGCTCCATTCTTTCATTACTAATAAAACAACATTAAGCGAGGGCAAATTAAGTGCTAAAAGTAAAAGTTATGCTGATTTGTGAGTTGGCTGAAAGATTCTATTTTGATTTTATGTCAGTTTCAGCTTATGAGACTTAGGAGAACTAAACCCCCAAAAATGTTGTGGTGGAGTCAGAATGAAAGAGCCAACTAAAAGCACAGGCTGGGCTCAGCTCCTTAAAACAAACGTGAACAAATGCTGTTAATCGTTTGACTTCTCTTTCCAGTAAGTTTCTTTCCTGAAATAATCACTGATCTCTTAAGTGGTAAACTGTAAGCTTTGTTTAAATGTAGTGTATATTCATCTGTATCACTGGGGCAGCAACAACACAACATCCAGCACCAGAGTTGTTAAATGGCCCATTTTCTGGGGAATTGGGTGTTGATGAGCTGATGAAGAGGAGGGTGGCTCTGCGAGCTGGGTGGTCCCAAACTTCATTAGGACCCCCACCCTGCCTTGTATTGGAGAGGTTGTGTGGCTCTCCGGGTCTCTATGGGGCTGTAAGGGTCTTTTGCAGCAGGGGGGAGAGTAGCCTATAGCCAGGATTGGCCCCTCACTCCATGAAGGCCCAGCTTGTCAAACTTAATGTACATTTTCCAACGCAGGGAGAGGTGAGGCGAGGCCGACTGGCACACAACAGCCTCCTCTGTGTGTGCTTTTTATAACAATACCTCTTCCAGATGTCCCTGCCAAACCAATGAGGTAGAGGCGGTGAAGGGAACTGACTAGAGGTGAAATTTACTTGATAAATTCTGTCAAACTCAAACTTTTGTAAGCTGCTTTGTCTGCATCAACTTTAAATCACACTAAAAAGACAATTATCTTATTAACACGCTCCTTTTTCTGACCTTATGATCAGTATTATGGTTTGTCTGTTGGGCGCACAAGTGCAGTTTCTTCTTCTTGCAAAGTGTAAGCAGAAAAATGTCAGAGCTGTTGAGTCAGCGTGAATCTCTGAAACATAAATAAAGCTAGTGTCTGAGGATGGGTGGGGATGGCTCTTTAACCGTTATTCATTGCACTCCTCAGCGTAGCTTTACATTGACACTGTATAGTCTAGATGTAGTGACTGTGAACCTCAGCATTTCCTTCCCTTGCTTTAAAAAGGGGACTTATGAAGGGGTTGAGTCGTCCAGCCGTGTCCACAGTGTATGCTCTGCTCCCCATCGCCGCTTCAGCCCAGCGCAGGGCCCTCATCACACCAACATAAACTCCTCGCTGTCTGGTCCTCCCTCCTCCTCTTTTTTTTGGGGGGGGGGCTTTTTTTTTTCAACCACCCCTTTCATTTTCCAGAGGAAGAAAATATTTATTTGGATTTGGTTTTTGTGCCCGTCTTTCTCTCTCCCCCTCTCATTCACTCGTTCGTTCTCTTTCCACAGGCATAAGGACAAGAGTCTTCTTTTCCTCTTATTTTGTGTTTAATTATTGCTATTTTCCTTAACAGCACATAATTCTCCTCACTTTCCTAACTTGGCAGGAAATGGCACAATGCAAACAGCTCTTCCCAGGCTAATAAGAAGCCTTTTTTTTTACTGCCAGAGTATTGAGAATGTTTAAATTAGAGGGTAAGCGTACCTATTCATCCCCCTCAATCTCTGGGCTGGATATTCTTGGATGTGAGGTGTGGGTGATCCGCCAGGCAAGAGCGCTTAGCATGAAAGATTAATCGTTGATTTATTGTTTCCATTATATATATCAACGACATGGACTTTTATTATAGAAATCGCTCACCCAAAGTACAGGGTCCAGTTACAGCTGACTAGTTATTTCCTCGGGATTAAGAGCTTTGTCAAAACAAACAAGTTAATGATTAAAAAGGACAAAAGTGTCCAGAATGGAAACCCACAAAATGCAGTATTATCACTTTTTTTACTCATTTTAAATTTGTTTTAAATTTAATTCACTAGCAGACAAAATCATTTTTTATAGAGCTGATTTGTACTTTTTTTTTTTTTTACAATTTAAATGTCAGTCCTTTTTGATATTGAAGATATTTCTGTCTCTTTTCTCCACTGTAGGCAATTTGAACGTGACCCTGCAGGTGTGGGACATTGGAGGCCAAACGTTAGGAGGGAAAATGCTGGATAAATATGTATACGGAGCTCATGTAAGTTAACACGAATTCACACTTAATCCTCTGTTGCTACTGTTTAACTGCTTAGTAAACATATATTCATCTCTTTATTGTTTTATTTCTCTAACATAAAGCAAAAACAACAAAACAAAAACAAAGGTGTTTGACTCCATCATCCTCAGGAGTAATGGGAAATTTGTAAATGTACAAATGAAACATTAGAGATGCTTGTCACTATGGTGAAAAAGTCATAGGACTCAGGTCAGACTTATTATTACAGCTTTAGCAGCTTCATTCAGAGCCTGCCACTCCCTACCTGTGGAGCCAAAATCATAATAAACTGTCATTTGGATTCACAGTGGGCGTAGCCGGTCAACAGAACTTTAAAAATCAGCGAATTTCTACTTTTTAGAGTTGTTACTGTTTGTTGTTCTCCATCAGACCAAACAAATGTTGTTAATACTGCACACCACAGTTCAGTACTGTGAGCAACAGAAGTATTCAAAAACTACATTCCTAAACGTACACTTCTATTATTTCTATGCAGTATTTATTACTCCTGCAGAGTAATAAAATGAAACAATGTACTGATTAAAATGACACAGCTTTGTGCAAATGCTGTAATGTGTGTCAGTACTCATACGAGTTTGTGCATGTGCCAGCAGCATCGGCGTCCACAGGTAGCCATGTTACTATAGACGAGTGCTATCTTTCACCTCCAGAATGTCTCTTGTTTGAAGAGGCCTATTTAAAGGCCATGGTTTGTTTAGTTCGCAACCCATACTGCAGCACAAGGCGGGCAGGACACTTACATCAGCTATATGCAAGTACACTTTTGTCGTGTTTCTCTATAGAAGCCAGACAGACATTAATTGGAGCTTCTTTCCATCTTATAAATCTAGGTGCTTTTAAAAATAGTTAAAGTGACATGTTTCTTTGCTATTTTCAGTGCCCTGCTCTGAACTGTGCCCTAGCAATGTGTGTCTTATCCATGTCTGCGGCACTTCCTTTACTGTCTCTCTCCCTCACAAGCAAAATGTCGTACATCATTGCCACATTAAGACATTTTGCTCAGTGAGTTTCTCGTCAACGCTGTATGGAACTTTCACACCTATTGTTCACAACTGTGCGTCCTGTAATCAATCATGGCTGTTGCAGAGAGACTCACAGTAATTGTCAGAGGCGTAAGCTGTCGTCACCAACCTCGCGTGTTGTGACAGTGCGTGTCTGCCGAACAAAAAGCAACAGACACCCTTTCAGTCGTGTTGTATCACGCAGTAAAAGTAGAGACATTTACCTTGGCTCACGTTCATTTCCAACCCTTTAGAAACAGCAGAAGTTTGAAGTAGTGATAGCCGATAATGGAGCTGTGAGATAATTTGTCTTGAATCATGCCAGCAGTTTTTGTATCTGTGTTTACTCTTTGATTAATTTATGTGTTCATGTAAACAGCTCCTTCTGGTCTGAGTGTTTGCTCAAACATGGCTCTGGTTGTTGTTGCATGACTGTTTCTGTAGTGCATATGGTGTTGAGGATTACTTAGGGAGGAGAAAATGTCTCTCGGCAGACAGCCTTCATTCATTAGCTCAGACAGTAGATAACCAAACCTGAACTCTGTTCTGCACTGAATTTGAAGTGTGCCTACAAAACTGTGAATTGTTTATGTGCAAACCACTTTTTTTTCATGTTAAAACAGATCCATGTGAATTCACACAGTCCTACTTAGATCATGATAGCACAAAACCAACCTCAGATTATGTGTGAGTAAATGAGTGTGTCCCCTTCTATGAGTCTGTCCCCTACTCTAAAAAGAGGAGCAGTGCCACCTACTGTTCCCATGCTCACTCAATACTCCTCATGTTAATATGAATGAATATGAGGTGGATGAATATGAAATTAAGCTGTGTACTCACATCCATAATTTACCCGTAGATGACTGTAAATGTGATATATTCAAATGAGAGCGAGATGGCATTGTTCAGCTTTGTTCCTCTGCCTTTTTCCAATGCAGGGTGTTCTCCTGGTGTACGACATTACCAACTACCAGAGCTTTGAGAATCTGGAGGATTGGTTCAGCATGGTGAAAAAGGCCAACGAGGAATCTGATATCCAGCCTGTTATCTCCTTGGTTGGGAACAAAAGTAAGTTCTGCACAAACATAAATAACATAAATTCCTTGTTTTTCAACAGAAATACAATACTTTGAAAAAATGTAGGTGTAGTCTATCAAGTTTGGAAAGCACTTTATTTTCATTTCTACTGAGTAGCAGCAAGAAGAAAGTTTTTCTCTATTCATGTCAGCTTGACACATTTTTCATTTTGCATGTCTGTGTTTGGGTGTGGAGGAGTGAGTGTTTGATGGTAGCAGACGTGTTTGTTAGAGCACCAGATAACTGATTGGTCTGATAAGCCAGTTGATAAGAGCGTGAGGTTTTGGAGCGATGGGAGAGCTGATGTTTGTGAACTCTTGGGAGTGACGGACGATGATTTAAGATCCCCGGGCCAATGGACCTAGGGCACCGCTTATCTATGCCCCCTCCCCCCCCCCACAACCCCCTTTCTCCCAGTCAGTACCGTCTGGCCCCCCCAGTCAGAGCCTGCGTTCCTGTGCAGAGTCGTTGGTTAAGGAGAGGAACTCGACGTTAACCAGACGGCTCTCCTCCTATCAGCCTGCACCCATCCACCCATCTCCAAAATAAAGAGTAATAATGATGACTCTTTTTAAACATCCCCTTGACAGATGTGGAGTCATGGCTGCCGCGGTGTTATTGTAAAGTGAGGCATAAGAGTGTGTGTGTGTGTGTAATGGTGACTGTCCACCTTCCTGGGCGATGATGAACGGTCAACAGAGTGGTGCCTGCACACAGGAAGCTCTCGCTAATGTTACTCAACGGGGACCATAGGTCACGGTTTAATTCGCCTGTCTAGAGCAGATTCTCTTGTCTTCGCATCCGTTGCATCTCCTAATGCCCCGGCTTTAACGGTGGGCGCCTCTGTATTTAGGCTAGGTTTTGGGTGTGTGGGTGAGTGTGTGTACTGTAATATTTAAGTAGTGTACATCACGCTGTCAGGCTCCTCATCCGCATACTCGCACAGTCACTCTCCCCCTAATGGCTCTATTGCTGAGAAGGACTCATATGTGTTTTTTTTTCTGTTCGTATAGGCTGAAAAAAGAAAAACAAAATCCCACACAGATTGCCCCGCTAGGAGCAATCAATTACCTCGTGAGACTTTATGAATCCCAGGGCCCTCCCATTGACTCCTTTTTTTTTTTTTTCAAGGCTTGAAGAAAGTTTGTCTAGCTACCTAGTTAGAAATGTCCACACCTACATATTTGTTTTACTTTTTCTTTTCCACACACTATCTGAATTTTTTTTTTGGCTCAAGAACTTCTAACCTTTTTAAATATCATAGCATTTTTGTTTTTTTTTTCCCCCCGACTTAAATACTTGGCATGCATTAACAATAAGCTAAACATATGAATACACAACATTCTTTTGCAGGCAGAGTTTTGATTTCTTTTAAATGGTTCCCATGATGGTGGACTGAGTGAGGCAACATGTTTGTGACAACCGAAATAGAAGTACAGACATAACAAGGAGCTTATAAAAAACAGATTTATGTCTCGGTAGGGGATTATCTTGGGGAGATTGTGGTGTTTCACAACTCTGAATTTTTAGTGTTTCCACTTAGATAAACTTAAGGTGAACAATGGCTGTACACGCCAAGTGCATTTAGCTGCTGGTCAGAGCATACAGCTGAAAATTTTTTCCCACTTACTAAGGGACCTGATGTGACAGTTAAAAAATGTAAGTCTTATTTTTTAACATAGAATCAACATGTGGGCTATAATCAAGTGCGTTTTTCTTATTAACAGTGCATTAGCTGCCATATGCATTGAGCTTAAATTTCCTGAATTGCCCTGTGCTTGCCTTCCAGTTTAATTTGAACACTGTCTTCTTTACACTGTGTACTTGTAATTGAGCCTATGGACCAGACTGGTTCATTAATGATGCTGTCCCCTCCTTTCCTCACCCTGCCCTGACTGCCCTCCTGTGCCATGTCACTGCTGGGGAACAACCTTTCCTTTCTTTGGCTTAGCATGGCCGGCTGGGGTTAAGTGTGCTTGTTAAGCACCAGTGTGCTGCACCCCCATGCCCTCTACATGCTGCCCAGAGCCTTGTTTTAAATAATGGCACCACTTGTAACAATTCAGAGAGGAAGCCAATGAAATGTTTTATTGAGGGCTCACATATGTGCACACAATTATTTATGCAACAGCGTGGACACGCACACACAGACACTAACAGCTGTGCACAGACACATGCACTTAGGTAAAGTGACACACTTGTGGAGTTTCTGGGAACACAAGAGTAATGGAAGAATGCTAAGCTCTTGGTCTGTTTAAACATACTATAACTGTTTATTATAGTGCAGCCCAGTGTAACACCGTATGGTACACAGGAACCTCTCAAGAGAGATGTTGGCTTGCTGCACAGTCATCTCCTCCACCACTCGTGTATTTCATTATTAGTAGACTAATAAGTTCTGTGTTTTTTGAAAGGCATCCAAACGATAAATTCTGTTGCTCTTTGCTTAACAACAGCTGCATGTGGCCTGTTAGTGACTGTTTGCCTTTAAGATCCGAGATGGTCTTAAGATACTGATGTACAAAATTTGGCAAACTGTTAGCAGTCTTTTCGTGTGTCGTAACATACTCATTTTATCACAGAATGGGACCGTGACCATTTAAAAATGACTTGCGTTTCTGTTTGAAATTAGTGCACATATTTCTTTGTAGACATTAAGCCTGTGTCGTTTATCAAACCAATTTGTTTTTATTAAGTGGGGATCGCAGGACCCCTGCTCGCTCCCCACCCATCACCATTCCCATTTCTAGCGCTCTCTCCCTCAGGAACTCCAGAGCATCCATCATTGGCTTGTACAGCCCTTATTTGGGTGACTTAAATGGGTTCAGTTCTCTTAACCCCTCCTCATTACTCATGGCTTTTTACTCAGAGGTTCTAACACCGTTCACTGCCGATCCACTCAGGCCTGCCATGGGAAAAGGTTCCTCCTGCAGGGAGATAAGGTCCCCGCATCAAGAAAATTTGTACACTCAATTGTGTATTACCTGCCTTTTTCTCCTGTTGAGTTTCTTTTCCCCTCTTTCTTTCTTCTCCAAGTCCCTATCTTGCACCATCTCTCAAACATACTTGCACATTTATTTTCATCCCTGTGCAAACACTGACTCTTTCAATCACACACTTAGACCGACTCTTAACTCTTATCTCTCACATGTATAGACTAACACTTCTGCTGTAGCTGCCTTTACTTACAGTAATGTCTTTTCATTGGCTCAGTGTCCCTGTTGTGTTGAACAACATGCGTGTGTTTGCTTTCTGCACGCTACAGCAGATCTCACCGCATACCGTTACCCGTCGCACTTCTCTCTCCCCAGTTTTCCATGCATCCATGTGAAAGCTAAAGCGAAACATGGATCTCCCCTAACTCTTGATTCTCGTGAAGCATGTCTTTACCACCAACATTGTTGGTCTTGAGTTGTTTGCCCTCTTGGCAAGGCCTCGGGTGGAGTTGAAGCCTTCCCCCCTCCTCAGCTCTCTCACCCCCGTCACCTCCCTGCCCCTGTAAAGCTGCCACAGTTCCTGTCTGTTCAGTGTAGGCCTGCACATTTCTTAATAGAGAGATGCTCAGAAGTCCAGGAGCGCAGAGGAGCTCAATGTGCTTCTGTTTTTGGTTTAGCTCAAAAATGTTTTTCCTGGCTCAACCCACTCCTACTTAGGTCCTCTTACAACAAACTAAAAGGTCCTAATTGCCCCCAAGGGAAAGGTTTAGCCACAATAGACATGTGGTGGGACAAAAGCCCAGTACTCTCACCCCAGCACCCTCACCCCTCCCCAGATAGAAGAGATGAACACGTCAGCAGTGTCTGTGTTGCATAGTGGGTAGCGCGACCACAGGTTCGACACTGTAAAACATTATATATACAGTATATAGACCTAGTAAGGCATGGTGTATGGTTGGGTAAAGATGTGGAATGTTTACAGTTTACAGCAAATCCAGTGTTTCCTGTTTCTCTTCAGATTTTATTTTAAGGTAAAGGGTCAGCCTAGACGTGTGTATCAAATTGTCTCAGTAACCACAGTGACTGCTGTCTTTCTGTAAGTCTGGAAAAGATGGGAAATAGAGATTCGGATTACAACAAGGATACGTAGGGATGAATGAAGAATTACAGCTGTATTACACCATGGCTGATAGGTCAGTGTAAAATCACAGCTGCAGATGTTGAGACATGTGTCCAACAGTGATTAAGAAATACTTTCAAGGGTTTATTTAAGCCTACTCAGGTGGCTGATAGGTGGTCTTTTTCACACAGCGCAATGCAACAAATTCAAATCTGGTGCTCCTTGCTAAATGAATGAAATGCTAAGATTTAATTGTAACAACTGTTTGACCCAACGCTGGTCCCTGCACTCATCTCTCTTGACTCTCATGCCTGTCGAAACATGGAAAGTCCTCATTCATTTTAGTCATCCATAAAGCAAATATTGTTGCACATGTAGTAGATGATCAGTCTTCGAATACCTTCTTGTGTGGTAAGTCATGGGCCATTTGAGTTGCACAGCACAGCTTAGCCACCTGACCTGAATGCAGCCTGGAACCCTCATCACGCTCAGGCTGTACTTTATTTCTCTGCTGCTCCACAACATTGATATGGAGGAATTCCTGGAAGGGTGCCTTGCTGACACTGGGTTGGATAAATAACCGATTGATCGGGATCCACAGGCATATATTATAAATGTATGCGAAATATCAACATAGTTCCTCCTTTTTTGCTAAATCTACTTTTTTTGTGGTGTGAACTATTACATCACTGTCTTTGCACCCTGTTCCTGCTTCAGGTTTTTAACTTGGTCGATGTTTGCTCAGGCAGTCATGAGCAGAACACTCTTTCTGTGTTACAGTTCACTGCTGCTGTTGAATATATAGGCCAGTTCAATGCATCATTGCTCATAGGAAGACTTTATAATTATTAGTAGACTTATAGTGATGCGACACATACAATTACGAAGGCTCCCCTGTGCTCCGTATAATTATTATAGCTCATAGTTACGCTGCCGGCTCACAGAGGCATGTATTACTGCTCGCCCATAAAAGTCCACTTAGTTTAACAGCGACAGGAGAGCTTGGAGGACATGGCCAGTGAAACCCCGGGCAGCGTCTTGTGCGGTCGGCTCAGAACTGGGTCTTTTGTTCACTTTTCATGAGTCCTGGGAGTCCGTTAACCTAGCCTGCAAGGCCCTCGCCCCCATGTTTTACTGTAGCAGTGACAGCCCGGCACTCCAGCTCACTTTCTGCCTGTAGAGCTACTGCTGGACACTGTCTGTTTTACATTCCCTGACCGGGGAGGAAGACCACATTGTTTTACTAGCCGCTGTGGAGTATCTGATTATGTTTTAAAGTGTGAATGCATGTGCATGTATTTGCACAAGTGTGTGTGTGTGCACATCGTTTCATGAAGAACGATCAAATGACAAGATGAGCTGTGATCAATGAGCTGTCGACAGAACACTTCTGACCTAGTGGAAAGTGAGTCCCCTGATGGTCCCAGCCTGTTTCAGGCCACCGGGGCAGGGGCGCCCCAGCACAAAGAACGCTCTGTCTCTGTCAGGATTCCCCTGAGGACTCTTGCACGGGCCCTGCTCACCTCGACAACACCCGGCTACTAACAGCACTTCATCTGTCTGTACTCACTCAGAAAAGCCATGATAATATTATTAACTCACCTTCAAACTTTAATATCCTGATTATTTTTTCTAATGATTCCACCACAAATTTAGATCAAATTATACAAAGTCATTAATAGCAGTATGCAATTGGCTACAGATAGTTTCAATATTGTGCAACTAGACTGATGCTGGCATTATGTTCTGTTAAAGCCAAAGCTAATTTTAAAATAATTGTAAGTTTCACATACTTTTGCATTAAATATAGATGTCCCAGTCCTCAGAAAATAAATATTGCCTACTGTAAACAATATCTACACTGTTAAGGTCTAATGAAATGTGCAAGAGTACCGTTTGCATAGTTACTTGACTTCTGAATGACTGCATAGTGTCTAAAGAGGAAAGAAAACACAACTTTTTCTATGGCATTTCTGTATGATACTGTATTCCTAAAAAAAAAATTAAACTGGGAACTAGCCAGTACTTTTTTGAAGGGGAAAAGTAAGTATTGTTTGCATTTTCATTATGCTGTCCATATTTTACTACAGATAGAGATTTATCATGCCCTTCATATTTCAAAACCCTCAGTGTTTATGAGCTCTCTCCAAGTCATGTAAACCAGTTGGACTCAGTTATTTAAATGCTTCACATAAATTCCACTAGTCATTTTGTTTTATTAGCCACTTGTGGTGTGAAAGTTAAATCAATGTCTAATTCAATCAGACATCACACAGAATGATTCATTATAGGTTTACTGACTTTTTAAGCTAGTAAAGGTTTCCCTATGTCTTGTACCAGAAAATTTAAGGGTAAATCAAATGTCACTCACAATTAATCTTACCTGTCCCCTATCAGACTTTTAGAGGAAATAATTCTGCTGCTTTTCCAGACTCCTGCAGTTTAATATTAACTTAATATTAAGTGACCTCTTACTTGCTGTTATATTTTTTTTTTTACCAGCAAAGACCAATGTAATATTAGCAAGCTTCTCATTTATAGCCAACACTGACCATTGCTTTCCCTGGTTAAAATAAACAACGTTATTGGCAGTAGATCATATTACACTACATATATATAATAATTGATTTTGTTATTTCATAACTGAAACCATTGTCATGGGATTGTGTACACTAATTAACATAAATCCAAATGTACCCAGGTTGGCCAAAAGGCTAGTTTTTATTGGCAGTTTGCCTGATGTTGTTCACCATCCAAAAATAATAAGAATAATACAATATGTACAGTAGTTAAAAACTGCTCCTTTGAAACCAAACTTTGAAACTAAATGCACTCCTAAATATTTGTATTCTGACACAACTTGCAGTCTCCCTGCTGAAATTAGAATGTCTTGCTCTACATCTGTGTCGTCTTCTTTGGAGAAAAACATACAAACTCTTTTCGACACAGTCAATGGCAGACAACACTGGCTAAACCACACTGAATGCAAACAAAACCATTTGTGTTTACATTGTATAACCGTCTTGATTTTGGTCAGATCCTCAATTTAAATTCCTTTTGCAGTTTATTCCACAATGGCTGGGGTTGAGAACACCAAGGCCTTCTTTCCCCTCTGTACAATAGGGATAGAGAGCAGATATAAGATGTAAGATGAACTCTGAAATGAGTGTGGCAGACATTTTCCCAGAATGGGTTTAATTTGGTAACACATCCTAATGCATGATTATAAACAGAGTCCAGCTTGATGGGGACATTCTATTGATGCTTTCATGTGAAAGGTTGCTGTGAGTAACCAGGATCCGTCAAGACACATGAGAATGTTTTCTGCTTCAGAACTGTTGACACTGTTCTTGTGTTACTTGAATGTTAAAGCAGAGTGTAGCAGCAGAGACTCACAAAGCCCTATTGAATGTCAGAGCTGCAAAATAGTTCTGGGATGTTTTTAAACTTAGTGGTGCATAGTGAACAATTTTCTCAGGCAGTTGTAAGTCATTTCATTAGGACTTGGACTTGGTTTGATAATCCTTGCCTTCACTATACAGTCAGAATTGGCTCATGGTCGTCATCGAGGGGAAACTAAGGCAAACCCTCTTAACAGGGTCTTAAAGGCATAGTGTGAGGTAATGTTGGAAGTGATAGGTTCTCCCTTGGGGTTGATTAGGCTCAACCCTGTAACTTTCTCTTAATGGGATATGACCCCTCAGAGCCCCAAGTCTCTGACAACACACACACGCCCGACCATTACTACCACACACGGACACATAGTCTCACACACGCAGTTCACACATTCCTCCCTCAGCCCTGAAACTCCCCACTGCACCAACTGCTGTTTAGTTTAAAGCAAGGCTGCCGGCAATTAACTGTGTTATGTCAAGCTTATTCTTTGGCTGTAGCTCGCTGGGTAAACTGTTCCAATTGGTCCCCAGCAGCCGACTCGGTAGAACAGTTAGTAGGTGTCTCTGTTATCACAGCATGGTTTTAAAAAGTCCACTGAGGATCACACAGTACAATGTAGGATTTCAGGCTGCTTAGCCAATGCAGCGCTATTAGCTTATTGTTTTGCCTTGGCAACATGTGTGGGTGAAAAAATACATCCTTGAATTTGCACATTGTCAACATTTGCCCAATTACTGTATCAGTGAGAATAAAAGTGTATGTGTAACTTGCTTAAAAAAAATCTCACAGCTAGACTCACGGTTGGAGCATTTCTATGGCTTGGATTGGCATGAAACTCTCCTGATTCAATCATCAGTCCAAATGGCTAACAACTGCATTACAAGAATATTTGATTCTTTGATGAAAAGTCAAAGGTACAAGTATGCCCAATAATGATAATGTTCATTTATTGTTAATGGTTTTTCAGTTATTTAATTTCAGTCACTGGCAGTTGGTGCATTATCAAAAGATGAAATAGCAAGGGTTTTCGTTTAAAAGCATGCACTAAGCAGATCAGTCCTACCAAAATCCTACCTCCTTACTAATTTCAAGTTTTTTTAGTGACATAAAAACCTCTCCAAGTCTGTCTGGTTTCAGGATAATCAGGTCTGCCAGTGAGAGGATTCTTTCCATGAAGGATCTAAGCTGACTTCACCACAGACACTAACTTGTGGAGAGGAACATCCATATTTTCTTCTCATTTGATTGCGTTCCCACTTATGTAATAGGCCGCCACAATAACAAACGGGTTATTTACGGTAAAAGCCTAATTTATTCACCAGATATTAATCTCTAACTGTTGTCTTGCAAATCACTGCAATGACAGGCAGACCTTTTAAATAAACACTGATGGCGACCAGAACGAGGGCAAGCCATCGCTCTTGACGAGTGATGATCCCCTCCACTATCTCTATGCACTCGGAGGCCTAAACAGTTTATTTCGTGTTTGCAGTCACTTCCTAGGGGTTGTTAAGCTGATGTACAGTTTGACAGAAACGGAGGGAAACCAGATCATCGGAGGAAGATTGTTTTGACCTGATAAGTAGAAATGAGTACATTAGGGAGAAAAATGGAGCAAAACACTGAAACTGTGGGATTAGTCTTGTATTCAGTTTACATAGACAGATGCCACATGCTGCTAAATTCTATTGTGAGAATGTGGGCCCAACTACAATATTGTTTTGTGACTAAAAGGGGCTGTGTACTTATTCACGAACCATGAACCGTAACAAGAACATGCACAAAATCAAGGTTGTGTATAGTGGTGCATTTTCCATCAGAATACATCAACCAAATACTGCGACCACAAGGTCAAGGTTAGTAGCTTTTCAGTTTGCTCCCAGTTATACCACATGGTCAGCAGATCAAAAAAAGCTCCACAATAACTACTAAATGGATCTTTTCTTGAGAATATATTGCAAATTGTTTTTTTCAAAGTCAAGAGTAAACTTTGAAACTTAACTTTGGAAGCAGGGCTGCAACAAAAAAGAAAAACAGCTTCACATTTGAGAAACTGAAGCAAGTGAATGTTTGGGCATGGCATTTTTGTTTGAAAATTTACTCAAATGATAAATCCATGATCAAAATAGATCAAAAATGATCAAAAATGCCAATTTTTTTGGCTATCGACATTTCGATTCATTGACTGATTGTTTCAGCTCTGATTAGAATATTTAAGTTTCTGCTCTGTAACATACAATTTTAAGGTGATGGTCTGAGAGACTAAAGTTTTTTCAAATTTCCCTGTTGGCTAGCTCTGATTTTCTGCTCTGCCTGAGGTTCATTCTGTACCCACAGGCAGAACACCTTTTATACTTACTGTAACGTGCCTTCCCAAGCCACTATGTTAATGTTGGCTAATCTGACTGTGACACATGATTGATAACCTTTCCCAAGTGTGCAGGATCCAAAGGATTAGTTGTGTTTACTTCTAGTAGCATGCTGGGTACCTCCGCTGTTAATGACTGGAATTAATAACCTGCTGACGCCTATGAGACAGCTATGTTTATGTACAGACAGAGACATGACAGTCTGCCCTGGACATTGAGTAGCTGTAAAAGTGTCTGCCCTTGCCCAGAAAGGTTTGTTTTTATGTCACTTACGATGATGGTAATATTCCTTTTAGTCTAAAATGATTCTTTTGAAATGTATTATTTCTGTCTCTGTGGATTGGCCTTTAACATTTTTGGGTCATATGACTTACTGAGATATTAATAATACTGGCTTAGTGCAGTGTTTACATTTCTTCCTCGCTATGTATCTGTCTCTCTCTTTCTGTGCTCCTGGCTTTATCTTACCTCCCTCCCTCACTCACACACACACACACACACACTAAGGGGCATGAGAACAGGGTAAATCTTTGACAACTTCAATGAAACCTCACACAAAGAGTAAAACTCGGGGGGGACGAGAGAAATGCAACACCGTACAGTAGCCTGACCTCCTCCAGCTAACATAGTCATGTATGCACCAGATAGCAGGCGTGGCCGCCTTTCTGCACAAAGCCAGAAATAAAGAATGAAGCTATTGCTTTCAGCAGCAAGACCCCCAGGTGACCTCCCTCATCAACCCCAGCGTGACCCCATAGTAAGGAAGGAGAGAAGCAAAGTGCCTGGTATCAGTGCACAGGAATCGAATACACATAGAAGCGATCACAATAGGTAAAAAGGAAGGCCCTGTCATTGTGTGCTCACAGTAAATCAGCGTGAAGGTGACAGTCCCAGTTCTTGGGCCGGTGGGCCCACCTTAAAGGCCGGTGCACTCATAAGTCAAACTGTTTTCTCCATCTACACTCTCACTGTGAGTGTAGCCTGAAGACTTCGGTCATCCACATATTGTTTCTTAAGTATTTCTCCGCAGCTGGGCTGGTTTGTCTTTTTCAGGTCAAAGAGAGGTTCATGGCTTCGGGGTGCAACTGTACCAGGCTTACACTGAGGAATGTGTCACATCAAGCTTTAATACCAGCTGGGAAGGGAAGCTTGAGGCTACTGAATTGATCATTTCCACTCACAGACCCCCGAAGTAACTCCCCTCATAAATTAGACCATACAACAATCAGTGGACTCTGCAGCTGGGTTTGAAAGCAACATAACAACTGAATTATGCTTTGTTTTCACGTCTTTATGTGCACCATCCTTTTACATTAGGCAGACCCCCTCCATCTTAACTCAAGTGTAAACAGTTATCTTTTTTGTTTATGTTCTGATATGTGACAGTTAACCCTGCAAGAGTGCTGTATAACCACCGTATAAATCTATCTATCTATCTTTTTTACGTTTTCTCACATGTCACACTGTGTTTCGTCTACAGTTGACCTGGAGCACATGAGGACAGTGAAGGCTGACAAGCACCAGCGCTTCTGCCAAGAGAACAGCCTCATCAGCCAGTTTGTATCAGCCAAGACAGGGGACACGGTAAGTGCCAGCTGACTCTAAGTCAGCTGATTGATGAGTCGATAAAAATGTGGAGTAGAGACTAACTTTCATAATGCTTACCGTGCTTTTTTTTGTTATCTCTTTCTCCAGGTATACCTTTGTTTCCAGAGGGTAGCTGCTGAAATCCTTGGTGTAAAGCTAAACAAAGCAGAAATAGAGCAGTCCCAGGTGAGCCATAATGGTGTCAAGGTCTTCCTCTTAAATTCCACCAAAATTTCTCTGCAGCTGCCTTTTAAACTACATTGTGAATTACTCATTTACTCCTAACTAGGGCTTTGCTCTGCTCTGCACTTATCCAGTCACTGTTTTTAAATTTATAATCTATTGGTAAAAGAGTTAAAGTAGCTGGTGATGTTTTTTGGGTTCATCTCTCCTAGTATTATGTGTAATGTTATGCCTGAACTTAGGGGAGGTCACAGAGAGTGTGTTAGGTCAATGGAGGTCACCACACACTGTAAAGGACCTTTTGTTGTGTAAACATGAGTTTGTTACGTCTTCCTCCTGTGATGGTCTACCTGCCACTGACGCTGCCCATCTGTAAATACACCCACATTGACCACATTAACGCGTGAAGTCAGAGGTTAAAGGTAGACAGTCATAGGGGTGAGGAGGTTAGAATTGGCTGTCTGATTTATTTGGTTTATCTCCCACCGTTCTGGGCCAAAACAGGGTCTCAGCTTGCCAGTCAGACCAAGGTGCCCAATGGTGGCAGCTGTAGAATTTACAAGGTCACCTCCCCCAGAAGCATTAATCCTGTGTGTGATATGACCAGTTGGAGCCACTCTGGCTGGGCAGTGGTTGATGAGGCTGGGGGCTACAGAGAGGTCAAGAGCCTGTAGGGGAAGAACTGGCCAAATTCTCAAGCCCCTCTCCCCTCACCAACACTGCTGCTGACTAACTTAAAATGACCATCGACTAATGGAGCTGTCCATCTACTGTCTTCTTCGTTGCCTCCTTGATGGCTTTGTCAATAAAGCAAAGTGCTTTAATCCAGGCTAATCAAGCAGGGCAAGTGGCTGGATACAGTTCGTTTTTCATGGAAACAGAACTGAAACACACAAACCTTGACAGTGTGAAGTGTTTTTTTAGCTCTCTCTCTCTCTCTCTCTCTCTCTCTCCCCCCTTTCCTCTCCACCTCCACCC
>JBBMJY010000002.1:17783079-17806311 GCA_037833715.1 Toxotes lorentzi | reverse complement strand
TGTATGTATGTATATAAACGTCTGGTGCATTTTCATGGAAAAAATTACAACTGCAACAGGGGCCCTCATTATGACCTCATTATGGTGGCCATACTCATTGTGGAATATGGCGGAAAAATAACTTCTGTGCAACAGCCAATGTGTCTAATAGACCCTAAAATACATAAGACATCAAGTGTGTGTGCAACCAACCAAGTCTTACTTCCATTACTGATTAATCAGACAATGACTTTGCCAATAAAAGCAGAAAACCCTCACCTGGAGCTGGAACTCAGGATTATTGGGTATTATAGTTACTGACTAAAATTCTGTTTATTGATGATTAGATTAATTGACTAATTGTTTGGTCAGTTTCCATCTAGAAAAATAAAAATAACACTGCATACAGATCCTAAAAAAGACAATATTCAGTAGTTTAATACTGAAGCAATGATATACTGAGTTTGTGCCATTGATACAAAGATAAGGCTTTGAGCACTTCATGGCTTTGGGTCTAGCCGTGGGGCCAGCGAGACCTCATTATCAGTTGTCAGGTTTAGAGAGCTGAACATGAGGGTCATAACCCCTAACAGTATTATATCTGCCTGGAAGCCCTCTCCATCATGGTTCTCTGTCTCCTAGAACAGATACAGAGGCCACGGATCACTCACTGACTCCGACACCAGGCTTCGGCAGCTCGTTAATCAGACAGCCAACCAGGGCCTGGTATTCAGCCATGTGGTCGCCTCCTCTGTGGTTATTTAGCAAAGGGTCCAGCAGTCTGTTGCATCCTTAAGATCAAATGTACACTAATATGAACTTGAAGTCCAAGCTTAAAAATGCCTAATATTTTATAGTTTCCCCAACAGAAACTTATTATGGAAAATAAAGTTTTCCATAAAATAGTTGTAGACATCACATGTTGGCCAAACAAAGGGATAAAGTGTCATGTTTCATATGCTTCTAAACTGGTTATTTGAAAATTTTGCAGTGCTGGTAGGGCAAAACCAGCAATTTAAAGATACCATGTGTCTTTAAATTCTGTTCGAGGAAAGTGCTATAGGCTTTTTTGTCTGTTTCTTACATATCTTGTTAATTTCTCTCACTCCATGACCCTGTTCTCATCCTTTCCTGTTGCTTGCCCTCACCCTATCTGGCTTTGATCTTCATTCTTGTCACCCTCATCTTCCTCTCCCATGCCTCGGTCCTTTTTTTTTTTGTCTCTTTGCTTCCCTCCATCACTCCACTGCTTGGACATGTTGAACCTGCTCAGAGGATCGTGAAGGCTGAGCTGGTGGACTACCCACAGGATGAAGGCCCAATTAGACAAGAGAACAACCAGCAAAGCAAAATATGTTCGGTTCAATAGCTGGAAGTATGTCTGCGGAGCTACACAGATATATTTCAGTCAGTCTGACATGTATCTGTTAGAATGCAGAAACAGTAGCTTTGTAGTCACAGCAAATAGTGGAATCATGGTAGTGTATATTTAATACCTGTAGTTCAGATTGGAGCTCTAGAAAAATGGAGAAACCCATCAGACTAATTAGAACATAATCAAACATAATCACACCACCTCTGTTGTTATATTGTTTTATCATAGAGTTTATAGTATTTTTCTAAACTGTCACATTAAAAGCTGTCCACAAGCAAACAGGTGGGATGCTTTTATTGTGAATAAGTTACAGAAAATGAAGTATTTTTTGTCATCAAATTAGCTGAACTTCATAAGTGGTGCTTTTTCAGTGAACACAAGTCTAATCCACCAGCTACTGGCATATTCTTTGCTATTTGGCTGGTGGATAAGTTTGAATACTGTAGTATACCTCAAGCATATATCATCAAGGTAAACAGGCTTGGTGTGACTAACCCTCGCATGTTTGCTATTGTTTGATCTGACTCAGACTAGCTGTTTCCCTCTGTTTTCAGTCTTTGTGCTAAGCTAAGCTAATTGGGTGCTTTCCCAAAATGGCTATTCCTGAACTATTGCTTTAATAAAGTGGGTATTTTTTGGCAGTGATTATTTAGGTAGTAGTGTGCAGTCTGTTAGGTGTAATGTACAGGCAATCTTACTTATAGTACACTTTCTTTTGTCTGTAGAAGTCTTAGTAAAACTGTAAAATATGGTGGACTCAGCCTGGGTGGAGGTTACTAGAACCTCCTTTAAGCTCTTACGCACTGATGATTTGACTCAGTCCATATTTTGATTCTGTGTGTGTGTGTGTTTGCATCTTTTCAGCGTGTGGTGAAGGCAGACATTGTGAACTACAGTCAGGACACCGTGGCCAGGACAGTCAACCCCCCTCGCAGCTCCATGTGTGTGGTGCAGTGACCCCCTCCAACACACAGACACATAAATACACACACACACCAACACACATCATACTTAAAGATGTAAAATTGTCTTCAGTCAGTATTTCTTATTTCAGGGTTTAGGGCTGACTGGATGAGATGTGTTCAGAGTGCGTTCTCTGTGTTCCTGTGTGCCAGTTGTACGGGTGAGATGAAGAACAGACTGTGCGGTTTAGAGGCCTTGGCCTGTTGTTCTGATATTTAGCAGGAATGATTTCTAGGGTGGTTCACCAAAAAGGAAACGGGACCTCAGTTTTTTCAAGTTTACATGCAGCTATCATTTTATTTCTATGATTCATTTTTAATATATATATAAAAATAGACTCTTTAAGCATATTTACTTGATTTATGTGTTAGTATGAAGCTGATTGCTTAAAGGAAGAAGACAGCTACTATTATCCATCACTCTGGTAATTGAAAATATTTTTGTATGTATATCATCATCTGCCATTGCTATTAGGGACATTTGTTTCAATGATTAGACATCCTGCAGTATATTTCTAAAGATAACACCATCAACACCCATTGAATTTGTCTCTGTCCCTATGACTGCAAAGTGGATTTATGGTAAGAATTAATGGGACACAGAAAGGGAGGTGAGACCAAAGTCTCTCATGAATTTCTGAGAAATCCTTTTATGTCTGTGCTCCTCAGTTGGACAGAAGGGGAAATATGCGTTAAAATGCTGTAGTGGAATGAAATGAATCTGTATTTTCATTTTGCCAATTAGAGGCTTGCACTAGCAGTGCTGTGACGTGACCTGTGTACTGTTATTTTACATAGAAATATTTCAGTCTTACAAACTTAAATTAATATTTACGTTTTATATTCTTTATTCTTCAGATTATAGATCTTCTGTAGATGTTTCTGGTAGAATTTACATTGCATTTTGATAATTTAGCATTACATTTTCACACCACGCGACATTGCTGGGTTCGCCCTGATAGAGGACAGTTCAGATGCTGTGTTGATAAAGTGTTGGTACCTGAGTGTCAAGCTGAACATGAGCTTAGCTGAAATGTACAACATTTAACTAGGTCTCTACATAGCCTTATTCAACTGTCCGTTATAGAACAGAAGTTTTCATTGAAGAACGGCTATGACGCATCAAATGTTTCATAGGATCTTCATTCTGACCACATTTTATTAGCTTGTTTTTCAGTTTGTGTGTTGTTAGAGATGACTGAAATATTGTTCGTTTAACCAGTTTTGTCAAAATAGTTTCCACATGATAGTGTATGTTGGCATGATGGGATTTAATGTGGTGTCCACCAACTGATTTTCTGCCATATTTGTAAAATATGTGTTTGCACAATAAGCAACCACCAAAAGCTTCTTTCACTGATTAGGAATCATCACAATGCATCCTGTAAATTCTGATCATATAAGCATAATGTACGCTTTAAAAAAATGATTAATGTACAGTTTAAAGTGAACATTCAGTTGACATTATACAGCAACACAGTTTTGTGTTTCTAAATAAAAATGCTACATGGAAAACAAGTAAAGATTTGTGCAGTGCATCTGTGAATACATACTGTGTTTGTGATATTCTTTGTGGACAACTGAAGATGTCACCTTGGCCTGTTGGAAATTATAATGCCTTTTTGATGTGGTTTTAAAATTTAATTTGGCGAGCCTTGCAGATATCCTAAATTGGAAAATGAAGTTAGTGTGAGTAGTATAGTTTTACCAAAATACGAGCTCTATGAATGTGAGTTTCTCATTACTCAGCTTTTGTTAGCTTGTTACCACATTTGGACCTTGGTGTCATTGCAATTTTTCACCTCATGATGATAATGTAAACCAACAGGTACGGGCCCCGGAGGTGCTCATATGAGCAGCAGATGATGGGAACTGGACTATAGCTGATGAGGGCATTACAGATTAAGCATCCATGTGTTGAAATTTAAGCATAAGGACTGAAACTTGACCACCCCCAGAGATCCCTCTCTATACAGACTAACCTAAGTCTCTGCAGCTAATGAGCCACCTGGTCTTTGTTCAGTAAATCTTCACTGAAACAGGCCCTAAATCCACTCTGGATAGATGATACAAACGGCTTTATAAATGGTTGTAAGCTGTATTAATTAATCACTTAAATAGCCCAGTCTTTTGTTGCTGTCACACAACTGTAAGAGCGTTCTGGTTTTGGGTTTAGCCTTTTCTTTTCTTTTTCTTTTTTTTTTTTTTTTTTTTGCTGAGTCAATGTCACTGAAACCGCCGGTGTATTTAGAAGGATTAGGTGCATTCAAAACCACAGAGACAAACAAAACTAGGCTGTATCTTTACTCTAACATCTTACATTTTATCTTTATCCAGGTGTTGTTCAAAGTCACTGTCTGCCTGTTGCAGAGCTGCTACAAACAATGCTTAGACTTGACGGCGAGAGAGGCAGCCCAGCTGGGGTCATTCCAGCAAACGTGCATTGTTCCGCTTGAGTGGACGTCTTAGGAACTGTCTCTGCTGAATTTTTGTCAAGAGCTGTCACCAACGCTGACAGGCGAGACTTGCCTTTGGCTTTGCTGCTGTTTAGACAGGTGTTTTTGCAAAGAAAACAACTGCAGCCCTTTTCCAGCTTAGACACTCACAACAGCAAAGTTCCCCTAAAGACGGAAGGAAAGAATATCACAGCGCGGATAATGCCTGAGAAGGGTGAGGCTTTTGACAGATTAGTAAGAGTCAAGGTCGATTTCTATCAAAATGAATTTGTCTGCCTCTTTGGTAGCTCCATGAGAATCATTGTGTGTGTTAGTTGGTTTTGGTGTTTGCTCACTCTTCATTTGGGTACACATACCAGGAGTAAACAGACAAACTGTACGATGTATTTGTTGATATTTAGTTAACCACTGTGACACATTAAATTTGCTCACTACTTTGTAGTCTCAGAATAAGTTTAGCTCCATCGTGAAACCAAAACACTTCTTGCCCCTGAAGGTCTTTGCCTGAGTTGAAAGCTCAGAGGAGAGTATTTACTTGTGCTCAGTGGGCACAGTTTCTTTTTGCTTTTTTGTATTCCTCTTCCTCCCCGTCTGTGTTTCTCATTGCTGAAACTCTGCGATGACAGTCTCAAAAAACCACACATGACAAGCTGGTAAGAGGGCCATAGTTGTGGGCTGTGCTTTTTTTGTGTGGGCAGAACGGAGCCAACACCCTCATGATTACCCACTCACCCTCTTCCGTTTTCCACCTGTGCAGAGTGCCAGACCCACAGCGTTGAGGGAGTAGGCAGGACTGAGTCAACCCCTCTGATGAGCTCCAGTCCCCCTGGTCCCTACACTGGCTCCTATTCTCTGCTAGAGTGCACAGGCCCAGCCAGCAGCAGGAGGAGTGACAGGCAAGGCAAGGCAGGGCCAGAGCTGACATCCAGTTATTCAGAGCCCTAAAGCAAGCCTGCTGTGCTTAGTTCCCAGGGTACTTCTCCTCTGTTGTCTGTGGGTGTCCCTAAGTGTGTGTGTGTTGGTGGACTGATCTGGGAACTCTTCGTGTCTCGCGTACACACTGCAGCTTGAGTAGACAGACGGGACTGTCCTGGTAGGTGCCGTGTGTCTGCTCCGGCTGAAAGGCACATGATTTATTTTAGGGGCAAGGATGTGGGCATTCAGAGGGGTCATATTTATAGTCCGTTGGTCTGGTTGAGAAGACCTGCCAGTAAAAGCACAGATTCTGAAAAAGAGGCATGGGGACAGAAAACCTAAAGTCTCTCTCTTTTAGCGGCCATGGATGATTGGTATTTCCATTGGGCTGTAATGAATAGCACTTAAAACTGAATAGCTCTTGTGTCAAATTTTAGATGCGGAGGGGAAAAGAGCAATGAGAGCAATAACAAAGCAAGAGCCTCTTTGCAGGATATGTGATGTTCTTTCAATATAAAAACACACAACAGGTGGTTTTAAAGCTTTTGATAAGGTGTCACAGCCCTCCATTTAAAATTGTGATTGATACATGCTACCTGCTATCTCTGTTTAAATGAACAGTCCTCTGAAAATCTGTCTTTTGAGCCTCAAAAACACAGTGCTTTTAAACGTCTACTGTGGCTTTGAAAAGTTTGTAGCTTTCTGGATTCATGAACAGTTGCAATGGATTCCAATGGTGACCCTGACTCACAGGGAAAAAAAGTGTCAAAGCATCTACAGAGACTTCTCAAACCACTGCTGCAGCATAATCTGTATGCTCAGTATTTTCCAAAAAGTCTTTACTTTGCTAATAAATAGCTAAATATTCTATTTCTGGTGAAGCTTCGGAGCTAAGAGGAGGCAAAAGTGTAATGCGGAAGTAATGGGTTTTTCCATGTTGTGGAAAAACTACCAGCGTTTGGAACAGAGCTGAAATGATTAGTTGATTAATCAGTTACATTTGCTGATCAACAAAATATTATTCAGCACTTATTTAGATAACGGGTTAATTGTATTAATTGAACATTTTTAAATGAATACAATACAAATATTTTGAATTTTTCAAATAAAAATGCAAAATTTTCAGTTTACACTTGATTTTCTGTTTTTTGTATCTTCTATCATAAGCCGTTATAAAGTTAGCAGCCTGCCATGTAAGCTTAGCCTAAGCTGATTGGCTTTTTGTCGGGTTTTCCCACTGTACTGAACTTGTCTAATAGATACCAAAACAGTACTTCTGTGGATAACTTGCTCTGAGATATGTGAATGCTGCAAAACTTGTTTTGTTCTCAAATGTTAGACATTTTGTTAGATTCATCAAAGAATAATTAAAACAAATCTAAGCATTTTGATGCCAACTTTGGTGCCACTGACACATTTCCTGCCAATACCAAAAAAGTATTCAGGATTAAGACCCAATCTGAGCTCTGTCTTTTCAGCCTTTCAGAGCTGATAATTGAGAGCTCTTCTGACTTGCAGGCCTGTATAGATCATATGTTTGATAAAGGACCTGCTCTGTTAAAAGGAAACACAATCATGATATCATCACTTAAAATGACAGCAATGATCCAACACCTAAGCACTTACCCTTTTTTCAGCACCTGAATCCAGCCTTTGCCGTCCTTCAACAAAGAGACGGTTACTGGGTGGGGCCAAAATCTGGCATCACTACTTACTGCATCTGTTGGAAGATACAAATACATAAAAGAGTTAATAAGCACAGTGAAAATATAAGGAGGGAGGCAGATCACAAGGTCATTACTCAATTCTGCTTCACTGTCTCTTTTGCTTTGTGAATCCTGCCTCATTGTTCCCCAAAATACTTTGGATACAAAACCTGATAC
Organism: Toxotes lorentzi; assembly: GCA_037833715.1. NCBI lineage: Eukaryota > Metazoa > Chordata > Actinopteri > Toxotidae > Toxotes > Toxotes lorentzi. Next base: position 17,798,741 of record JBBMJY010000002.1, on the reverse strand, counting down.
GAGAGCCATTCAGTTTTTTAAGTGCTATTCATTACAGCCCACTGAAAAGCATTTATCCAAAGATGACACTTTGAGGCTTTTCAAAAGACTACTTAGGAGATGCTGCAGCGCTTTGAGACACTGAAAAGTGTGACTATAGATGTAGACATTCCACTGTGGCATTTTCTGAGGTGGGAAAGTATGGCTCTGGGACTAAGTAAGTGGAGAAAAAATGGTCATAGCCAAAATGAATTGAGCATTATTGCTAATTACAGAGGGCATATCCTTTCTGGATTTGTGGAAGTATGCTAATTCCATGTTGATCTGTACCTCAAATTATGTCCCATTTAACGTGCGACAGAGTGGAACTTTCACTCCACATTCGACTGGAAAATTCATTCAGTGTGGAGCCTCGAGAAGGAGTCTCTTGTTCAGGCCTCAGTGGCCACTGTGGAGAAACAATGGTGTGTGAGGATGGCATGTTACACAGTACAAGTTCATGTTTATTGACATTCATGAGTGACTGCTTCAGGTGTTCATTTCTCTACAGGGACGATCGCTCAATCTGGGAAAATCTGTTGAAATGTGTTGAATATATGTGTGGTCTGTCCGTCCTGTCTCTTTCCAAAGAACAAAAGGCTCAGGAATATGAATTTTTCCACCAGGTGTCTTTGGAAAGAAGCACGCTTCATGATGTGTACAGAGGGTACATATCATCAGTGAACCTTCACAGTGTCAACTTTTCAGGAATCAAGAAAAACGACTTTTATTTTTAGGTTGATGGCAGAGCATTTCTCATGTTATCCAAAGGGATTTAAAAGGGTTTCATATGGTCAGATAGTATTCTCGGCCCAAAGAAGAACAATAAATAGAACGCTACATTTATCTGAGGTGAACATGGAAACCACCAAAAACTTGAAAGGTGGTGAGATTTTTGCACAAAATTTGATAAATGAAGCAAATATTTAAAGCAATAACAAAAAAATTCTCCCTCATGAAGGTTCCATGCAGTCGTATTAATCCAAATGATTAATGCCAAGTTAAGAATAAAAGATATTTATATCCTTTGAGATCATCACTGTGTCATATGAGGTTATCATGAAGTACTAACTTTTTGCCATGTCTTGGCCCAGAAACATGGCAGACTAACATCAGAGCCTGACCAATCATAGCTTAGGGGATCGACTTTACTGTGCCACAGCACCAAGTATGTTTGTGTGTGTGTTTTATTTATTTATTAAAGAGAAACTGGAAGCATTCATTGTCCCCCAGCAGCGAAGGTGGGACCTGGCTTTTTCATTCCAGAAATGAAACTGAAATAAAACGTCAATTGGGAACATCATTGCAACCGACCTACAGCCATTTCCTATAGTTGAAAGCAAGGGCTTTAGAAAGTTGTTCGCTGTGCTGGGGCCCGAAATAACAAGTTCCATCAAGAAAACACTTTTCTAGTGTAGTCATCTCTAAATCTCAACAGAGAAATGAGACAAGATGTTAGAGAAACTAATCGCATTTGGCTAACAACAGACGGGTGGACTTCCTGTGCTAGTCAGAGCTGTATCATACATCATGAGAAGGAAACTGGTAGATGAGTGTAAGTTCTTAAACTGGCTGTAGTGGGATGGGAGATAGACAGGCTAAATCCCAACATTGCTGTTGTAACAGACAACTCAAGAATTATGGACACTGCCAGGCGGAGTGAGCTGATTGTTCGGATTGTTCATCCCAGTTGCTCAGTTGGCCCAGTTTGCACATATAGAGGAGACTTGCAGCAATATTTGAAAGTGGATTTTAGACCATTTGCTTATTTATATACTGTTCTAAATGAACATTTAAATGTATCGTCTTTTGAATCGAATTGTGAACCCCATATCATGAATGGAATCATATCAAGAATTGTACAAAACACTGTGCAGTGATCTCTAAATCTCAGAGACAGAATTGCCAACTCTGGATTTTATCTTTCGTCACATTGTTCGCAAAGTAAAAAGAATAAATATGTTGTTCACATGATAAACTAATCCACCATCACTTTATTTGATTGGCCAACATAGCACCTCACTATTTGCGGACGACCCTGAGTTTCTTGCTGGAGTTTTCTGCATTCATTTCCACTGAAATGAATGAGAGTGCTGGGTTTTTTTCACGTTGGGCTAATGTCAGTCTGAACTGCATCTCCTCAGCTGGTAGGAATTCCATATCTTGCTGAAGGGCACCTCAGCAGGGTGGATTTTGGCTGTCAAAGGGAATTGAGCCCAGGCCCTCTGGCTGAAGCACCGTGACACCAATCACAACACCACCCCGCTGGTCCAGCCAACAACAATATATAGTCAAATGTGGGACTGGCACGATACAGAGCAGCACCTAAATGTGTAAATTAAGGGCTTTTTTCTTGAAATGTTTGAAAGAAATGTAATGAGACAGCGCTTGGGTCATTTCTTGGTGGTAACAGACAATGTTCTCTCACTGGACTGCCAGAAACAAAAATTGTATGTTGGGAAAAAGTAGCTGCCTCATATTGAGAGGCACGAAAACACTGATATAATGCGAGGTGACGTTAGAATTCCTTTCTCTGTCCAACACAATGTGGGCAGTGTGGAAAACCTGGATGGTGTGATTTTTTTCAGAGAATCCATCACAGCATCAGAAACCCTGCAGGTCTCACTTATAGTACACTGCACCGTTAATCAAAACCAGCCTGTTCTGGGGGCTCGAAGGTCATCGGCCAAGGAGAGGAAATTATTGATGGAAATAAAGGTGCTGGACCGCCCCAAAGGTTCAATCTACAAACATGCTAGATGTGGAGTTTCTAGACAGGCTGCGTTATGAACAAGGCAGACTTGTTCACATCTGATTTAAGGGCTGCTTTTGTCATGACTTGAGCCAAAGAAGGGCTCATGCTTTTATTGGCTGTTTAGTCTATTTCCATTTCTTGACCTGCATTGAAAGTCCACTAAAAGTTAATAAGTCTTTAATGTTTTCTTACTTTGAAAATTGCCTATGGACAGAGTGGAGCCTGTGATTTACAGACTTCAGCTGCTTGAGCTGCACATCAAGAGCGTTTTTTTCTGTCCCGCATTATAACATATGAAATCACTTACAAGTAGCCACTAATTCACAGTGATCTGTCAAACCGTTTTTAATCGAGACATGGACTCATTACAGACTGTGATGACATTGCGTGTGTGCGAGGTATGGCAGGCCGCCACAATTTGGAGAGAGAAGTGCTGCAGAGAAAAAGTGTCACAAAAGAAGAAAGGGACCCATGAGGGTCAAGTTCCCGTGTGCAGGCTGTTGTGTGAAGTGTCTGGGATTGCCAAGCTGTTCTGAGGACGCTGCTGGACAGGGAGGTGAGAGGCAGGTTAATTACTATACTGAGAGGGAAGGGTGAGATGCTTTACATAGCCCTTTGTGGCCTGCAGTCTTGGGTTTCCAGCACAGAGAGGTTTCAGCAAAAGGTGCTGTGAAGATGGCAAAGCCACACAAGCCAAGTCCATTCAGAAGTCGCCAGGAGCTGCAAGCTCTGTGTGAAAAACATGACATCATGTTATCTGTCATACTGTTACAGCCTGAATGTACAAACCAAGAATAGTGCCACTTCTGTTAGAGGATGGTCTCAGTCAGTAACTGTGACTGACATACAGTATGTGTCTCATCTACGTCATTTTCAGTCAGCAGGGGGCTGTAGTAGTGCTTGCATTTGAGCAGTTAACATTCATCTTGTCAGTTTGAGAAATACGATTGATTTAGCAGTTATAAGACTGTGTCAGTTTCATCCCCATATTCATGCCAGTTTTTCTGTCAAAAATCTTGCTTGGGCACAAGAAGATGTCCGCCTTCAAAGCCATGACTGGCTCGATTGTTTTTCAAATCGGGGGAACATCAGTCAGCGAGCACCAATTCGAATCTCTTAAGAAAAGATTTCAGATGTGATTTAGAGACATGTGGGGGTCAGGCTACAGGGGAATATCTGTCTCTGTAGCAGTAAATGCTCCACATAGTTCACCAGCCAGTTGCTAACTGTGTACAGAGCTTTTTTGCCCAAAATAATACTAAAGTACCATAGTAGTAAAGGTGTGGGTTAAAAAACAAAACAAATCAATGTGCCAAAACTCGCTCGTAGGACTGATGGGAAGTGCAGTTAGGTGTTAATTCTCTACGAACGACTTTTCACATGAAAGTATTCCTGCGATCAACTGCCAGTATAAAAATAATGATTATACCGTAGTAGCTTGAATGTGCAGAGGTTTCACGTACATTAGTCTACTCGAAGTATGGAGCACCTGCCCATTCTCCTGCACTCCTTCCCTTTCAATTTTTCAGTTTTTGCACCACTTGCACAAATTGTCATTTTCCTCACCAGCTCTGTGCCTCACTCACTCGAGTGCACACACGGAAATATCATTAATACAATCCAAATGGTTTCTTTTGGATATTTACTTTATTCCTTATTTTTGCTCCCGGCTTCATGAGTCCCTTCATTATTTTTCCAGTGGAAGGCCAAATGGAGGAAACACTTGATTTACAGTCCCAGAAAGCAGCTCCAGCCTGTCTCTACAGGTAGATTAACAAAAGCATAAATGCTGATATTTACTTTTTACTATTGGAGCTCCATTAAAGGTTTGTATGTCTTGAGACCACTATGTTATGTCTCGGTTTATTTTCTTGCCCCTGAACACAGTGCAGTGTTTTTTTGGAGTTCATTAAGTAAATGAACAGGTGTTTCCCCCCTTAAGTCTTCATACACAGCTAATGAGCCAACTTAAATGTGTTTAAATTATTAGGCAATTAGGGACGGGAAATGTAGAAAACGCTGAACACAGGAAGACATTAGGTGTGTGTACACGCTCTGCTAACTCGTACAATGTGGAGTTTTCATGTGCGATTCAGAGGAAAATCAGCAAACTCTTTTTGTGTGTTTTCAATGCTAAATGTATCATTAGTGATTATGCACTTATGAAAAATGGCAAAGTTGAAAATGATGTTTGTTCTGCTCAAAACTGACCACAGCCTCATTTATGTTAATTAACCCCTTTATTAATGTAGAGCTAATGAATAAAAATAAGCTGGTGGGTGCTCTCTGTGAGAGCTTTGGTAATTTAAAGGGCAAAAGCTGAGGAAAAATAAATACATTTATGGGGAACTTAATTTTAGTTTTGTTTCTTGGTAAAATACTGCTATTTATCACTGGAGTTTGGAGTCACAGAGGATTATTGTTACAATGATTTCAAATTTTTTATAGATGGGCTGCTGGGCCAAATGTACCTGTAAATGTTTTCAATATTATATAAATGATGACGATCTTATGAGAAAAATAATCATATGAATAAGTACAGATGAATTACGTGAAATAACTATGAAATTGTTAAACAACCAAAACGTTTCTAGTCAGGCAGTTGGAACGGCGGTAGACATGGTAAGGTTGGCTGGTCGGTTCAGCACTTTGGTCGAGACTAAAATATCACAGACATTACTGGATGATTTAGTGTCACTCTTTGTACAGACATTCATGGTCCCAAGAAGATGTATCCTTTTGTCCTTTGTGATCCTGAGATATTTCACATAGTGCTACCACCAGACTGACATTTGTAGTTTTGCCATCAAATTCACACTGCAGCTTATGCAACCACTTAACAAGAACAGGACCAGTGACAGTACAGGTTAGAATTGGCCTTTTAAAATATAGTTTGGAAAAGCATTTAAAAATAGACACTGCTGAAATGAAAATGAAATGGGATCAAATAACATTTCATGTTATTCAAAATGAATTAATGTTTCTGTTCTATCCTGTGTTTTATCAGTATTTATCCATATGATAATTTATTTGTGTTACTTATTTAATACTGAACACTCTCTGTTTCCATGTGATTCTACTCAGTGAATTTGTTTTATTCTGATCTTTGGGCACAATAAGGTTAAACCACACAATTAATACCTGAAACCTTAGCTTATGAAACCTTGTTGTGAATTTTGTAGCCTAAAATTTTGCTGTAAAAATGTTCCACTTAGTTCAGCATGTAACACGAAACATTTTCCGTGAAGTACTTCATTAAGCTGATTTAGTTCAAAGAAACACAAACAAAACATTTGACGTGCACGCTGACAGAGGAGCGCTGGTTGGCACTTCATCAGCTTGCTGTGTCTCAATAATTCACCACAGTCACAGTTGGCGAATGAAAAAGAGAAACTGTGTAGCGCTCTGGGAGGAAAAACCTGATCTGTCTCCTAACAAGAGGGAAGTGTGAATATGACAAAGCCTTCCCATCTGACACCCAACCCAACAAACAGCCATCTGTCATCATTATAAGTGGCGCCTGATGTGCTGCACTTAAGAGGCACCTTGAATCTTTTATGCTCCACCGCCAATTAAACTGGGCCAATTATCCTGTGAATTATTGAGTCAAATTTGGAAACCTAATCACTTATTCATAACCAGACCGATAGCTGTGTTTCATAGTCAAAGGTGGCTGTGATGAAGAAGCTGCAGAGTACCATCCAAAGTGTCTTCGTGGTGTTACTAATTCATATATTTTGATGAGGTAATCTTGTCTTCGTGTCAGCTCGCTGCCAACGTCTTCCCCCTTTAGCAATGCCAGCTCTTTGGTTATTCATATTCCTGGCCTCGGACAATAGGAACCTCTTCAAACTCCATAACAGATAATCCTCTTGCCGCAAAAGTCACCTGTCTCAGGTGTATCGAGGGAGAATGTCAGCTGAAACATTATCGCCATGATGGACCCTGCGAAAAATATTTTCTTCCTTTTTGTTAGTTTGACAGGACTTAACACCACTTACAGACGTTCTGACAGGACCAGGAGATATATTTTCCACCATTATCTTCAGGGGTGTGGAAATTAAATCATGCAACAGGGGATTTGATGACACGTAATATTCATTTTAACAGGAGTCATTAATATCTGTCGTATCCTGTGACTAATCCCAAAACTGGCACAAAGGGCACTGGAGGGGAGTTGTAAGAGGAGTTTTCTGTGTCCCATCTCATCATCTACCTTCCATCCTTCCCTAAAACAAATTCACAGGAGACCACTCTGAAAGAAATAACCCCACTGGGAGGAATGTGAACAAAATCCAGTAAGACAAGTTCACAATGGTCTGCAACAAATTTCATTTTCACTTGTGAAATGTATAAAAAAAACCCAAAAAACTCTTTTTTAGAGCTTTTGTTTGCTCTGGCACATGAGCACTGATTTACCGTCACTGTAAACTTCATATTGGTCATTGCCGTTCCTGAATTTCCACCATTCTGCCACAGAAATGTAAAACATCTCTACCACTGCTCCTTGATCTGACACTAGTGATAATAATAATCTTAATTTGAGCAACTTGTTTCATTTCACTCAGTGTTTCCAAAAATAATCATGCCTAATAAAAAAGAAAAAAGTGAAGGAAGAATCACAGAAGAGGTGTCGTTCATTACATTACAAAAGCCCAATAAAATGAATCTGAGGAAGCCAAAGTTGAAAGACGAGACAGACGCAGACAGATGCAGCTGGAAAAGTGGTGCTCAATTATTGGCTTTTTGTGCAAGGAAATCGTAGCGCATGAACAAATAATGGTACAAACACACAGCCAGCAATGTTAGATGTGCAGCCAGGACAGAACTGAACTTGCAAAAAAAGAAAAATATGAATGCAGTGCTGCAAAATAACATATCAAAATAGCGTGAGCTAAAAGTTAGACATATATACGGCAGCACTTTGTGTATTTTGAAGTACTTTTTGAGTACTTAATGTCTCAGACCAGACAGTTGAGAGGTGACAAGAAAAAACATGCACTCAAAAGAGGATGTTGCGATCACATGATCAGCATCTCAATCCCCTTGACCACCAGAGATCCATTACTCAGAGAGTTGTTTCATTTATTTGAAGCAGACAGACAAAATCCAGATACAAGTGAGAAAAAATCTGCAAGGAGAGAAAAAAGGAACTACATGTGCAAAGAAATCACACTAGGGCTGCAACTAATGATTATTTTCATTATTGGTTAATTGGCCGATTGTTTAATGATATCTGGAAAACATGCACAAAACGTTGTACGGTCACACGGTGTATTTACAGTTGCAGCAGCATCTTGTGACACCACCAGACATCAGAGTTCACAGCCTCCGCCGTCAGCCGATCCAATAGCAGCAACCCACCAGCTGTGAAAAGTGTTACCCGTCTAGGTCTGGCTGTGCTGCTGCTGCTGACTGACAGCGGGTTTAATAATTGATGAGGGACTTGGGATGAACCAAAGGTTGGTCTCTCAGAGTGTGTGTGATGCAGGGAACACCCAAACCCTCAGCTATTGTTATCCCCCCGTCCTGCCCTGCTATTCATGGAGCGGAGGGTAGGGTTCTGCACTCCCACTCCGAGAGTTTCACTGAAGAGAGAAACACAATGAAGTCTGAATAACAAAGGTCGCTGTGCCCTTCTCTTCACTATCATGTGAGCTCCTCCATAACGGGATTGCAGAGTGATGGACAGTTTAAATGGGGGAGAGGGCTTGGCTAAGTTTCCTGCAGATATTATACTCCTCATACAGGTGCATATTCAAGTTCATATAATGCACACACTTTTTATTTTTTTAATGATGTGACAATCTCATTTCTGCAGATAACTGGGCAAACATGGTCGACATAATGTCACGTCACCATCTCTATTAGTTACTGCTTTAGTGTGAGTAACAGAAATGAAGACAACTGAGAATTACTTTTCAAGAGATTATCAAATTTTTTTCTTTCAAAATGAAAACATGACTAAAGGAAGTCATTTTGGACTGTAGGAGCCCAAATTAAAAATTAAAAACTATGGTGAGATAAAAACAAAAGTACAAACATATTTCAACCAGTAATGTTGGATATGTCGACAGAACTGAAACAGGTGAGAAAATTCAGCTTCCTCTCTGACTTGACTGTCTGCCCTCATTTTATTCAAGTATCCAGTTAGTTGATGTGGAAATTTGTTTGGTAACTTAATTTTTTTGTTTGTGTTTTGACACGAGTCTTGTACTGAACTAGAGCTCAGTTAATTCCAGATTTGTTACATCAACTTCATAGTGTTATCTTGACGCCCCCGCTTAACCACCACTCACCTTGGGAACCCCTGACCTCTGACACAACGCTAACACAATATCACCATCCCTCTCTGCCCCTGCAACTATAACTCACCGCTCAGGGTAACAAGTTCATGCTCTTTTTTTTAAAGGCTTTGGTTAAAAAAAAATAAAGGAAACTGCCAGCCACAATTAGAAGGAAATAAGGCAAGTTCACTAGAAAATGAGTACACAAAAAAGTAAATGGCAGCATTTTGTCATCATTAAGTCCTGCAATAATTTGAGCATCGCAGTTTAAGTATGCAGAAATGTGGTTTCCTAAATTGTGTCCTTTTTTAAGAACATAACAATTCTGTTAACACACAGTCATCATCCTTGCATGAAAGTGTTATGGTTTCAGATGAGCTGTAGTTAATTGCGCATTATGTAGAATGCAAAGAACATAAGATGAATTAATTCCACACAAATTAGCAAGTGTCAGGGTGTTAGGAAAAGAAATTATATTTAAAATTAGGGTAATTGTAAATACAGTTTAACAGTTGGATGCCACAGCATGAAAGAAATGCTGGCTGAAAACTGGGCAATGGGCAAAAGAAAATGACAGAATACAGCTCTGTTTTTCATTATTTTGAAAAATTAAAAGCTGACAAACAAAAAGCTGTACACAGTATTTCTAACGTTCTGATGGTTTATTTAAATGTTCCTCTGCTGACGTGGCATTTTGTGGAGGAGTAACATCAGAAGAGAGTGATGATAAAGTCTTCTGCTAGGTTAATGCTGAGCTAACGCTCGACAATGGTGATGTACCTGAGCTCAAAGACTGAGCTGAAATATACAGTATCATATATCCTGCAGGTGTCTGTCTGTGGCTCAGCGTGAATCCGTGGGATTTACTGCTGGACGTAAAGGTGCACTCTCTTCATACCACCTCTGGCAGCGCGCCTGAAAGAATCAACAGCTCCAGCTTTTTTTAATGACTGTCAGGACATCCATGAGGGAACTTTGGCAGGTTGGAAAGAAACACTGAAACTGATCCTCCTCTTTTTAGCTTTTTCTGCTCAGCTCTTAATCCATAAACCTTCCCTGAACAGGCCCATCTGGCATCTGGTCGCCTCCCCATCAACTCCCACTCCTCTCGACTCACAGGACTCTGAGACTTTTCCTCTCTGTGCCTGTGATTTCACTTTGCCCGTCCACCTTTTAGGGTTCTTGGATCTCTTTCTCTTCATGACCTCACCTTTGTTTTGTTTTCACAGTGGCTAAATAATAGTTTTTATAGGCAGAAAATGCTAAATGCTCACTTGCTAACTGCTTCTCAGATGTGAGGATTTACTGGTTTTCTTTGTCATTTATGAAAGTAAACTACCCTGGAAAAAATCACCTTGGGCTCTGAGGAATTACAACAGGCATGTTTCACTATTTTCTGATATTTTATAGACCAAAGAATTAAACGGTTTGTAAAGGAAAATAATTGAAAGAAAACTGGATAATGAGAACAAAGTATCAACCTTAAGCTCAAACCTTAACAACTCGTCACCCAAAGCTCGATAGCAAACACGGCGAAGTTATTTAAGGTTGCCATTTTCTTTAAAAGACGGAAAATGTCCGAGCTAGTGAACGGTGATACTACTGAGTGCCGATAAATCAGCCAGGCCAATGTATCAATCAGAATGAGCTTAATGCTGATATATGGCAAGTATGTCAGAGGTTTAGTACCAAGAAATTGCCGTACACACGTGCCAAGTAAAAGTTGCAAGTGAAGTAATTTAGATTTAGTGTCTCCACTGCATACTTTGTCCACCAGAGGGCACTGAAAAGTATATTTTTTTAAAACTGTAAAATGTCTATAATATTTTGTTTGCAATTCTTTGATAATTAAATTTAAGGGAACCACAGTGCACACCTTAATTGAGTGCACTGTGGCTTTTTTAATCTCAAAAATTTATAAGCAGTCTCTATCGGACTCTGATACAAATGTGGTGTAAAATGATCCCTACCCTCCCAACTCGTTAGTTAAGTTCTGAATGAACATTATTCCAACAATAATCAGCACAGCTAGAGTTGAGCATTATTTGAAGCCATATCAAATCAATATCAAATTTCCATCTTTTGATACTACGTTGAGTAAGTAAGGTAAGTAAGTAAATTGATCAGAAATTTTGGGAGCTTTTGACTCACAGTCTACTCAATAAAAAGAAAAACCAAAACGAACAGCCAACTGGAAGTAATGGTAGAGTTTCTGAGAACTGCAGAAGTTATATCTCATCCTAAATATGACAAAATCATTGTAGGATTCTTCTAGTTCCTTCAGTCCAGATTTTTTTATCCTAATAATCTGCCATTAAGAACTTGGTCATAATTATAATCATTAACAATAAAATGGACACACTTGTAGCCCACACGGGGGTGAAAGGAGAGTTTAAGACAGCTGCAGTGAATCTGATAATTCTGACACAGAAACTATCAGGATTCATAATCTGCCCACACATGGAGCAGCTCACAGCACGTCTTCAGGTGCCACTTATTTTCCCCATGAGGTTTTTTTTAAAATGACTTCTCCCAGGAAACATGCCAGAGTCCTGCTGCTTTCTCCTCAGTGCCCTCGCAAAGCCACAACACAAACAGCGGCGGCCATATCGGGCCCCAGCTGCCGACATGTCTGCTCAGCAGCGTATTTATTTAAACCTGCCGCTGGCCCTGGCGGTCCTGCGCAGGCCTCGCCGGGGGCCTCCCCGGCTTGTTTGAGAATCCATTCACACCTGCGCATTAAATTACTGACACTGATGTTACTAGTAATGCTTGGACCAGCTCCCATTTTTGAACCCATAAACCTGCAGGAGCTGGGAAATATTGGACAAGGTGATAGATTCAGACATGATATAGGAGGTGTGTTGTTAGATAAACACAAGCCTGTCTGTCCTATGCTTTTATTTTCAGGCTTCACTAATGTTTGTGTCTGCTTGTTTTTGTCACTCTGGTGTGATTGAATAATATCACATGATGTCATACATGCAGTTGGGTTAATATGTATATTTTCATTGTCAGCGGGTGAGGAGGACGTGAGTGCGAAGCGTTTGGATTAGGCTCTTTAAACCCCAGCGCTCTGACAGTAAAACAGAAGACACTGTTGTCGCCTCAGGGTGGGGGCGGGTGACACATTGTTTGACTGTTACCTGGTTGCTAAGGACTCAATGGCTTTTGAACTTGAGAGGTGTGGAGGCATGAACACCTGCGCGGCCCCCCTCTCAGAAAGCGCCTGGATACCTTTCACCTTGTCTCTCTCTGCGGCACTCAGTGAGGGGCCGAGAAGAAAAGAGGAGTGCAGCGGAGAAAGGAAAGTATCCGAGAGTTGTCAGTCCGGGGTCAGGGGTCAAAGGTTGGCACGGAGGGGGTATGTCAGGTGTTAAGTGGAACAGACAAGCCAATGGAGGGCTTGTTAAATCCTTACCTGGCGACCTGCTAACCTGCGGCCAGGTGGGAGCACAAAGCATCGGGCTTTAGTACAAGATTACCCAAACAGGATGGAGATCAGAGGACACATACCAGATATGGTGAAAGGTGTTATTAATGGAATAATAGGCTAAAACATTAAAGAACGTAAAGAGAATCAAAGATAATACAAAATAGTGACAAGAAAATTAGAGATTGCAGTCTAATCGCACTTTGATTAAAAAAAATGTGATTAGATATAAATTATATATATATATATATATATATATATATATATATACATGACCATGCAAATCATATCAATCAGTATGATTCAGTCTCATCAATATATCATCTGCTCTTCAGATTTAAAAACAGGTAAAACACACAAAAACAAACAGTTTGTGTAGTGAGTGGGGAAATACAAAAATAGATAAACAAACGTCTAAAATGTACTGAATGATGGGCCTGCACCACAATGTAATTTCTATGGTCATGATGATTTTAATATTTTGATATCATTGTGGTAGTTGTTGTCTCTCAATCTGTCATTTCATTATGTGCAGTAGCATTTATTTACTGTCTTAAGACCTGCAGCCTTATCAAGGCCCTATACGGTCACAACAGTACAGCATTTATAACATAATATACAGATATCATAATATCTTTAATGCTCTTCCTATGAGTGACAATGATCATTTTGTTTTCTTTTACCCCTGATTTCCCTTTCTAATGGCATGAAGGTTCTATCGAAAGAATAAAAATATATCTCAGCTTATGAAGACAAGTCATGATTTTAGATTTATGAGGCTGCACCTGTTTTGTTTGGATTCAGATTTATCTACATACACACAACAATTCTTCTGTTGGGGTATTTTTTAAAAACATGTTTTGGCATAAGGACAAAAATGTTTTTTCAATTCTGTGATGCTGAAGATCTCCCAGATACAATTTTCTTATTCTGATGCAAAGCTCACAAAAAAGGTGGAATGATATAAATTGAATATTCACACACAGACCTTAAAATGCCTATAAAAAATATTTGCAGCAAATTTTTCAGTCATAAGCAACAGGTCACTCTTTCACCAGTTTCCTTGTACATGATGTACTCTGAGCAGCGTGAGTTTAAATCACAAAGGCACTACACTTAAAGGTTAAACGTGGCATCGCGGCACTAATCCACAGAGTCCGTGACATGCGATCATCTGAGCAAACAGTCTGGGTCCAACTGAATTAGAATGCAGATTACCACAGCGCGATACTGGTCATACAATGTCCTATACTGGGATACCGAGAATCTGGCTGCAGCCGATGAAAAGGCTTATTTGCTTTAGTGCGGTGTGTGTTTCTCTAAGCCGAGGGACAAGGTGAGACAACGTTAATGATGATCTGTGACAGACAGCTGAGGGCTGAGGGAGGGAGGTCCTCATCACTGAGGTGAGCATTGTGTGGAGTTGGCATTCAGCTCTCTGTCCAGCTGTCTATTATTTATTGATACCTATTGTGCTGTGGTTACAGCATGGAAACACACACTGAAGTGAGAAGGTAACACTTGTGAGTATGTGCAGATCAAGAAGGAGATTAACTACAAAATGAATTTAAAAACAAAAAATGTCAACACGGCTGCACAACCTAAGCTCAATTAAAAAGAAAACTTATACTTGAAATAAAAATAGACACATAAATTAATTCAAAGTAGATCTGTACATGTATCTGGATCTGATCTGATTACACAGTCCAACAAATCAACCCAGCAAACCAGCTGGTTCAGTCTCTTCACCGCTAATTAAAAACACTTTTGACAGCTACACCTGCATCAAATAACATGTGCAAACACTTTTATGTGGTTTATTATTTTTATGTCTTTCTGTACCAGACTGGCAGGTTTTCAGCCTGAGACAATGCAATGTGCACCTGTAGATGATCCCACAAAGGTTTCTGATGGTAAATTCTATAATCAGTTCATCTGCTTAATGACTTATATGAAGTGAAATACTTTTCAGTTTCTTTTTTTAAACAGACAAACACTTTATTTGGTTTGTTTTTAGGAACCAAATACAAGAAACAGACAAATGCACATAGTTTCATAAACAAATGTGCAACTTACTACAGTATAACACAATAATTTAAACTCTTTCTCTTGGTTTTGTTTCTATTATATGTGGGAATTTCAACTGGTTATTGATATTATTGATGGTTGTGTGTTGTTATTGACTTTATCTTGAATTAGCTGCAGTGTTTTATCTATTTTAAATTACTTCTTGTTTTGGTTTATGAAAGGATTTCATTCTCATATTTATGTTTTGTCTGGACATTTTGCAATGTGTAGATTAGTAACTGCTACAGCAGAAGCTGTGTGCTGCTTTATATTGTACAAATATGTCTCCATCATGTCTCCACACTTCATATATGTCTCATATTATTGACACAGGGAAATTAAAGCAAACACTCCTTGGCTCTGTTCTTCTCTCACGCTGATTAGAAATCTCTTGGACAGCTTGCAGATGATCTGCAGGTCATCTGGTTCAGTTTTGATTCACTTCTCTGTCCTGTTTTCCTAAATGTTACCAACCGTCTGATCCATACTCAGGGGGGTTTTACTAAGTGAGCTGCTATTGTTCATGTGATTGTGGCCCCGGCTCTTTAAGTTCTTCAAACCAGGAAATGTTTAAACGGGGCTAATTAGCCCTTATTCCCTGCAGTGCGTGGCTCTGGCAGTTCTTGACTGTGGCTGATCTGACAGGAGTCGTGCCCTCTGGGGTCCTGCATATCAATTATGGGGCCTTTCACAGTTCGCCGTTTTGGAAACATTAGACAAGCTCAATCCCAGGTTTGCCCTTCAGTGCTTTGGTGCATGACTTTGGCTTTGAAATCACACAAACAGTTGTGCCGTCTTTAGGAAGGCATTAGACTTAATAGAATGAATGACAGAAAAAAAAGAAGCATTTACTGAGCCCAAACACAGAACACGCAGGTTTGTTTTGGATTGGATTTGGAAGTTGTAGGTTTGTGCAGCTACAGCTCTCTTTACTTCACTCAGAGATGTACCAGCCTTCAAGGCTTTTCAATGCTACAAATACACACACACACACACACACACACACACACACACACACACACACACACACACACACACACACACAACTCCCCACAAACCCAAACAGAAAAGGCAAGCGGGAGAGCGACCCCGGCGATAAACT
>JBBMJY010000002.1:17752107-17782979 GCA_037833715.1 Toxotes lorentzi | reverse complement strand
CACACACACACACACACACACACACACACACACACACACACACACACACACACACACACACACACACACAATTCCCCACAGACAGAGCCATACTCCCTCTGCTGCCTCTCCTCTGTAAACACAGCTCTGTAAACTCTGCTTTTCACCTAATTGTTCATTCATTTCTTTTGCATCAGCTTTTGAGTAAGTCCACTGTCAAACATCTTGAAAAGTGAAAATCAAAGTTGTAATTTGCTGAGGCACTAAGTCTCAGTTCTCAGTATGAGCTTTGATATTTAGACTAATTACTGATGGTACAATGAACATATTGGGCATGCAATTCACATTTAATTCAAAACATATCCATATATTGTAAAAATGAAAAGCTGCATGCAGCCTGAGCAAATCCCTGCAGCATTTGAAAGCGCTGCAGTGGCTTTGTTTTAGTACTTAGAACTGTGATGTTGCATGAATGTGATGCAGCGAGGCTCATATTGAATGTGCTGTGTCAACTCTCTATTAGAAGCATAAAACAAAACACATTTTACAAATTTTTAAGCAAAAACTGAGATGCTAACTTCCTTAGAAGTGAAATAAAAGCAGCACTAGTGTGAACACGACAAAGCAACTTTTTTTTTTGCATGAAAAAAGACATTGTGCTGGAGTTTTTCCAATTTTAATTTGTCCTTGTGAAAAAAGTGCGCCTCAAATTATCTAAAATGTAAGATAAACAAAAGTCAGACATGTGTCACCTTTTTACCAATTATCATTAATAAGAGCCGTATTTTGAGGGAGAGGCTCGAACAAAAACACTCGGCGCTGCTCCTCAGTGATGAAATTAAGTTGTCATTGGAGCGTCTGCCTAAATCCTGCACGCTTACGGGAAAAAAAAGACCATTCTGAGTTCAGAGTGCCATGTAACATTCAATTACAATTTAACAGACGGGTCTCTATTAGTCGGTGTCCATTTCAGGGTTGGAGGCTGGAGGTCACAACCCGCTCCTCTGAAAGTCTCAGGCAGGTGCTTATGTTAGACTCGATTGAAAAAAAAAAAAAGTCTGACCAAACAGAAAGATTAAGTCCAATACAAAACACACCTGGCTGACACAATCTCCACATCATCCTTTTACTGGAGTTTGTCACACAAAAAACACTCACGCACACGCTGGAGTGGAAATTCAAGCTGACAGTCAACATCTCAAATAAATATATTTCTCCATCTTTCTGTTTTAAGATATTAAAGTAATTTCTATAATTGTTTGAAACAAGTCCACTTTTCCTAATTCCCATCTGTGTCCTTGACAACGGGGTCACAGTCGAGCCCTCTCCTGGCAGCTGCGCCAGATGGTGAAGAGAGAAAAGAAAGAGTGGAGAAAAAAACAAGAGAGAACGAATGTCAAATAGAGAATTAGAGTTATTTCCCTGCCTTTTGAGCTGGCTTTACCTGTCCACTGCCCCAAAATGACAAGCTGATACCCCCAAGCAATAAAAGTCAGCAGCAGCAGCAGCAGCAGCAGCCGAGTGAAGGGCTGGAAAAATCCCTACCTGTTAAAAAAATGGTTTGAACTCCTAATTGTGCAGAGCGCTTGGCAAATCAGGGGGTATTAGACAGGAGGCCTTGTCCAAACAGAGAAGAATGAGACAACTATCCTCACCAGCTTTGGTAGAACAGGAGTCAAGACAAATAATGGTGATAAAGAGATTGATGAATGATGGACAAGGGGAGTTTTAGCTTAGTTTGTCCTTCACTGATACCAAACAATATGAGATTTTGAAGTAGTAGTATTTTAGTAGGTAGAGTAGAATATACGACACTCACACACTTATGTGTATGTTGCTCTTTCAGAAAATGCATTTACACACAGGAAACTTTTGTCTAAACAGCTGCATTTACAAAGAGAATTGTTGCCTTTATAGTCTGTGACCAGACAATAAGCTTTCAAATATTAACATAAATTTGGACAGTTGTTCCCTTGATCGACTCTTTGCAGACTGTTACAACTGTTTCACATATTTCAGTTGTGTTATTGTTTAATTTGTACATTTTACAGAGATAAACACTATAATTTACTGTATTTACTTGACTGCTATAGTTTCTCTTTCATGCTACTTTATCAACTATGTGATAAAGTCAGAAAATATGATACCTAAAGGTTTACAGTAGTAATATTCTAGTAGTTTGATCAGCACTAGACCATGACTTTTAAATCCTAATAACAGGTTAATAAATTAGAAACACTTTAAAAGAGGCCACAATTTTCACTGGTAAAGGGACATTTTTAAACTGTGTGTTGCTAATTTTACTTCTAAGAATCTGAATGCTTCTTCTATTACTGGTAATGCAGCATGTTTTCTCTGATTACTGTCATGCCACATGTTTACATTAGTACAAGGCAACATTTATCAGATTTTCAGAGGAGAAAAATAAAAAGTATTAGTAGCAAAATTTATTTTTCAAGTTCTCATTATGCAGAATGGAAAATTTCACCATGATCGTGGAAAACAGGGAGAAGCAGAGGGACCAGGTGAGCAGAGCACACAGCTGAGTGTAGAGATCACCCCGACAGCTAATAATTACAGGAGAGACAACTGTGAATATCAACAATGAATACACTCATTCATTTTAGAATAAGGCAACAGCCAAACCAAAATCTCCATTGTGACGCTAAACTGGTGTTTCCACTGCTGTGACAACAGTGTTGAAATGATCAGCTATATTTGGAATAGATTCTGGCAAATAATACAGTACATATCAAATGTTGCATGGTTATGTCAGGCTGTGTTAATAATAACTGGCTGTTTTAGTTGTGGAAAAGTTAAACAAAATGTATTAACTAAAAAACTCTCTTATAAAATGTAGCATAAAAAGACAATTCAGGACAGGAAAAGCAGCCACCTAACAGCATTCGACACTACTTCATGACTTGAAAAAAAGTTTTAGCTTAGCTGTAAAAGCAGAATATCCTTTAATTCTCCATTTTGTTGTTAGCTTGTCCTGACTGCTCTGGATAAACGTGGCATAGTATAAGCAAAGCAGGCACCTTCCGAGGCAGCACGTGGGGACTTTACAAGAAAAGACTTTACAAGGGATGATAATGGTGTAAGTAGGTGTCAGAAAATATTCCATAAATAAACAGTGTGTGGTAACTGGAAACATTCTCCACACACACTCGTTAAAATAAGGCTCTTAAAACAACACAGAGGCTGTTTGAGTCGGCCCACAGGCGAAGCAAACCAGAATAGCTTCGCCTCTCTCCTGTGACAAAGCACTTGAAAGGTAACATAATAGGGGCGAGCTCGCAGAGATAGAGCAGACTCCACAGTCGTCCTCCCGTAAGACGTTTTTCAGCCACTCTCTCAGTCAGCGTCCTCTCACCCAGTTGCTGCCTCGGCGCTACAAGAGTTAAATCTGGTTCTTATCTTGCAGAAAGTCAAATGTAACCAAACAAGTGCAGGGAAAAAAGTGGGCACCGGTCTGCACGTGTGCAGTCCCAATAGAAGCATGAAAAATAAGCAGGCGGCGGACTGACGACATCCGGAGCTCCCGTGGGGATTCCTGAAAAGGTCTAACCACTCCTGCTGGGGCTGCAGTGTCAAACTTAGGAAGAGGGCCTTCGAGAAATTGTTGTGTTTTCTTTTAGTAGGTCTGAATTCAACCAGGTAAACTTCAATGAACAGAAACTGATGAAGCACGTTGATCATTTTTGTTTGGAGAGCAGTAGTGTCATTTAGCACATGTGTAGCTCATGTCCCACTGTCTACATTTTAAATGCATTTAGCTGAATTATTTTGCAAGATGTTTGTATTTAAAATGTATCGTTTACAAAGGTTTTTGTTTTTAACCTCAAACATTACATAAATAATGAATCAGTTACACAGCAGTTGCTGACTATTTTTCATTCAATCGACTAATGGACTTTCGGCTCAGCTTCAGAAACAAATGTGTGTTAATCCACAATTGAAAATAGCTTCAAACAAATGAACTATTTCCTCCTGATTGTGTAACATTTGCTAAAAACTGCAGTGCCCACCTGCTTTAAAAGATTGCTGAACTTCAAAAGCCAAACTATATATTTGTGGGCAGTTTTTAAAGATTTACATGCTTAATTGGAACCATTGGATTTATGGCTGACTGTCAAAGACAGTATTGAGAGACAGATTAACATATCATTGATTTTAGTCTTTTCATGGACTTTACTGACAGAAAAAGAAAGAAAAATATCAAGTAATCTAAGTAAGTAACAGGCTTCATTTTTTATTTATTTTATTCTGGATTTTAATCTTGTGTAGAAATTACACAAGGAAAAGAAAAATGAGTGTTTGTCGAGGACCAAGAAGGGACAAGAACTGAAACCTCTGGCAGAGACTTGAAAACTCCATCTGTAACATCTGTATTAATCCACTTTTTTTTTTAAATCAATTGTTTGGTCAATTAAAAGTCAGAAAGCAGCAATAAACACTCACACGTTCCTAAAGCCGAAGGCAATGTCTCCAAATTGTTTGTTTGACCAACAGTCCAAAACCAAGATAATCAACTAAAAATGCTTTTGCTTATGTCCCCTATATAGCATTTACAGGCAGTATGCATACATACAGCTAATATACAAATAGTTTATGGTTCACTTTGATGTAGTTGTACACAGTTATAAGGATATTTTAGTCCATTATTGTACATTATTGTGTATTATGTTTGTCAGCAATTATAACTTCTCCTATAAAGACATGTTTTATATTACTACTATTGTGTTTTACTATAATGTCATTCATTCATTATCTGATGGATATCCACAGGAAGAATTATAGTTGTTGACAAATACATTAATAAACACTTATATCTGCTTATAGATACACCATACTGTGTTATCAACAACTTATTAAATCGTTATGTACTGATAAGTAATGCTAAATTGTTGCCACTGAACTTTATTTTCAGCTTCATCTTGCTACTGAATTTTACTAATAATATAAGACAAAGTCAATTACGACATCCTCTTTACAATTATTGATTTTTTTTTGCTTTAAAAATGATTAAAATGACCTTTTATAAATAAGAAAAGATGTGTCAAAATTGAATCTGCTGAAATTCAGAAGGCCTTCAGTTTTCCACTTTCTCTCCTTTTGTCTGACAGACACGCACACACAGATACACACACATACACGCACACACACAGGAGTCAATGCTGTGACTTGTCATATTCCATTACAGATGCAATCAGCCAACGTCACCTCTTCAGCAGCTGGCAAAAGTCTCCATTCATCACTACATCTCTTCTACTTGTAGACCTTTCCCTATTATTTGTGTTAATACAAGGCCAGAGGACATGGAGGGAAACAGGCCTGGCAGCGCTTAAAAAGCCCAAATGTCAGACTATGACATTCTGCCAGCTGCCGGCAGCTTTGATATGCCGGTGCTGGATGATGCTTATTTGATCGTTTCATTAGAAAATTTGGTGTAGGTGTCAAAGAGGTTCCCTATGTCTGTGCTGCAGCTATTAGGCTCAATTATAGCTGCCAGAAGGAGGGAGAACTGAGCTGGCTCTGTGCGCCGCATTCAGAGTGGCCTTAAAGAGCACAGAAAGAGTCACAGAAATTGCTATTCATAACACTAAATGGCTCATGAATTAAGTTTTCCTTCTAATTATTCATAATCACACATACTCAAAAAAAAAAGAAGAGGTAATCACGTATTTGGCTTCAGTGGACGAATTTTCTTGCAGTTCACTGTTGCCTAAAACACACTCGGACTTTGAATATGAACTTTGAATAGCAATACTCACAAATAACGATCGCAGATATGGTTTAATATTTATGATAAGCTTATTAATTGCAGCGGTTCCTCAGTGGTTGCTTGTGGTACTACAAAACAAAAAAATCCCCTGTGGCCCAAAAAGCAGTTTACTTGTTTCCCCATAGACCACCACTGACAAGACACCTCTAACTGCAAACAAGATCGATTACTTACAGGTTGCAGGTTCCAGCTCGTGAAACGTTAGGATTCATTGCTTTTCTTTGTCATATATGAAAGTGAACTGAGCATGTTTGGGTTTTGGACTGCTGGTCGGATTAAACATGTGATATGATTATGTCACCTTGGAGCTTAGGAAATAATAATTTCAACAATTTTATAGCACTAGAAAGACAAAAAAAATTGTGATTGTTCGTGAAAATAATCGGCAGACTTATGAGTAATGAAAGTCGTTAGCAGCAGCCCTTTTTATGATGAGTTATAAATAAACAAATAACTGTAACGCAGTGATACAGTATATTGCACTGCTCATTGGCTCATTTCTCTGCTGAGTTTACATTATTTATAATCTGTGCACCCCTGTGGAACAACAGTCAGGGCCATATTACCATTTCAAATGTCGATTTTCAAAATTGCCTGCATGACGTATGCGCACATACATGCAGCCCTTTTCTATTTTTTTGGAGCCACTTACAGATTAGATGTAATAGACATGCCGGGAAATGTGCAGCTGAAGGAATGTCGACCACATGTTCAAAAATAAATAGACCTGTGAGAATTGAAACAAGCACTCATAAGGTTAATCAAACCTAATTTCTTCATGGTTTCTCTGCTCTGGTCCGCCAGCATTTTCGCTGTCATTTTATTATTCTAGATTTCTTTCTGGGCAACAGTAATCCAGGCATAACTAGGTCCTGCCACACTAAATTAGCTGCAAAAAGACGTAGAACAGAGAGAGAGAGTGTGCATTTCTCACCTTTAGCATAACACTTTTTAAAAAGGCAGCATACCAGCAACACGTGGGGAAATTAACTAATTTGAAAATGGATGGGTGGTGGTTTTGGACTGGCCTTGAATTACACAAAATACCTTTCTCCTAATGCTGTGTTTCTGTGGCAGGAGTGGTGGCGGAGAAACATCCGGAGCAGCTCCAACCTCCAACTGGTCCAGAACAAAAGAAATGAAAGGTTAAGAGAGGAAGAAGAAGAAGAAGTGAGGTCTGAACTTTTTCCTCTCCGTTTTTTTCTTCACTCGGGGTGGCGTCTCTGGCATGGCACAGACCCAGGCTGAAGGAGTGTTAAACCTCTCAGGCTGCGTAAGGAAGAAATGACAGGACTCCCTCAAGCTCCCCTCTGTTCTTCTAATGGACTCCTCTGTCGACATGGCGGGGTTAGAAACATCATAAGTTCATATTCCCCACATTTTTTTTTTGCCTTCCCCCCATTCAGCGGTGTTGCCTTTCAGATTCCTCAATGGCTCCATCTCTTTTACCCAAAGAATCAGACTCCTATCAGTGAAATCAAAGGCGATTACACAGCTCACTAGTCATTTAGGATCTCTGTGGCTGTGGTAAGTATGTAATGCAGGCCGCAGCCCCAAAGTCTCTGTTTATTCAGTGAAAGTGCTCTGTAATTTATTTAAAATAATCTATTTTAACAAATAAAGAGGTCATTGAGTTAGTGCATTGCTGCAGGCACACATTTAAATACCTCTTTAAGAGTCTCACTGGCTGACAGGCTGCCGAGCTGGCTGGACCCAGAGGACGCAGAGGCAGGCCTCCTGCTCTGAACAAAGTGATTCACCAAAATCTGAGGAGCAACATCACATGGTTTGTGAGGGAGTACTTGCCCTCTGTTGATCTCTGAGCGCTGATCAGCACGGTGAAGCCTTTTTTTCCCTCTTCTTATTGAGATGTTTGATTCGGATCCAGAGGGCTTGTTTGAAGAGGGGGTGGGCTCGGGCCGTCGTGAATGTTTCAGGGGGGCTGGAGTAAATATGACAGATGGGATTACAAGGAAACCCTCTCAGCAATTTCGAAGGGCTTGAAATAGAGCTGGTTTTTCCTGCATACCAGTACATCTCCCCACTTGCTCTCTGTGGTGGCTTCAGTAGCTCAGGTGCACTGTATCTACGTTATGTCTGCCTGTCTGATGGGATCTGACTGCACCACAGAGCTGGACGGATCAAAGCAAATCAAAGAGAGGAGGCCGGTCCAACTGTAAGAGGCCCAGTTATATAAATGGAGCCAAAGTACTTTGCTTTATTTGGACTTGTTTGGGCTTATTTGTTTGTCCACCACACAGCTTCATACTTGGCGAGATGCAGAGCACAGTTTTTCCTCCCACTTTAAATACCTACAGTATGCAACTTGTTGATGCTGGGTTATAAAACAACTTATTTCCATCATTAAATCTCATATGTTACAGTTTTGTTATTTTAGCCAACAATAGTTTCATCAAAGACTCCATAAAACTACCAATTTATAAAAGTTTTTCCATGCTATATTCTGGCAAATCCCTCCTGGACTGTGAATGCAGCACACTGGCTGACTTACCCTTACTTATGAATTACATACATTCAGTAGACGTGTGAGGTTCAAGGGCTAACAAAGTGGCTAATTTTTGAGCGTATATATACACTGAGGGGGGAACGAAGAAGACTGACATTTCACCAAACTTCTCTACAAAAACATCAGCGGACTGTGACTGGCATCTGGTGCAATAAGTGGTTGGTGTGTAGCGAGCCTCTTCTGTTCTGGCCAAAGAAAACCCGGTTTAGTGTAACCGCCGTTTCCTCGAGCAGCTCGAAGAGAAGCAGGAGAAAAGGTCTGAGAGTTTCGCAAGATGTTGTCATTCCAGTGTACAGCTTTACGTACCACATCTCTTTGTCTGAGCAAATATTGAGATATTAGACTTTGTTTTCTTGAGACTTCATCCGTTGTCACTCATTTTCTGTTATCTGTGAGTTCATCCTCCCCTGATCCTGACAGATAAGGTCTGTGTTACCTTCTGAACAGTGAATGGCTCCGTCTGTATTGGCTGACATTGTGGTTTGGGTCAGTGAGTCAGGGTTAGCCTGATGGATTACTTTACTAATGATTTTGGCCTGAGAGTGAGCTTGTTTTAAAAGGCAGACATTCGGCGAGTCAGTTTGAGTTTCATACGATGTTATGGATTGGTGGAGTTGTGTGTAGAGCTCTTCTTCAACGGCCAAAATCGACGCCTGATTATTTAATGTTC
The DNA here is from genome assembly GCA_037833715.1 of Toxotes lorentzi. NCBI lineage: Eukaryota > Metazoa > Chordata > Actinopteri > Toxotidae > Toxotes > Toxotes lorentzi. The sequence goes on along the minus strand of JBBMJY010000002.1, from coordinate 17,774,015 downwards.
TTGTTTTACAAACCGGGCTTAATCTGCAAAGCAAAGAAACAAGAAATTCAATCGGCACTGCTAATTTTAAAGAGTTAGAGTAGGTTAGATTTTTTTTCAAAAACAAAAACCTGGAGGCTGATTGGTAGGCACTTTCACCATAACATAATATACTGACTCACATTTGAGATGTTTGCATGTACTGTACTGCCAGCGGAAGGTGTCCTCCGTGACTAAGCCCACCCAGACTGCAGTGTTGTGAGGGAGCGTGCCCCTTACCTCCCACTGGGGGCAACAAGGTCCTGTGTCCACAATTCAAGCAGGGCTGTCACTCACAGTAGGGGAGAAAGGGTTCTGTCTTGGGGTCAACACTTATGTTCTCCAGCTAAGAAAGCAAGGCTGGATCTCAGAGGACAGGCAGCAGTTCAACACAGCATGCTTTGTGTTGCATCTATACAGGTCAGAGTGGAGGAGCTCAGAGATGAGCAGAAGGATTGTTAAGGCTGACAAAAAGATAAAAAAAAATACCAGCACAATGCTGTTTCATGCAGATGCTCTGAATCTTATAAATGGGGATAATAGTGCACAGCTTTGGACAGTCTAATTATGGCAATATCATTGCTAACAGTCAAAATAATGAAGAAGGTCAAGTAATAAGTAAATTACTACCCAAAAGAAAAGTCATTAGTAAGAACTTACAAACCATTTATAAAGAATGCCTTATTGAAACATGGTTTCTGTGTTTGTATTTAAAAATTTCAGACAGGTTACAGCTCTTCTCTGCACATGCACTGATGATGTCTTATCTGTTTCACTAAAGGGCAGAGTCTGGGGCCAATTTGTCCATCTTTGAACCTATAATTGAGTTAGCCAGGATTAGCACGCATAACAGTCCTTATATGAGTCACAAGGAGATAAAAGAAGGAAGAGTGAAAGACGGCGAGTGGTGAATAGACACGTTTAGGCCGGTGTCACCTCCTAATGTAATTTGGCACATGCTGCTATGTGCTTCTTCTGGTGTAGAGTTTCTTTTAAGTGGCTAATGCCTGTGGTGGGTGAGCACCCATGGGGGACAAGAGAGGTCAGTGTTTTGGGTGGAACGTGTGGAGAAGGTGTGGGGGATCTTCCTGTCATTCACCGCTCATTCCTCTGAGCCCTGACCTTTGACCTCCACGCAGACGAGCCAACAACCTCAACCTCATTGACTGAGCAGAGCAGTAGGCTGTGTAAGAAAATGCTCATCTTTAAAGCTTCATTGGATTGTATGTCCATAAAGAAAGGCCAAGTTTGCATGTTCTCCTCATGCCTGTGTGGGTTTCCTCCTTCAGCTTCCAAGGACTTGCGGGTTGGGTTAATAGGTGATTCTAAATTGCCCATAAGTGTGAATGTGACTGTGAATGGTTGTTTGTCTCTATGTGTCAGTTCTGTGATAGACTCTCACCGAATGTCAGCTGGGATTGACAGGATAAACGGTGTGGCTAATGGATGGATGGATGGATGGATGGATGGATGGATGGATGGATGGATGGATGGATGGATGGATGGATGGACTGCATCTTCTCTCTCCCAAGGTGGAAGTGAATCAACCATTTAAAAAGAATCATTTTAAAATAAATGATACAAAAACAAGCACAGCTGCAACTTCGGCAATTCTGAATACTGATTAAACTGCTGATATTCAGGAATAATGCATTTGTCTCTGTCTATAAAATGTCAGAAAACAGTTAAATATGTTCACCACAGTTTCCTGAAACCCAATAAGATGATATCTTTAAATTTTAAAGTTTTATCCAACCAGTAGTCCACTACTGATATCCATCAAACTCTCATGTACACCAGGGAAAACCAGCAAATCCTTTCATTTGAGCTGCTGGGACCTGAAATGTGTAAATCAATTTTTTGCATGAAAAATGACAAATGACTAGTTGATTATCAAAACAGTTCATGTAACTGATAATTCAACCTTTTATTTAAGCTTTAAAGACAATATGGTTTTACAAAGGTGGACACCATGTGCTCTTTATGTGTCCACAAATGTTTGTCTCTCTGTTCTGGAGGTGAAGAATCCACATCACCCTGACAGACGGTTCACATTAGTCATCCGAGGTACGCAGGAAAGGTTAAGATAATGTCCAAAGTGGAAAAAATTGAGCTGTTCACTTCAGACCGATCCTAAGCAGGACGGCCAACTATTGGTCACCCCGGGTGTCCAGTGGCTGCCGTTTAGAGCCTCTTTGCTCCAAACTTTCCATCTCATTTATTCCTCCCCTCTCTCTTCTTATAACTACAGATGTAGTGGGAACCTTCAATCAGTTTCATGATGACACAACCTCTCCGTTTTCATGCTCCTCACTCAAACACACACAGACACAAACACAAATGCGTGTGCACCTACACACACTTCATGCACTTTGCCCAACTGGCAGACATCTGTTGATAATTATTGCCCAGTCTCAGCAGAGAACTTGTGATATTTAATATTTCCTCACCACTTGAACAAATAAGCTTTAATAACTGCAAGGTACTTGACCACAGGAGTAGAGGAGATGTGCAGCATGAAAGGAACTGTGTGCACTTTGGTTGAATCTGCTTTGTTTCCGTAGTATTTTACCCTCGGTGTGTGTGTGTGTGTGTGTGTGTGTGTGTGTGTGTGTATATATATATATATACCACCCACCACCCCCAGAACCACCAAAACTTAAACAGTGAACAAACATTATAAATCACTGCTTAGAAGAACACATAAATACTTATAAATACTCACAAACACCACTCACACATACTGTATACGCACACACACATATGGACTTGCATACACACACTTAAAGCTGATGCGCTGTGGAGGTGTTGCAGAGCTGCAGAGCATCAAGAGACATTCACAAAACACTCATTAACTTCCTTTACAAAGCCGCCTTTGTGACCTGCCAGACCCTTGGCTACTCTCCCCTCTCTCTAACACACACACACACACACGGATAGTTTCTTGCCCAATGAGAAAGTACATAAACACTAAATGGGATTAAAGTTTAAAGTGTTACAGCTACCTGGACATTTTTTTCAGAAGGGCTCCCGGCAGCCTTTTAAGAAAAGAAATAAACTACTTTTGCAGCAAATACACTGACTAATGTTGGAACTGTGCTGGAGTCCACCATGCAGAAATGTGAAAAGACTTCAATATATTATTTTCTGGGCAATTCTGTGTTATTAAATTGGTTCCTGTGGAGAAATTCGATGGCAAGTAACAAAGACTTGGATTCACACCTCAGCCCTCAGAGATAGCTGTGTCTGCTGAATCAACTGGACATGCTGGCTTTTTATTTCCTCATAAATTACATATTAAGCTAATCTAATACAAATCATACTCTCTGTGCACGATCCCCTTTGCAGTAGATGACAAAGAAAATAGTGTCTGAGTCAAGGTTGAATTTAAAATCCAGTAATAAAATGAAAAGGGACTATTAGCACCCTGAGGTGCTCCAGTGTCTTAAAATGTGGTTAATATAATATATTTTAATTCAAAGTCAAGTAAGATTCATAACATGAAGTACATCTCTGCTTCTCTGGGAGTACAAGCCAAGTTTCAATACTCCATGGTGGTTACATCAGTTCCTGTGTAGCAGTGAAAAAAGCAGCTCACTGACAGATAATTTAGGGCCAACTGTTCAGTTTCTCTCACAATTTTTATAGATCAAAATGATCAGTGACTTATCAATAACATAACCAGCAAAGATCAATAATTAAGATAATCATTAATTGTCGCCCCTAGTAGGACATTATGACTGACACGAACGATGGTGAAAACTATGAAAATAAGAAAATAAGTTGTAACAAACCATAAAAATATCATAATTTAAAGAGGAAATTGTTTTGTCTAACATCTGAATCAGCAGATTCTCTACCAGCAGCGGCGTGACGAAGCTGCTTTTCCAGAGTAATGAATTTACCACAATTTCTTCCTGCTTGCCCTCAGATCAAAGTGAGCAACCTGCTCAAATTTCATCAGCCAGGAGGACCAGCCGAGGCAAAACAGCCTGTTTCACTTCCAGCAGATGAGTGGAGAGGCTTGGGGAAGAGGTCAGCCACACACCGTGGGGATTCCCTGACAGCAGCTTTGCCAAAGACCACCAAGGTGATCTGCAGATGGAATGACAGGCCACATTCTTATCCCTGCTCCCTGAGGGCTGAGAAAAAGAGAGGGTGCTGGCAAGGAGGATATCGATGGCATGCTTCACTTTATTTTGGAGTTTGTTCTGTTTGTCTGTGCGAAGGTGTGTGGAGATATCTTCATGCACTCCGCCATTTACATTCAATACGCCCACTGTACTGAAATGGGCTGAAGAGAGGTTGGCGTCGGACTGCTAAATATTCTATAAAGGCATACTTGTTAAGTAGGTCTTGAGGAAAACTGCAGCAAAGTCAAGATACTCAAGAAGTAGGGAAACAACCTCCATGATGGATGATAGAGAAATAAGTATCTGGGCTGGGAGGGAAACTTCAAATTACGAGAAAGGAGGCACATGCTTATTCATCCCAAGGGGGGCTCTCAGAGCCGTGGCCTCATGAATTGAATAGTGTGGTGAGGGGTTTAGGGATGGACTAGAAGTGGCACCTTTGCCAACCACAGTGCACAAGTCGCCTCGACTCCTTTTACCACAGGCAATTGCCCCCTCCACGTGCCGTGACCCATCACATAATCAAGCCCTTCTCGCTGCCTCGCACCAAAAAAGACATGAATCTGAAAAATGCACCCCCCCCTCCGCCATTTATTGCCTTATAAAAAAAACTTTTGGTCAGATTTTGCATCTCTAAGACGAGCGTGCTGGTTTTCCCCCACATAGTACTCCATTCATCACAAGCTGGTGTAGGGAGACCTACTGCTCTTACATTTCCTGTAATTGGAGTGGCAGTGGTCCAAAGGTTGGCATTAATATTAAAAGAAAGTAGCAAAAATGAATTATTTCCTGACAGTTTCTCACTTTTGCCAGCTGGTATTTGTGTAATCAGTTATGTTCCAGCATGGGGGTGTCTGCATATGTCTTTGTTTGGTTACAAACCAATTTGTCACCTTTTATACTCCCGACTTCCTCTTAGGTCAAGAGGCCCCTGTGGCGCCCTAAATGTTCTCCACAAGCTTATGAGGCTTGGTGGTGAATCTGGTGCCTGTGAGGCATAACTCTCCCTGTCAAAACAGAGAGGGAAACCATGATTCTTTGCCATAGAGTCCCACGCTGCTCCACTCTAATAAGCTAGCAGACATGAGGTCATTTTTTTAGCGTTCACTTGTTAGTGTTTATTGAGTGTGACTGCATTGTTGGTTTGAATAACAGTCTTCACACAAGTTGTTAAAATGTGATATTTTTAAAACATCAGTTTAGCATTTAAATTTGTGTGCATGTTCAGTTTACATGAGCTGTAGGTGCTAAATCCTGAGAAGAAAGTCATATCATTATCACCACAGGGCAAAGAATTTGATGTTGAACTTAAAAATGAAAACTTGGAAAAGCTCCTTCAACCCGCTTGAAAACTTTCTCAAAGTGGGCTGTTGTCCAGCTGCTACATGTAGTCACTTCACGGTTTGTGTTACAGTACATATTGACATTTGAAGTTGATGTTTTGAAATATTGGCCAATCATATATTTTGACAAGACAAATGTGAAACGCATTGAGTGTTTCTGTTTTTGGGTGAAATGAAAACACGATCTGATGGTCATTTACAGTAATGTTTTCTTCCAACGTGCATTGCTGACTGTACACACTGTGGATGTGAAAATGAACTTGAAAAAGCAGAAAAAAAAGACTAAAAAGGGAGCTTTTGATAGAATGAAATGCACCCAGCTGTGAGCTGGACCCGACACATGTGATGTATAAATAAACTTGTATCTCATGCCAGGTTTTCAACAAACCACCAGCTAAATGGGAGATTTTATTTCACATTAGAATTTCCTCGTAGATCTAGAGATATGAGATGTAATGGTAATAAGAAGTGATGGGTCTTAAATTATTTTAGGTTTGGTTTGATGTAGGTGTTGAACTGATTAACTATGAAAAGGGTTTTGCTTTATTAAGTCCCCTGCACCTGCAGAGCAAGAGTCAACGGGTCAGGACAAGTATTTCACTTAATTACATGTCAAATGACATGTACGTTATCTCTATACTATTAAAAATGGCCTGTAAATTTTAGACAGAGTGAGCATCCTGTTTTTTTGGCTGCATTTACATTTTTATTTGAGACTTTAAATGAGAGGAAAACAAGTTTTCTTCCTCTGTAGTTAGAAACTTTTGATGAATGTAGCTGCAGCAGCTGAAATCATTCAAATAATTGAAGATGTTTATACTTCTCTTACACTCTAATTATGCACTTATGCATTTACATATTTGCACGAAAAGTTCAGCGGGCAAGATAAAAGTCACATTCAAAGGCCTTTTTTATTGGCAAATTGGAATAAATACCTTAACTCTTGACCATCACGCGCATTAAGATGTTTTCTTTTTCTCTGCAGTCAATCATGTGCCTTGACATACAAAAATAGACCAGGACACTTAGCAAAGAAAACCTCATTTATAACATGCTTCAGTGAATATATTACACATATTTCAGAAACACTCGTGGATGTTGTGGGACTGCTTCAAGAGGCACTTGAGGCAATGTTTGCTTTAATTAATGAAATGGAAATGGCTATTAAAATTAACACTTCAATTATCTTTGGAAACAGAGTGCGCCTCATGTGGGTGAAGTTAAACCTCTTATGTTTAAAAAAAAAAAAAAAAAAAAAAAAGTGGACAGCCCGGTGAAGAAATATTCCACCTACATAAAAGGGTGTTAAGAGCATTACCCTTCGTGGTGGGGTGCGTCAAGAGACTTTTTCTCGTTTACTTTTAGCCGGCTGCTTTTTAAGAGTGATAGAACGCAGGTTTCCTCTTCCATTCATGCACTGTGAGTCTTGGATGCTGCGTACAACATGAAATATTTGTGTGGGAACATCATCACGGTTAGAATATATTGGCAATGGCAACGGGGCATAAGGGCTTCCCTATTTGTGCCACAAGATGAGAGGGTGTTTCTTTCGCTGGCGCCAGAGGCCCTGTGAACCATGAGCTGATTAAAAAGGCGACCTCATGTTTGTGCTGACAGTGGCCGTCTTTGAATAATACTCTCAGTGTCAGAGACAATGATTGGTGGTTGGATTCAGCGAGAGGAAAAGATGAGACACTTGTTTGGGGTGTGTGGTCAAATTGACCATTTCTCAGTTCATGTTCTGTACAAATGTCCCAGACCTTGTCACTGGTACCTGTTACTTTAAAAAGAAGTGTTCTGAAAATCCTCTAAACATCCCTTCATGCTTGCCCCCCCTTGTGTTAGGTTGCAGGTGGCAAAATACTCTCACCACAAGGTCCATTTAGGAGCTGTTCTGGATCATATCTCATGATCTTTATCAGCAGATAAAAAGTTTTAATGGAACTGTAGATGTTCATATTTCCATTTTTCTGAACACTTTAAGGGCTTGGCTTAAAAGTTGAGTCTTGACCTTGGAAACACCAGTTGACAAAATAATGAACCACAAGGTCCTTTTAGGCGGGGCTCTGTGCTCTGTTCTTTTTGAATGTTTAATTTTTCCTGACATGCAACTGCTTGTAATTGTGCAAATAGTGACTGTCCTCTCGCAGTAGCAAAGATAGAATGATGTGACGCTATTATTCTGCTGCATGAAGTCCCAAGAGACAAGGTTGGGGTGGATGGTTGGGCACACAAAGCGTGTGACTGCGACATTGGAGACGGTGGCTCCACCAACACTCAACACTGGTTTCTTCTAACCTCAGGGGTGACTTTTTCCGAACTTCACCAAGTAGTATTAATTGCTTAAATTTGACCAAACTTTAACCATAAGGGCGACAGATCAGACAAGTCTCATATGAGTCATTTGGGAAGGGACTGAGGATTTGTTGATCACAAATTCATCACATTCACTCGTGTCCAGCAGTCATGACTTCAATCCAGACAAATATAGGGCACATTTTGAATACCTTAATAGATTCAGACATTGCACAGAGCGGTCTAAATTTGAATGAATCCTGATGACTCATTACACATGACAATAAATATCATGTCCTAAAACCTCGCTGACAACCACAGTCGTCTTCAGTCTGAAGATGGCGTATGATATCTATTAACCGACATCATGTTTTCCATATGCAGTGTTCCACTCCGTGCGAGGAGAGAGCGGACATCCAAAATCCCCTCCATGTTGTATTTGTTCTGGGCATGTTGCTGTGATTCCACATCAAGCGTGCCCCCTTTTTTGGTGCAAGTCATCACTACAGTAACAATGTACTCATGGTGATTTACATCTGAGGAACAGTCATGGTAGATATAACAAAGCAGAACCGACAAAACATTCCAATTGTTCTCCAAAAGGGGCAATTATCTCCTACATTAACCCTCTGTGTAGCTCTGAAACATTTATGATGTTCATCATGCAAAAGAAAAAAAAAAAAAAAAAAAAAGGCCTTTCTCTTTTGGGTGTACATCGGAGTGGGAATTCAGCTTTTCCCCACTCCATTCTGTGGTTATTTATCACCCCTGACGGTCGAGCCCAGGCCCACAGGAAGTGAACCGTAAGTGCAACAGGAAGAGGAGAAGGTGGACCGTCGGATCCCCAGCATGTAAATCAAGCTTTTTTTACTTTTTTTTTATGAGGCTCGGCCACCCTGGAAGATGAAGTGCTCTTGTTGTGAGAGAAAACAGTGGAGCGGTACACATGTCATAACATTGACACCTAGGAGGGGGTCGGCTGGGATCCATCCTCAGGCCATGGCTCCCATGTGCCCTCTTGGCCTGAAACACGACCAACCCCCCAACCTCTAAAATCCCCTAAAAGTAACTTCTTTCCTCTCTCACACACTCTTACACCTCGTTCACTTTCTTTTTCACTGTCCCCTGCCTCCCACTGTCCATCTGCCTCAATCGGTGACTTACAACATATTTAAGAGCAGTGCCCGGCTTCTGTCCAGCAATACTCTTTCTCAAACAATAAACAAAGGGCCTAGGTGGTCCTGTCAGAGATGCTGTCTTCATAGAATAACCAGCTACCACAAGAATCTCCTCCTCTGCTCTCTGCGAACAGCCTACACACTCATACATGCACTCACACTGTGTACTCCATTGTCAAAACCTCCTTAGATTGTTTGACCACGGATGTCACAGAGCAAATGACTGCAAATTGAATTAGAGGATGTTACACTTAGAAAATCTTAACCAGTATTAATTGTTAATCACACTGCCATAGGTCAACCCAGTCTCCTAGAAATTATGTAAATATACTACTGATTTGTTTTGCCAGTTACATTACAACCACGGCCCTGCTAGCGGGCCCTGCCTCCCTCAAACTTGGTTGATTCGTTGATTAAACACAAATTTAGGAATATGTGCCACATAAGTATAATATCAACTGAAATTTTTTGAAGATATTAAAGGTAGATTTTGTCAGAGATTTCGTCTCCTTGACAGTGCCTCACAAGTTCAGTTTGGTTCATATTAATCAATCAAACATATCAAGTCTTTGTTACGAGGGAAATGTAATTGCTGCTTGCATTATGTTTGGTGGGAACCGTTTTTCCAGGTGCTATGTTCTTCTCTTCTATAAAGGACCAGTGTGTAGGATTTACTGGCATCTAATGGTGAGGTTGCAGATTGAGGCCAGCTTAATACACCTCCTCTCACCCCTCCCTTTCCAAGTATGTTGGAGAACCTACAGTGGTGTTCAGGTAATGTAAAAATGAGAATGACCCCCTCTAGAGCAAGTTTTTTGTCAGTTCTGGGCTACTGTACAAACATGGCGGGCACCATGGGGGAGGACCCGCTCTCCATGTAGAAATGAAGGGCTCATTCTAAGCTAACAAAAACAACAATTCTTAGTTTCAGGTGATTATACACTAATGGTTGTCATGGTGGATTGTAAGTGTTCAAAGTACAGGATATTGACACCGGAGTTCTGGTTAAGTTTAGGGAAAGATCAGGCTTTTGGTTAAATACTGTTGAGCCTCAAGCTGCAAGTCACTGTTGACTTTTTCAATAACAAACCAAGACCATGACCTTTCATTAATCTAAACCTAACACTGAAGACAAACATAAAATGCTTAGTCATGTTTTAGTTACTACAAATGGATATTGTAGGAAAAAGCTATTTAAATACATTGTCAGTGGACATTTTACTGACACGTTCAATATTACCATTATGTAATGGTTGTTACAAATTAACTGTAAATAAACATGATGTGTAGGAGACAGGGTTGTAATAGTAGGAGTTAGTCTGAAAAGGTGTTTACACAAATTTAGGGATTATTTTTAGCATGTTGCGTGTGAAAATTGTTTTTTCTTCCCAGAAATCCACTCAGCTCCATACTGGAATTCCTCTGGTGTGTTGAATGACCTAATGGTCACGTCAATAACATGCGTGTGTGCTGGTGGGAACACCGTGGTGTTTGTGTGGAAACAGTTTGTCACATTTCATTAGTTCACGTCGACCACTTTACATGGTGCTTACCCCAGGTTACATCCACTCTCAGTGTGGCTCTGTTGGTATTTAGACAAATATTAAAGACGCAGTTTATTAAGTGACCTTTTCACTGTAGGTTGCTCTCCTCAGCGCGCTATTGGACAGCTTTGTTTTCGTCTCCATTTGCTACAGAGCTGCTAAGATTTAGAGCTGTTGTGGCTGATCTAATTGCAAGAGCACCAGAAGTATTTTGCAGGAAGCTCTGTGTTTACCTCGAGTGTGTGACAGGAGCCGAGGAGATGGCTGGCATAATGGGGTTTATTTACGTTCACACTCACTTACATTGCCCAGTGTCTGGCACTCTAACTAGGGGGACACGTTCCTGCTGAGAGACGTCATTGGTGCCTCCGCACATAGAAACTGTGTTCACAAGCCATGGGGTCAGTCACAGGGATTATTCAAATTGAATGAGCAGGTCTTGTGAGATTGCAGTGCAACGTTTCAGATATGGCCACCATAAAACAAATAACCTCGTCATGGAACTATACGTAGGAGCAAGTAGCTTGGATTTGTATACAGTCTTTCAAAAAAACTCATTTAGACAGTCACTTCATGTTTGACCATGGTCATTAGCTACTTTTTGCATTAAATTATAGAAATATTTTTATGGAACAAACAAGTAAATATGCCCCAGGTCACGAATTTGTCTCAGAGGTCTTTACGATATTTATTATATTCAAGAAATCAGTCTGTTACACCCATATACATATATGAACAAACATTTAATGCCAGAGTGAAAGTATTAGTTAAGCCAAAATTTAAAGAGGCCTGAAAACTGTTCCTGCGACTTACTGAGCACATTTATAGAGATTTCTAATGTTTTTAACTCTTTTGTTTTAATTTTATTATATTTATTATACACTTTTGAATCTATTTTTACTATTTTTTTATTTTATACTTTACTACTTACTTTTTTACATTTACTTTAATTCTTATTGAAAATCAGTAGGTTCATTTTTAGGGCTGTATATAATTATTTAAATAATGGATTAATTACCCAATTATGTTCTCAATATTAACACCAAGAACAGTTTTCCAAATCCTAAAGTGTAACGTCGTCACGTTGCTTGTTTTGTCCAACAAACTGCCCAAAACCCAAAGATATTCAGTTTACTATTGTATACGATAGAGAGAAGCAGTGAATCCTCACATTTGAGAACTGGACACAGCACATGTCTGGCATTTTCCTTTGAAAAGTGACTGAAAATAGTTGCAGATTAATAATTGTTTCAGCTACAGTAATTTTGTTACATAAGGTGGAAAAACGTGTAAAGTTAAGTTGTGCAATAGTTTGTACAATAGCTGAGTGACAACAACAAAAAAAGCGCAAATATGAATTATTCCTAAGCAACAAAGGCTAAAAAACACCTTATATATCGCAACAATTCTGTTATTAAATTGAATAACTAAATTTAAAAGTATGTAACAATGTTGAAATGAGCAAAACTGCAAAACCAATATTTGAAACCAGCTATAGATTCAAATTAATTTTGTCATATCATATGACTATGACAACATGTTATTTGTATCTGTCCAAATGTATATGTATCCCTCTAGAAATATTTAAAGACATCACAGTAGTTCAAAATAGACTTGCACAGACGAGCAGTATTTGAATTTGAAGCGACCAGTATATTTGGAGTCACTGTATATTTATGCTGGACTGTTTAGCTTGGCATCTCTCTGTTGATAATTTATGACACATCTGGTGTCAATCTGCCATCACCTTCCTCATAAAAGGTCCCCAAATCATGAATATATTCTTCAGATGGCAAGAAATGCTCGTTATGAGCTGGGGCTTGATTTGTGGAGTCTATCTTTTTCACAGTTGACTGGATATTTGGGTACGAATCAATGTGTCTCAGAGTGAGTAAGTGAATTTATATACTTGGGAGTGTCTCCACGGCCAGTGCTGTGGCCAAGTGTGGGACACATGCAGCACCACAACGGAAACCAAGGAAACTGCATTAATTGAGGAGGGGGGAAAAAAGGAAAAACATCACATGTGAACTTCTTCTCCTGCAGTAATTCAGCATCATGAAACTCTATACTTCCCCTTTCCATACAAAAATATGTGAGGCAAGTGCGAACCAATTCAGATGTCTCAAAATAGAAAATGAAATACTCATTCTACAGCATTCTTAATCAACTTTAACACACATTATCCTTGTTTGTTTGGTCTATGCTCTATACAGTGATGTTTTTTTAGTTTCTTTGGCTCTCTTTCTTCCCTTTTGGGGGCACCAGAAGGCACTCAACACATGAGGAATTACCACTGCAACAACAGAGATAATGGTGAATATTTCAGAAAGGGCTGTTTTCACACTACTGTAGCAAACATGGTTAGTGTTACCATACTTCAAGGAAACAAAGGCCAAACTTACAGATTTTTTTCCTCACTGCTGGAAAAGTTTTCCTTTCATTTTCAGGCACAAAAGCTCGTGGAAAAAGACACTTTTCTACACATAAACCAAAAAGGGAGTGACCAAGTCAAGTGTTTTTCTCCTCATATAAGCTGGACATTACAAGAACTTGTAGAAAGGTTTCAGTCAGAATATCCTCCATGGAAGCGAACGAGAGAGGAGGCTGGAAAGAGGGCCGGTCAGTGAATGTTTCATTATATCTAATGTTGCCTTCCCTGAAGCGCTCTCCAAAGTAAGCGAGCTGCGTGAGCTGGAGCTCGAAACGCTCAACCCCCTTGTGACCACTTGGAGCAAAGCAACTCTCCACTTTCTTATTTTCGCCCTCAAACGCAAGCCTCTGCATGGATTATGTGTTTGAACACAGTGGTGCTTTTTATTTAACTCGATTTTTGCTTGCATGTTTGAAAGCGTAGGATTTCTCTCGCTAAGAAGGGGGCTTGACATCATTAGAACAGAGGCAATATTTTTAGGATGATAAAGAGGCAAAGTGTAACAAATATTTTTATTAGGGACAGTGCCATCACAAACATATATAAGTTGAAAGTTTTGGAGATGATTTTTGACTTATTTATTTTATTTATTTTACATGGAAGTAGACACTCCTACTGTAACCAGAAAGTTATCTGCTCATGAAACGAAGCAGCATATCAATAGAAGAGTTAAAGTAGAGCTAAAAGTAGTTTACATGGATGTGGGAAAAATATTTACAAACATTTAAAAGTGAATGACTTTTCCACAAAAAACGTGTGGGACTATATGAACAGTTGGGTTTTGTAAAAGTCAGAGTGCACTACATATAGATCGTCCCTCCAAAAATCAAGACTGATCTTAATTGCCTCTATCATTTCGCTAAATGGTTAATGACAGTGATTTAATACACACAGAGCTGTTTGAGTGTGTGCACCCTCTAACAGCTGTATGTGTGTGTGTGTATGTGTGTAAGTCATGGTGCTCAATCGGCTGCAGGGTCTTTGCTTTGATTTCCCTGCTCCGGCATGTGCGAGGACTTAGCAGGCCGAGCTCCCAGACATCTGTTGAATATTAGGGGCAATAACAGCTGGGCAGACCTCAAACATGGTCACCCACTTCACCTCACTGTGTCTCTGAGGATAACCCCAGCTGCCTCACACTCCAGATGACAAGTGCCCGTTCACCGGCCCGCTGAGACCAGGGCCTGCCGATGAGCCAATCACCCTTGCTTCCAAACAATCCATCAGAAAGCCTCTCCTCCTTCCCTTTCTTTCCCTCTCTGACTTTCTCCTGCTGTGCATGGGAACAAAGTGGGTGGTATATAGTGATTTCACCGCGATAATATCACACCATGTTTGATTTCCCATAATGTGTCAGCTTGTTGTTGAAATAAATTTTGGCTCCACAGCAGTTGTCCGTCAGCCGCTCTCCCGTGGCTTTCTCCTTTGAAAGATCGAGAGAAAGAGAGAAAGAGCTCGGCCATGCAGGCAGATGTTAAGGTCACGCTTTTGTAAATTACCAAGAAATATTTTTTCTAACTCCAGGAGAGCCTGTTTCACAAATTCAACATATTGTTACGATGAAACTATGTAATCTAGGAAAGAAGAACCAACACATTCTTCCTGTTACAAGTTAAAAATCTGAATTCATTCACAATAAAATGCACCCTTCCTCAGGTCAATGCATGCTGGAGTTGTGCTGCTTTTAAAAAATAAATAAAGAAAAAAGAAAATAAGATAATAAACTAGACCCCTGTCTTATGGGTCCTTTTTTATTTATTAATTACAATTATTAACTGCTAGCTATCTGAATTTCCTGAAATGCTGTTCAGTAACAACGTAAATTAATAATGTTACTAAATTACTAAACATTAAGCCAAAAACGTTATGTTAGCATCGGTTAGGCTAGCATTAGTTGATAAAGTAATAAACTGACTTTTCATTGCCATATCTCATTGTAAAACTGAACATTTGTGGGACTATGTGTCGAACACAACAAGACATCGGGAGTCGCAGTGTTTTTTGGGGAATTTTTTTCATAGACGAAATTTGAAAAAAAAAACCAACAATTGGCTGATTAGTCTATAATGAAAATAATCATTACTTGCATGTAAAACATTATAATAAAGCATATAAGAATAAAACAAAGTAATGATGCTACAGTAACGAAGGATACTTTCTAACAACAGATTTATACATTACCAAAGGTTTTACTAGCGTTCAGGGACTTATTAAGTTTTTACAGTACAACCCAATTTACTAAATCACTGTTAAGTTACTAAGAAGGTGGGCAGGACTTCACACACAAATTTAGTGAAGGATTTATGAATTTCTGGTGCCACCCTGACATTTTCAAACATTTAGGCTACACCTCACTATCACCTTGCAAAGCTGCCTGAAGCAACATCAGAACCGATTTATAAAGTCATATTAGTAACTAAATCAGTAACCACATTCATGTACAACTACGGTCACTTGCTGGCATGTGCACTAGTCCAACATTTTAAGACGTACCCTCGCTGCAGTCTGGGTGTCGTTATGGAGTCACATTTTATGACCTTGTGATTAGTGTTTTTATGGCGGTAGGGAGGTCTGCAGATGGTCTAAGTAAACTTGTCACACTGAGGGGCTGTTGTCGGGCACCGAGGGAGAGAAGGAGAGCTCTGTTAAAGCTGGAGGAGTATAAACAGAGATGGAGTGCCCTCTTCTGGAGGCCTTTACATTCTACACTGTGGATGATGTACAGTACAGTGGCTGATGGTCTTGATTTGCATCAGTGTGAGAGACTGAAGTGCTCAAGCTCGTGGAGCGTGAATTTTTACAGATGGAGGTTAAAAGAAGCTGAAGAGGTGAAGAAAGAGTACATGTGACAAATACTGCTTTATTATTCATAGTTAATGTGAATCTCAGATAACACAAACCCCTGCATCTTGGCAGCACAGTGAATTTGTCTATAGCACCTTTAAAATCACTTCTTAAAACCTTTATCAGAAAGCCACTTCTTACATTTCAACTTAAATTTAAATTTAAAGTGCTCTGTGTGTGCAACTTCTGCTGCCACCTCAATTCAGTGGAAATGAATGGATTACATCTGTGATGATCACAATAGTGAAAAATCACGTTAAAAACATTGAATAGCAACACCTCTTTCCAGAATAACTTTATCTGGATAATCCACTAAACTATTTCTTAAACAGAAAGTATTTCCAATGAACATCAGATCCAATGTGTTCCCAGATCTGATGATGACTGTTTTAAACAATGCTGCTGCCCCTGCAGCTGGAACGATAGAGGTCCTGTTGTCTTGGAAATGCTGATGACCCTTACATCCTGCACAGCAAGCTGGCATTAACAAGCCATGTGTTAAGTGTTTTGCGCATTCTTTAACTTTCAGGCTCCAGTTTCACCCATTTGGTCTCTGTCTGACACATGTACTGAGCCCTGTCGTGGGATGACAGTGAAGAGGAGCAAGGGAATATGAGGTTTCATTATGAGGTGGAAGTTATTAATGAGCATCAGTACTTCAGTTTTAAAATCACAGCATTTTTTTTAATGTGAAGTTTGGACAGTTTTTCTTTCACCTTATAAAACATACTACACAATCATTTAAGACTTCATATCTGTCTTGAAGTCTTGAACTTTTGAACAAGTTATTCTTTTAAGGTTGGTTCACTTTGTTAATTTCTCAAGTTCATTTTAGGTGACTTTAGCTGTCCTGTGAAAAACTTGCCTCTCCAAAATGTCAGCGCTTCAGGACCTCATAAAAACGGCTTTGCTCCAATGCATTTTTCAGATAATCTAGTTGGGTTGTTGAATGGTTTATTTAGCTGAAGAAACAGGAAATAAATTATTTTCTCAACCCAGATAGGAACACTTAACCTTTCAGGTTATCTGAAAAATTCAGTAAATTTGAAAATACATTGTTTTACAGCATGATTACTTTATGTAAATTAAGAGCAAATACTGTAGCATCAAAGACTGTTAATACTGTTTGCTGCATTCATTAATGTTTTCAGTTATTATTCCATTTTGTTCCAATGAGACATCCCTACTTTTCCGACTGCTGCACTGCCTCATTTTAGGAACACAGTGTTGTATGAGTTCATAAAACTGCTAAAGCACTGATATGCTGAATCAGATGTCATTTTACAAATCATTACTTTCAGCTCCTGCTGTTTCATCTGCAACCCGAGCAAAACATGTGAAAGAAGATGTAATGAAGTTTGAGAAACGGACGGGACATGTACTGTAAAATGGAAAATATGTAACAAGTACCATGAAAATGCTCCATTGTGAGCTATATTGGGAGTGAAGTACATTTCTGGATGGAGTTACTCTAAATGACGCAAGCACACACGGAGGATTAATGGAACTTCAAACGTGTTTTTCTTTGTAATGCATCATTATGAAGCAGTGAATCTGTCAGCGAGGGGAATCTGTGCGCTTTGGTCACCGAGCTGGCCCTGCAATTATAGCAGAAGCACTTTGAGTCCTTTCACTGTGGGTGGAGGGACATATGGAGAAAAGATTGACCAAACAAAACTCAGACAACAGGTGTTTTAAAGCAGTTTTTTGACCACATTTACATGGACTCGTGGCATGTCAGTGTTGTTTGGTTAATTTTGATGATAGGTTTGGTTATCATGTTGAAAATAATGTGTTTTATATTATACTAAAATTTCTAACTGCGAGATTTAGGAAAATAATAGTTCTATGACTCATAGGACATTAGGGGAATAGTTAAACATTTTGTGAAAATCCAGCTACCAGCACCTCTAATGCTAATAAATTAACATATTATATCTTGTTCTTTTAATGTACAAAAACAAGAGTCAAAATGGTAATTTGCAGTTTTAAAGGGGTATGAGCCAGACTATTTCTTGGCTGGGACCAGTAACTTCCTGGAAACCGCAACTTGTTTTTACACTTGGTTCTTGAGCAGATTAACAACAACAAAAAAAAAGGTATAACATGTTATTTACTGAAATTTACTTTGCTGGTGAGTGGATTTTATCTTTGGACAGAGCCAGGTTAGCTGCTTCCACTTCACAGTAGAAATGGAAAAAATTTGAAAAAGGAACAAAAACAACTTCCTGCAAAGTCTTCTTGCGTTTACTCAACTTCAGGGTTTGTAGTTAGCACTAGTTTAAATTAAATAAATTACTAGTCCTGTAAACTAGTGTGATAGTGTGCTTTTTTTTTTTCTGCCTGACAGGAAAACACAGATCCAGGTTTTTGCACAACCGCAGTGTTTGCTAAAATGTCTCTGTATTTAGAGAAGGTCAGATTATTAAGAAAAAAGTCCATGTGCTTCTGTTTTCTGTTCGTTTATTGAGCCACTGTGGGATTTTCCTGAACTCACCAGCACTCCTCTCTGCCCATTTTGGCCACATCTGAGCTCGGCTCCCTCTGTTACCCACTAAGTGCTTAAAAGAAACCTGCTCTGCTTGTCCAGCAGCTTTCAGACTGCCAATCACAGCAGCAGCTCTCAATATGCCCAAACTAATTAATAAGAGGATTAATCTCTCATAAAAGCACCATTAAGGGCTTTGTTTCAAACGTCTATGTATCATGCCACACTCTGCATATTTCCCTCTGGATTTTTTACGATCACTCTCTGTGGTAACCATCCTGTAAGAAAGACATCTTTAATTTGTTTGGATTCAGCTGAAAGGGAGGGATATTACATCTATATTTAACTCTGCGGTGCCTCCACTTGGACAAGCCAACAGAGGCTAGCTTATTTTTACAGGTGCTTGTACTTTGGAGAACGGTGAGCCACAACCTTGGAGATTTCCACTCCGCATGGCCACGCTCACTCCAGAGCATGGACTTCTGGGAAGGCAGAGTGTGTCGGCGGGGTTTTGGCGATGGATGGTGGATAACGATGCAGCAATTAATCACGACATGGTCCGTTAATGCTGCAGGGCAGGACAGAGTGCAGGACATGGAAGATGGCAGTATGCATTTAAACACAGGGATTCCTAATTTACAGTGGCTCGTTAACACCTATGAGGCCATGAAGTCAGGAGTTATTCATGCAGTGAATCTACTTCCTGTTCTTGCAGACATCCTGTCATTCACTCTTACTGCCATTCATTAATACTGATGCATGGCTCAAACTTTTTTTTTGCTTCTGAAATGTGTTATGAGCATTTTCTTTCACCCTAGATGAAACACAAGTGAGTGAAAAGCCCTTGTCTGTTGCACCAATTAAAACCTGTGATCTCACCTGAACCTCAACCTCCGGCCCATCTGTCCTTTTGTTTTGGAGGACACAGACACCTATTCTCTACACACTGGCATGATAACATTATACAGGCAAGCTCAGAAGACACTGGTAAACTTTACAGATTCAAAGAGCTACCAGCAATCAGATCAGAGCATTACATTTTTTTGACCTGGTATGACTTCCTGAAAGGTTTAGTTATGATTACATTGATTAAAATGTAGGGAGAGACTGCTGTCATGGTTAAAGGAAACCAACATTGATTTGTTTCTAGGAGATGGGATGTGAACCATGCTGTTGAATTTAAATGCACCCATCCATCCAGCTCGACCTTCTCTCCGTCCCAGATCGAAAGAAAGAGGCTGGTGAGTGAAATGTACCGAGAGCACTTGCCAAAATTACAAAAATCCTGGTTGTGAAAGAAAACAAAATGTAACATTTGATCATTCAATTTTTAATTTTTGAAAACTAAACAAAAACTCCTCAGAGCTGCTCAGAGACCACAGACAGTTTGTTCGGACAAATAAATCTAGAGACAAATGAACAATGAAAATAGTTGCAGCCATAGTTTTTTTTTTTTTTTTAACCTTCCTTCCATTCTCCATCTCTCTGCTGTGCTTTTGGGATAAAAATAAACAACACACTTTTCTAAACAACAATGGTGCCACCCGACTCTCCACTCCTTTACTTTAGTAAATGTTTTGACTCTCATAAAGCACGGCAACAGAAGCACAAAAAGTTGAGACCTAATCCCAGAGGAATTGTTTTGGATTTTTTGGGATAATAATATGAGCAAAAATAGATGGAAATTAATCCAATGCTGAAATCAGAGAGCTGCTCTCTCTTTGCACTGAGGACGAGATAAACAGGCAGTGTTTTAGTCTTAAGCAGATGGTTAGACGCACTCCTTTACTGTCTAGTCTCATGCGTAGGATGTGAAACATAGTTGTGGCTTTCTCCGTAACAGTTTTGCATGAAACTTTAAAGTGGCACAAAGAAGTCACTTTAACAGCTTTACATATTACCTATTCCATGTTTGAAAAGGTCTGAAGAGAATAAAATGTAATACAGTAAAAAAGAAAGAAAGAAAAAGACGTTACAGTGATATGACAGATTGTGAATGGAGCAGACAGATGGACAGACAGACAGAAGTAAAGGTGAAATAGTGATTCGGGCAGAGAAAGAGAGAGCGAGAGCCGCGGTGTGGCAGCATGTTTGTACAGCTGAACACAAGCTGAAGAAGCCCAGGCCCCTCTCTCACACTCCATTAGGCCTTAAGCTCCACGGAGTGCTGCACTCAACACATAAACAGCCTGCTGGAAAAGCTCCGGGATGTATGGGAGAGGCAGGGGGACGCCAGGCTGGCCAGCAAGAAACAACAACTGCCTTTTCACATCAGCACAATGCCTCCAAATTACTGAGGGAGACTGCAAAGACAAGAGATGGAGACGGAGAGGGCTGGCAAAAGACCAGATGATTCATTTGTGAAAGTTTCTTAAGCTCAGACTTACAGCATGAACCGAACCAAAGACGACTGGATAAAATCTTAAATGAAGATTTTGTTATTTAAGCAGATGTTTCTCTGATCAATGAATCCAAGATTTCACTGTATTCCTTCTTATTTTTTCTTTTTGCTTCAAAGATCAAAGATGAGGACAATGTTTGGCATTTTTCAGTGGAGACTTCATTAAGTCAGAAATGCATGTCAGCATATGAACCATATAATCCTTAAGTAAAATGATTAAAACATGATTTATAGAAAAGTAGAAAACATTTCTTTTGAAGTTATTCCACACTAAAACCAAGAACAAAGTCAAACTGTATTTCCGTTCACAAGGGCCTGCTTTCTCTCTAATATCATGAACACAAGTTTTCTTTTGTTGTGTTTGCTGTGATAATCGATGCTTTTGGCCACATGGGAGCAGAGAAACAGGCTGTGACCACAGCTTTGACAAATTGTTAACTGGTATAAGATGAACTAACAGTTTCTTATTTGCATATAGAGGAGAGCAACATTCAGAATTCATTTAGAGTTAAGTTCTTGGTCGTATGAATGCCCAGTATTCACAAAGATGACAGGAAATGAGAGGAGAAGCTGATGTACCAGAAGCCCCCGGCCGAACATGAAGCAGGGATGCTGCAGTTCATGGTCGGCTCGTTCACTCCTAGCCACCAAGGCCTCCCTCTAACTGCTTAACTTCCAACTTTTTTTGTTAAACAAAAACCATTTGAACATTTGACAAAGGATCCATCATGTGCTATCACATGTGCATGTACACCCACACCCACACATAAACACAGGCACTACATGAATACATGCAGATACACTTTACATGGTCAAAGACGCAAAAACTTGACCTGAGTAGATACATGCAGTGTGTGTATATACACTACAGAGTAAACATGCACACTGTACATTAAGGCACACTCACAAACATGCCTCCTGTTGCATACACACACACTGATAACCCACCATAGGGCTCCTGTCAGAATGGCAGGTCGTATAAACAATGTGAATTGATGTAAACAAGCACCATGTTGCATTGAATGTTGGCTGCTCTCTGCAGTCAGGCTTTAAGTTATTATGATTCTCGGAGCTGTGAAATTTCAAAATCAAGTCAAGGTCTGGATCTGAAGTCCAACCTGGCAGCACCAGGCATCAACATGAGACCAGCTAAAGAAAAGTTAAACACTGAGCCACAATAGATGTACAGTGCTCAACCATGTGGCCTCATTTTCATTTTTACTAATATAT
>JBBMJY010000002.1:17695587-17752007 GCA_037833715.1 Toxotes lorentzi | reverse complement strand
TATATATATATATAATTTTTTATTTTCAATTTTGCTGTGTTCATCATTCCTCTTCTCCATCTCTGTCTGTCAATGTATCCATCAGTATACATTGGCCCTGTTGGCCCTCTTAGATGATGTCCGGTCCAAGAGGACAAGGGTGCATGCGAATGGTAAACAGGTAAAATAAGCAAATAACTAAACTATAGCATACAGGCACCTAAACCTACAGTGAATAGCCCTCCGTCTGAGGGTCTGGAGGTTATTCAAGGTGGGACATGGCAAAGTCTCGTCCACAGGCCAGCATCCCTGCTAAGGATTTGGCTTAAAACAGGGTCGTCCCTGCATAAATCATCTACACTGAGCAATAAATAGACCACCCTGACCCAGCCTCTGCCCCCCTCCTCTGAATTTACCTTTGCACTTGTCAGCTCTTCAGCTCATGATACATGTAATACTGAATGCTTTCTCATCAGGTCTCAAAAAACTCCTTCAGACTGTTACCCCTGTTCTAGATGAAGGATTGCCCCCCCTTTTTTAAAAGAAGAGTTTCAACTCTTGATATTTGATTATAAGGATGGTGATTAATAGAAGCCAGTGGCTGCCTGGAAAGTAGAAGAAAAACATTCAAAAACCTAAAAGACTAAGGAATTCTTTGGAAACTATTCAGCAGTAATATAAAGTTTATATGATTTCTAGTAAATGAGCTAAAACATGCAAAAACCCAGATGAGCCCTTTTACAGTAAGTATAATATTTCATGATCAGGTGCATTAATTCTTGGACTGGTTGTTTTCGACCTACAGGAGCCTTGTTACAGCTCAACCAAGCGCTCCCACACCTCCACCCTCCTCGCTGACTCCCAGATGAGCTCCCCTGCCTCTGGGTCAAGTGATGTGAGGGAGCAGATAAGTTTGGGCCGGTGCAGGGAGAGACTAAACACTTGCTGACGGGAATGTCATTGTTTTGGAGATCTTCAGGAGGGTTTTTGTGTACTCAGCTGCTCTCTGGCTGCTGCAGAGCATCAGTGCTGGATTCTGGTTTTTGGCACAATCAGGTCTACAACAGACACACAGAGATATCAGATAGGGTTTTTTTTTAAAGGCTTTAATGGATGTGTTCCTCTATTATGAAACCTAACCAAACCTTTTCCAAACCATTATCACATAATAAAATGTATCACTGTATTATCAGTAATTTTTAAGGATGTTGTCAATGGATGTAAGATAAGAAATCACCAAACGATTAATCAATTAATCGAGAAAGTAATGATCAGATTAAACAATGAAAACAATAAATCATTGACTGCACAGATGAACACACACGGCTGAAAATGTAACAACTGTTAATGCATCCAGCTCAGCACAGGTGTTTTACACAGGACTACTTTCCTCAGTACTGTTCTTCTCTATTCATTCATTAAAAAAAAAAAAAAAAAAGACGCCAATACAAAGGCACCATCCCCTCATTTTTTCCCATAAAACAGAGCAGGAACAATCAGAGGAAAAGGGTGACAATGGTCAGTTGTTAAAAATCATAAACAGACCAAGTGCCTCTTTCACAACACTGGGTATCATATTTTAAGGCATTCCATTAAGAAACTGGCACCTTCTCAGTCTGTACACACATGTCACATCTGCTAAAAAGCACATATCTATCACTGGATGGAGGCATTCTGTATACGGGACCCGTATTAACACACCCAAAAATTGGCTGATTTGTTATGGGTGTACGTGCAGGCAAAGGCAGTCGTGTTTTGGGGTCAGAGTCAAACAATGTCGCCTTCAAACTTTTCTCATATCATAGCGGGTTTGATAAATGTTGACCCTTTGGCACAGCAAACACATATGTTTTGCAGCATGCGAGGTCCTCCACTTGTAGCATAAAGGCACCTGAGAGACACCTGCACGTTTTAGTCAATAAATCTGAAAATCCATCAGACACAGAGGGATGTTTCTACTTTACAGAATCCTAGAGTACACATCCTGGAGTGTCGATCATTCATCCAACAGAAAAAGGTGTCTTGATTGAAGCTACGTGATGAAGATGTCGGTGAACCCTGCAGCTGACCCTACACCCTCCTCCTCTCTTGACACACAAACCCTCAGGACTCCTCCACAACTTCAGTTCGGCACTTCCAGCACCAGAGCCAGACATGTGATGTGCCGCAGTGTCACTCAAGTGTGACGGCCAAAGAGATGACTGTTTTCCAGCGGCGTTGGTGGAGTTTTTTAGACGCTGCAGCAAGGACCACACAGAAGAAATGGCTCCTCTCCACTGGCTGACTGATGATTAAGCGAGACATAGTGTATTTTCCTATGGCTCCATAAAGACACAAGCTGGGAGAGCCGTAAAAGACGGTGCAGAAAGACAGTTGGGCTGGAAATAAATAAAGCTGAGCGGGAAAAGAGGGGAGAGCACTTTGCTTCTCACCAATAAAATCTGAAAACTGGCCACTGTGTGCATTTTTCTTTGCACGCTTATTTGTTCAAATGTCGAAAGTTGTTCGTCATCTTTTGTTAACTGGAACTGAGTCTGTTTCGTTTATGTAATGCAGCTAGAGAGTCAATCATTGAATATATGCCCCAGTATTTGCTTCTGAATGAAATCAACGCTAAAAAAAAGGTGAAGTAAGGAAGAAGTAAGTGCTTATGTTTAAAGGATTATGAACTTTCCTTTACATATTCCAGCAATGATAAAGTGCCTTGAAATATAATGCGCCCCTATGAGCCAGCTCCTTCCAGTTCTTCTTCAGATTAATGGGCCGTGTTGGGAAAAGTGTTCAGTGAGGCATAGAGCATAAATAAGGTCTTTAAGTAGGCAGAGCTATGGCGGCTGTGGGCTCAGTGGACGGCTCTGTCTACACACAGACAAAGACCGAGCGGTGATTTACTGGCCCTACATTACAGCTCGGCTCATACAGATAAAAGGCAAAAGCGAAGAATGTGGTCCATGACTGCATGTGATCTTCCAGAGTTACATAAACCCCGAGCGGTGTCAATGGAAAAGTTTCACCTCAAAGTCACTAGAGTGCTTGGAGAAGTTTTGATGTTTGCCCAGACGGTGTGTTTTTCTTTTTTTGTTTTCTGAAGCTCACAACTAGAAACAAGGTAATGAATCCTGTAAAGTGGCTGCTTTGTTGGTTGGATGATGCAGACGGTCTGGGTCAGAGTTTGGCCTCAGACGTAACCCAATCTTATCCCGTATTTTTACTTTCAATTTCAGTGCAGCTGTGCAATTTAAGCCAGCTGGAACAAAAGCTGGGTGCTTCACAACAAATCTCCCCTATACAACATAACATCAACTTATGAACACACAGTAACAATTTCTAAGTGATACCTTGACATTAGTATTGCTTTATCATTTTTGGTCGATGTAAACTTTGGCAGATTTTGGCTGGCTTCACTTCTCTCTTCTGTGATGTCAAGATGCAAGAACTCTGCGATGAAGTTTTTATATACCACTAATTTGCAGTGGGCTTGGGCGATATCTGTTATTAAGTCGTTGTCATACATAGCAGCAGCGTGCAGCACTGTCTAATGCAAATTACATGGACAAGTCTTGCCAGGATTAAAAGCAGTTAACCTACATCATGCTGTAGCATTGCGAAAAAAGCTGAATACCATTAACATTTTATTTTCAATTTTCCTTTTCCATCAATTCAGGTATACTAGAAACATTAAGGTTTCACATAACTTTATTGCAGAATGTCATATTGAATGTCGAATGCATAAAATTAGAACAGGCCATATAAATAAATATAGGCAGAATAGACAGGTTATTATGGGCAAGAATATACCATATTGGTAATATTGGTTTATTACTTCTTGTGTTATTTTTTGTCATAGTACTGAGTTTGGATTATAACTCTGTTGGTTGATAAAGCTCTAAAGATTTTAGAGCCAAAATACATTTCTGATGCAACATTATGTTCTTTCCCCAGGTCAAACGTAAACAGCACTCACTTTTTATGTCTGGAACAAATTCCCAGAAAACCTGAGATCTGCTCCAACTAAAATCTTCTGTTTACCATCACCTTTAACTCATTTAAACTGGAGGCATTTCATTCATATCTTGCACTGCAACATTAGTTTTTCAGTCTTCTGTTCATTCAACTTTTTTATATACTTTTTAATCTTTTATTCTATACTTTTATGTCTTTTTATACCACTTTGGGTGTCTTTTATATCTCGTTTTAATGCCTTTTAATGTCTTATATAAAACTTGATTAATTGCCTTGTTGTTGAAAGGTGCTTTACAAATAAACTTGCCTTCCTCCATTGTGATTATGGATGTTGAATGGTGTATAATCATCATACATTCACATCCTAGGAGGAGTAAATATTGTTTTTATAACAGCTAAGGAGGATCTAAATAAACACAAACCACAAGGTGGTTGTAACATCTTATCATTCTAACAAGTGTCATCTCATGACCTATTAAAGAGCAAAGTGAGAATGGAAACCCTGAGAAAATTTATATTTGTTACCTGTGTCAACAGGGTCAACGCAAGACAGCTATAGGGTAAGAAATCACAAAATTCCTCTGTACAAGTGTTTCAGATTCCTCAAGAAGGAGGGGAGTGCAGACAAGCTGAGTTAATTTAGCATTCAGAGCAGGTCTCATTTTAAGTAACCCTGAAACACTAAGAGCAGATGTTCCTCAACAGCTGGCTGCTGAATATTGCAAAGATGTTAAGAGGTGGAGGGGTGTCTATTGTAACTCACAGCAGTGGACAGGAGTCAGTGCACTTGATCCATGAAGTTAAGGGATGAACAGTGAATACCACACACTGAATACCACACACAGAGCTGACACACCGACATGCCTTCACCGGCAGAGCGATAAGATGGAGATACAGAGGTGTTGGTGTTAAACTTGTGGAGAAGAGGGGAGATGATAAGTGGCATAATCCCCTCTTCGTGTGGTAAATATATACACAGCTCAGATATGAAGACCTCATCTGGTTTCTAAACATACAGCAGCCATTTACTAATCAAGAACTTTATGAAGCCTGTGATGGCAATAAAACAGCCATTCCTTCTTTTTCAGACAGAGTATGAGGATTAACTACTGGCAGCATGTTTCTGTCATCAGTTAAATGTATATTGTACTGTGTATTTACTTTTATTATATATACTGTACATGTATTTTTGAAATAGTTTGACATTTTGGATACTGCACTCACTTGCTTTCATGCCAAGAGTTAGATGAGAAGATAATTTTCTCTTCTCGTGTCTGAACCCTAAATATGAAGTTACCACTAGTAGCTGGTTAGCTTAGTTTAGCATGAAGAAGGAAATCCCATGGTAGCTTCATATAAATCTTCTCATCCGACTCTCATAGGGAAAAAAAAAATTGTGAATTTCCCAAAATGTCAAACTATTCCTTTAAAAACTAAACACTACTTCTATGTTTTTACTGAAGCTGACCTTTGAATAAAGCAGCAAAACCTTCCCCAGAGTGATATCACATGACAGAGAATATCTGCTTTTATTTAAATAAACCATTGCTATAATTCTTGGCAGTAAAGCACCGTAAATGAACTTTCTCTCTGCACTGACTCCAATTCCATTTTCGATGTGATGTTAATGAGTCAGTCATCAGCACCACAGAAGAAGAGATCTGCCAACTGAAGCAGGTCTTGATTTAGTAATCAACTGAAATAACAGTGGAGGGCCAAACAAATCTTTGTGTTGATGGATCACTTTAGCGAGTGCAATGATATATGAACATGGTGATGAATGCTGTTAAACTTTGCTGTGATCGGCTGCAGATCGACTCTGCTGTTACAAATGACCTCACTTTTCTGAAGGACAAATATTATCTTTGCAAAGTGGAATGCTTACAGTGCAGGAGCATTAACAGTGTTTTCTTTAGAAAAGTCTTTGTTAGCGGAACAAGTTGAAATGAACGCCGAATGGTTTCATGTTGACAAAAGGTTGTGTGGTCAAACTGAATGTTTTTGCAGATATGGAGAAACGATTTATGACTTGAAAACTCTTGTTCAGTTAAAAAAAAAAAGACATCAGTATTATGATAAAGGCCTTAGAATTTGTAATAATAAGATAAGGAAGATGTGAACGGTTGAAGACTCTGTTGACTGAAGAATCGCTAAAGTATTCAAATTCAGATCTTCTGTCTTTTTTTTGTGTCATCGCAGTAACTGCAATAATGATCTTTTCTTGTAATGAAATTGCACCAATACAATCCCTCAAATGGGCATTTAACACTATTTGCCAGCTGCCATCCGATGGTGGGAACATAATAAACACCTGGAACGTGGTGTAAAACATTAAAGGAGGCTTCTTTGGTTGGCATGATATCAATAGAATCATTAGAATAAGCTGCACATCAAACCTCTTGAGTAAATTGAATCATTACGGATGAGTCCTTTCATTAAAACAGTTTATATTCCCCGATGTGTTAAGTGAATGTGTGTATGTGCTCAGGAAACTCTTTGTTGTACAGTGTGTTTGTGCATTGTGAAGTCACAAAGTTAAATGCCTGATGCCTGAGGTTGTGCCACATTAACCCTTCTGCAATCCTAACCGCACTGTCGTCTATGGAGTTTTGCCTTGTATCCATGGGAAAAACCACGTGGCTGGTGTTGTAATATTTAGGCTATATAAAGTAAAACTAATATCTATGATTACTGCAATATCTGAATTATTGTGAACTATTGTGATAAGTGAACTGGATGTTTTCAATTATGAGTTGCAGTACATGTTATCAGGATATTAGAAGTAAGCCAAGTTGCAGTGCATATTAAATACGCTACTGTTAGATTGTTATTTTGATGCACATTTTCTATGGTAGTATTTCAGCACAGTCAGCTGGTATTCACTTGTATTCACTGTATGTGGTTATCTTGTGTAATGACTGTAATCCAGTCATTACACACGTGATCTAAGGGAGGTTTGTGTCCATACCACAGTTAAAACACAATTAAAATGTCCTTTCTTTCCTTCTCATCATTGTGCTGTTAAGCAGTGTTTTCCATCATCTGTTCACTCCCCTGCATTTAATGTCTCTACAGTGTCATTTGGCATTTCCTGCTTCAACTGCTGAATACTTTGGTAAATACAGCTAGTACTGCAAATTATTAAATAATCTTTTATGTCGTATACAGAGAGCTCTGCAACAATCTACAGCACACACAAAGGTACATTATATGAGAAATAGTTTGGCAGAAAGAGTACGTAGATATTTCTTCCAACTGGCTTTCTAGTGTCTTTATATATTTTATGTCTTGAAAATGACATAAAAATAGCAACATTTACTGGTTTAATGTCAGGTAGCTTTTATTGCTTTAAAAGGGAAATTACGAAAATTGTGCAAGCTGGTATTTCCTTAATGGGTAACTCTCTGATTGGGTTTTTATGATTGTATACTTGTGCAGGAACGTGGCCACCCTGCTGTTCTCATCTAAAACAAAATCCCATCACTGGTTATTCTAACTTGTAATTGCCTTGTAATTCAGTTCTCTGGATTTAACCGGAGAGTCACATAAGCTGTAATAGAGAAGTGTTTGCTGTGAGGGATTAATTCTAAGATATGTTGCAACACAAGGCTCTATGCGGTTCAAAGCACTTACAGTACCGCAGAGACCCAGCGCTTTAATCTTGTGAGTGTACCCCATAGTATGTAATCTGCCCACAAGAGGGGGCCACAGTACTCAGATTAGTGCTGTCCTCACATGAAAACACAAACACACAGACATGCTCTTTATCACAAAAAATGTTATATTTTATTCAGCTGCAATTTTAACTTGTAGAGCATGTGTCTGGGATGTCTGGACGTATTTGTCAGGTTCACTTCTGACTATAAGAAGATGCTGACATACATACAGCTGGCGATTTAACTCAAGAATGACAATAAAGGGCAAAGACAAAAAATTGTTTTTTTTAGAAATGGATGCATTAGTTAGACCATTCAACATACAGTGACTGTTTTTTGACTGTGTTTTTCTCACTACAGTGATGCAGGAGGAGGTTATTCCTCAGTAGAGGGAGACAGCAGCTGACAGCAGATTCAGTCTGTCCAGACCTGACAGAGGATCGAGTGAACATAAAAAACTGACAGGCTGATCCATCCTCCACACAAACATAAACCATGTCTTAGAAATTAAAATCTTTCATTCTTTTTGATGATTTTACATTCTTATACTCACTGAATGCCATTGGGGCTCATGCCTGTTGTGTGTGTTCTGTGTATTGTGTTGTATGTTATTTCTTACACAGGCCTCTTTGGAAAAGAGTTGTTGCTCTTACTGAGACTACCTGTTTTAATAAGCAATTAACAAACTAACTTCTGTTAAGCTATAAACAAGTCACAAATCAAGGTCAATCATTCTTACCAAATCTTCTCCTGTGACCAGTGCTCCTACAAACAGAACCATTACTACTGTACTGCAGTACATCATTACTACCATTAACTCCTACTACCACTAAAAGCATACAACTGAACAGCAACCCCTATCCATTGCACTACTTCTACTACTGTTACAACAACAAATAATGCTGTAGTCATACAGTAGTGTGTTACTACTCCTGCTATTTGAAACACCTGCTATTACCAGTAGAGCACATGGTTGGAACCTACACAACCTCCGCTACTTGTAATACCATCATCCCAACAATAGCACCAGTAAAACAGCTACTGCAAAGATACTATGGCTATTACCAGTGTAGCTAGTGACTCTAATGTAGGTACTATTTCTAAATTTAGGATGGTAAAAATAAAAATAAACTGGACGTGTTATACTACTTCTGTGGGACACAATACAAAGTTCATTTGCAAAAAGATGCTAACAAAGGTTTCAATGGTATTTTTTGGTGACTTGTGCACTGTATAAGTTCACATGTGTTTGGTAGTAAACACATTAGTATTTAGTAAATAACTAATTAACTACCACTATTGCATTCACCTTTCTTTGTATATTATACCTAACACCACAGCAGCTGAAGTGCTACAAATAACTGTATAACTGCTGTACTGTCATTTATGTCAACTAATCAACCAATGCTCATTACTGATCATAAGATGGGAATACTCAGAAAATAAGAACAGAGTCTGGGCAGTAGTAGTGATTTAAATGATACCTTTTTTTTTTGGTCAGATCTGCAAAGGTTGCCATGGCTGTTTCAGATGATCATAAAATAGAGAGATAAGAGAGGGAGACATTTTTAAATGTTTAATAGATGATTAAATCTGACTGAAATGTGCTGCACGCCATCCCTGCAGTCTCCCTGACACTCTGCACTGTACCATTACACTATGTAATCCTGCACAGACGCCAGAACAATCATCTAAATAACTACGTGTGCTGTGAACAGTGATATAATGGCGCACAGAAGCTCTTGCCCTGTACACAAAGACAGAAGCCCCTGTTTTGCATATAAATAGATCCGATCCAAACACGAGTGATCAGATAAAGGAGTGATCTGCAGATTAAAACAAAGAGCTTAAGAACTAACCCCAAATGAGACTATTTCAAAGCTTCCCCATCACAGGATGCCGCAGGCAAAGAGTTGCCTGCAGTGGAGGGAGACACAGAGGAAAGTGCAACACAAATCCAACACAATACATTCACAGCCTGAGGAATGTAATGAGGCATCAAGTTGGAATCAAATCTAGTATTTGTTTAAATCACTGAAATGCTATGTTATATATCATTGTATAGCTTCATCTTTGCACACATATTTTCATTATTATACATGGCACTATTCCCTTATTTAGAATTTTTAAGCAGTGAATAAACATTTAATATGTTGTACACTCACTAATACATAATATGAATGATGAGTGGTGAATGTGAAGCCGGAGGCAGCAGATGGTTAACTTAGCTTAGCATAGAGACTGGAAACAGGTACACAAGTATCAATGTTTTAATCTAAACCCCAACAAGAACACGGACAAGGGTATTTCACACAATGTCAAACTATTCCAATAAGTATTATTTATTAATATATCTGTGAACAACTGGAGCCTTTTCTGTGAAAGAACAAGTAGCTCACATAGGAAACTTGACCTTGAAAGTATTAGTTTGTCGAAAAAGTTAAACTCAAAGTCCACTTACTAGATTTTTTGGGGGGCTTTCAGCTGCTTTATCAGCAGATATCAGAGTTTGTTACAAATACACAAATAAAAAATGTCTATTTCATCTGCAGCTGAAAAGATTATTCAATTAATCGATTAGTTGATTGCAAGAAAACTGATCTGCAACTACTTTTGATGTGAAATAAACCATGTATGAACCATTTTTAGAGCTCAGCAGGGAATTTCTAGATAAAGTGTTACCTTGATGGCTAACAGTACATGACTTCTCCCAGTTGCTGCGGTCTAAAAGGGTGAGGGGTGACTCACCTCAGTGTGTTACAGCGTGAAAAGATGTTAGACATGGAGCGGCACATTGGACCAGAGTGCGTTTGATGTTAAAATCGGGTCCTTTGGAAACCTTGAAAACCCTCTTAACTTGGTTAAAATGACAGTAATAATATCTGACTGTTATTCTGAAATGAAAAACTGCTTTCAGCTGCTTTTGGACTAAAGAGGAACTGCTGTAAAAGAAAAACACTGCCTCTCTGAGTACTTATTGACATGTGGCTGCATACTTCATGTCCTTTGAAATGAAAAGACTAGATTTATTAGGACCACTGATACTTAACAACCTGCACACAGTGTTTTCATTCATTTCAAATGTTCAGAGCACAAGAATTTTCTGGCCTTCATAATGTCAAGTCTGCCAAAAAATGCTTGTAACTTGTGTGCAAAAGCACCATTTTAACCCATTTCATGATAAAAAATTTAACAGCCTCATCTTCTGTGCTAAAGACATTTGTTCAGTTACACAACACAGCTACAGTGTTTGGACAGGGTTTTAATGTAGCCAATGTAATTACTGTATTTGCTGCTGAAAGACCAAAACAAGTACTCGGGAGGTAGAGATCGAGTTTGGCTGTTGGCTTCCAATTTCATCAAGAAAATAAGTGTTTCCCTGCTTTTCCACAACACCCAATTTTACTGTCAAGGAAACAAGGCAAGTAGAGCATCTGCACCCTGGATTACAGCTCCCAAACAAGTGTTTTTAATATATTATAGAAAAAGCCAAAATTTAAACTTGAACAGGCAAATGGCCAACATGACAAAAAGCAAGATATATATTTTATATACCACATTCAAATAGACAAAATTTAATAGACCCCACAATCACAAATTCAGCTTCATATAAACACTAACCGCCCACATCATGCTATTAGAAAAGATATGTGTTATAAAGATGCATTTCTTCTGCCTTCGAATCATCTATCAAATTCTGTCAAATTAAATTTTGTCTATTTGGATTTTGCATATAAAAAATGTTGCCTATTAAAGTTGGGCAAATAACTTATGAACAGTGTCTTGTTTTACTGTACTACTGTTTTTGAGGACTATAGTTTTTTCACACCAGATCATTTAAAAATTTTAATATTTTTGGATATATTTTTGTCCAGTCAACATAATAAAACTTTTTTGGAAGTTCCAAATCCAGCGCACAGACACACCACCTTTTTCCTCCTTTGAATCTGTAGCCCTGGCCTGAACACAAGATGGGATGTGCACACAACTGCCTCTTTGCCAGCTTTACTATCGCCGTGCTCTGTACTACCTGCGGTCCCTGGATTCTAATAGTAAATACACAGAGCTTATCAGCACGTTCCTCCAGCTGCCTTCCACTCTTGTGTATTAACACACAGTTTCAGCACAACAAGCCACTCAGTTCTTTACCCAACTGATAGTATTTTTTTTTTTCACTTTGAGCGTCTATTGCTGTGATGTGCAGTGAGGAGATAAGTGAAACTTATTTGCATCAACACACTTGATATTTTGACAGAGGGCCATTTTTCTTTTGTCTTCCATCTCCAGGAGGATTAGGTTTCAAGGAATTTTCATGAAACACTATTTAAGCGGGGCCGATAAGGCCTCCTCTGGACAGAGATAAGAGCCTATCCACACAAATTATTGATCTTGCTCTGACCTGTTTGTGGAAGGAAAGCTGGAAGGGGTAAAGCACTTGTCAAACAGAGAGCTGTACCCAGGAGAAAAGAGGTGGAGAGAGAACTAAACTATTTATGAAAATGAAGAGGAGAGAATGGAGGGAAAGGACAGAGAAAAGAACGAGAGATGGGCTCTGTTTGTTTCAAATCATTGATTTCCTGTAAAGCACTTTTTGATGTACATGTGTATATGGACAGTAAAAGTGAAGATGCCTTGTTTTTCTTTTCTCTTTCACCGTGATCACAAATGAACATGAAGTCAGATTTAACTTCCAATTATGTACATGTTTAATTAACTAATAACTAGTGAATGTTGTGAAAAATGCTCATTATAAAAGTCAAACGTCCCAAAGTGATGTATTCAAATTACTTGTTTAATTCAACAAAGTCTAAACCTAAAGATACTCAGTTTTTTGTCACGACAAAGAAAAGCATCAAATCGTCACATTTGAGAGGCTGGAACCTGTGACTATTTGGCATTTATGCTTGAAAATGAACTAAATCAATCAACTGATGCTAAAAATCGATCAGGTAATTGATTAATTGATTAACCGTAGCAGCTCTAGTCTAGTACATGACACATTTCATTCGAAAATTGAAGAATTTGCAAAGAGACAGTAGTTAATTTATTTATGCATCCACTTATTTGGTAATACTGAATGCAGATATTTATTTAAATCACTTAAAAACACAACTCCGTCTCAGTCCAACATGAGAGGATGAAGAAGCAGTAACTGTGAGGAGGTTCACACTCCTTTACTTTTTCCTCAAACTTAGCTATTGATGTTTTATAGAACTTCCGACTGTCCACCAATACAGCATCCCACTGGGATTTGTTCTGTTATGCCTGATGGACAGTCCGACAATGGCACAGGAAAGGGCCAGCACTTCCTTGTCTTTTACGACACCCCAATTTTCTGGTACTATGCTGCCCCCTATTAGTTCGGAGTATGAATTCAACACAGTTAGACATTGCTCCTTTAACTGTTTCTGATCCGACTGTCTCTGAGCTTTAATTCTTGCAGCAGCCATTGTGTTTCCACCAGCAACCTTTTCCTCCTCAAGCAGCACACTCATCAGTCATGTTTTCAATCTGAAAACCTAAATAAAATATAACAATCTAACATCTGCAGGACAAGTTAAGGTAATTGTGTGTGTCCTGAGCTCATCCTAAGCGTGCCTCAAGCTCGATGCACAAAACAATGAATCTGGCCCGTGGCGATCGCTGAAGCTGGGAAAAAAACGCGTTGTCGTGTCGTGGCATGCCAACAGTGCACCCTTGCTGCGTGTTAGATGGCAGACACACACTGGGGGCCGATGCACATGACCTTCTGCTATCAGAGCAGACACGCTCATTTATCACCACAACCTTGAATCATTGTTTTACTCAGCATGAGCCCTTATGCTTCTGCTCACGCAAAAAATAGAATAAGTGCATTTTGGTTTGAGGCAAGAGCAAAGTCAGGCAGCAGGGCTGCTGAATAGCTCTAGCTCTCCCTCAGTTTACCACCTCTGTTACTGAATCCTCTCCATACCATGTCCACAAAATGTGCTTCGATTTTTTTTCTCTTGCATCTTTTTTTTTCTTTTTTTTTAACGAGGCTTTCTTTATCTGGCTGCACCCTGAAACAAGGAACCATTAAACCAAGGAGGCTCCTTTTTTGTTTTGAGGAGATTGGATTATTTATGATGTAGCAGGGTTACAGCTCATAAACCTGATGAGGATTCTTTGGTTGTGTGTGTGTGTGTGTTTGTGTGAGACTGCTTTTGTGTGTGTCTGCCTGTGACTCGCATCTGAGACAAAAGGTGTGGAAGGTTCTTTAGAAGTAGAAGCTGGCAGATCACCCACTGTTTTACAGATCTGCTGTGGAGTGACAGCAAAGAGGAAAAAAACAGAGCTGATAGTGAGGGCAGGCCGGTGACGTTCTGTATGAAGTAGTTGGAAACAAGCCTTTGTAAGTAAAAAGGCCATCTGATATGCAATAAAAGCGTGACTTGTTAGAAGACGTGCAGGAATGGAGCACTATGTTTGTAGCTGTGTGTCCCAATTCCACACTACATACAAATAGTATGCTTTGGACAGTGATCCAACGCAGACCTCAAAATCCACCACAGACCACCTCAACAAGCTGAAGCTGAAGCTTTTGGAACAGTCCCCTCATTTGACCATCATTGAAAAACATCTGAGGGTAGATCCTAAACATGCAGAGTGCCTAAAAATATGTCAAATCTTGAAGTGATCTGCAGGAAGAGTGAGCGAAAATTCCTAAATCAAGAACTAAGAACTCCCAGCTGGATACAAAAACACCTGCAAGCTGTGGCTGTCGTTTTTTTTTTTTATTCCAAATTCATTCAACATTTGTTCAAACATTGGAAAAAATGTAATATTCAAAGTGTAACAACCTGTATGAACTTAAAAATTACAGTCCACAAGTGTATTAGACCTTTTTGAAGTTGGCTGTCTTGGGCTCCAGGATAATCACGTCACCAAAGAATCTGAGATTTACTGTACAACAACAACAAATCTGAACACTCACATGCATGACTGATTCAAGACACGCTAATGAACATTAACACTGTGACATAGGCATGCCACTGCTAATTAAACCTCACAAAGAAACCAAATGATTTACTTTTTGTTTTCTAACGTCTTCATAAAGCCTTTCCATCACATTCCACAATTTGTAATATTTGGCAGTGACGTCAGAACGTTGCATTTTAGTGGTGTCCAAAGCAGATGTTTGCACCTTTTTCTGTTAGTGACTCGGCTGCCAGCACAGTCAAAAATCGAGCAGATGCACTCTACGCCTACTGAATTTGAGTAAGCTTAATTTAGAAACTCAAGTATGAACACAGTATGCTTTCAAGACCTCTGTGGAATATAGAGTAGAACTGGGACACATCTAAAGTGTCTTGTCAAGTCTCAGCTATAGGTTAAAACTGCCTCTAAACTGCCTCTCCACTGTACTAAAACAAAATGATACAGGCTAGACTAAATAATAACATGGCTCTTTTATAACATCAAACCATTTTATGTGTCTGTCCTGTTCTAATTCGCGGTCCCTGGGGAGTCTGACAAGCAGAATGAAGCAAATTTTAACAGCTCAATGATTGATACTGTAGCCTGTGAATAGGTATTTCAGTGTCAGCAGAGTGGATGTAAAATGATTGCTCTCCCGTAGCCATTCTTCCAGAGTGACAGACAAACACCCCTCTTCAACCAATCACATCCACTTCCTGTAAAACGCTCCAATTTGTGCACATGATTCACTCAACCCATCACTGAAGGAAAATGCACAAATGATATTCAAGGTTGTACTTGGACATGTAAAATGAAAAGGTTTAGTGCCTGCTGGGACAGGAGAGGTAGCAGAGGGGGTAGAGAGAGAGAGAGAGGGAGGGGAGGAGGCAGGAAGGAAGAGAGAGAGAGAGGAGGTGATGGATAGTCCAACTTCCTGCAAGAGAAAGGTTTGATTAATGGTTGTCCACTCGGCAAAACACACCAGCTGTGAGGGGAGATAAGTACCAATACAAAGAGCAAATTACTGTCTGTACTGTAATAATTAACCTCGGAGACCAGCACACACACAGGAAGTAGAGATTCTCTTCGAAACAGCCTCACTTCCTCTATCTCACCATAATGCCATCCAAAAAAAAACCCAAAGAAACAAAAAAAAAAGTATCTCCTTTAGCACTGAATCCTTGTTTTAGCTCCAGGATTTAAGGCTTTTTATGGCTGGGTGAGCTGTTTCCAAAGATGTATGAGCAAATTACTGGCTGGAATTATTTGAAAAGAGGGTGCCTATTGTGGAAATGACTGTCAAAACACGGCTGCCAAGCTCATCCCCCGGTGCAGAATGGGTATCCAAACAGTCTTCAGTGAGATATATGGAGTGGAATAATTACTTCTCGCACGTTGGGCAGGAAGGGATACAAATAAACAAACTTTTTTTTTTAGGTTTAGCACTCACAAGTGTTTGTCGAAGTTTTGATCCAGCTGGAAGAACTCTAGAGCGAGATGTGTGCGTGAAAACATGCTGCAAAATGTTTCCCTCTGTGGGCTGACGTTTTAACTAAAGTATTTGATCGGCCTGTAGAAAATACAAGCAAGTTTGAGCAGAGAAAGCATTCCACCTGCCTGAACCACTCACCGTGAATGTACATAATTATTCTTCATGCCTCGAGTTCCCAGTGGTTTTAAAGCCATAAGCGCCCAGAGTCTCGCCACACTAAAGTTAGTCTTTGATAAAAGCTAATGACTGCGGCGGTGAATTCTTCAACCATAATATTATTTGAAGCCGAGCTGATTAGAAACATGTGCCTGAGTGTTTGAGTGTCAGAAGGATTTATGGCTGCCTCACTGATGACCTTTCCACTCACTGTATACACCCGTGTCTTACATCACGCCGGCGGACTCCCCACTGAGAGATCGCCTCTATTTTCTACAACACACTCAGAGGCACAGCTCAATTACGTTCTGCACAGCTTGCTTGCTCAGTTGTTTTGGGGTGGTGTGTATTAATAGAGTTTTAAATGAAAGAGGGAGAGAGAGAAAGAGAGAGAGAGAGAGAGAGTGTGTGTGTGTGTGTGTGTGTGTGTGCTTGTGCTAACATACAAATGAAAGAATGTATTTATTGCATAAGAAAGAAAGACAGTTGTTTCTATGTTAATTGGGGCAAAATGGATTTATTGTTCTATAAAACATGTAATCAAACGTCAATAACCTTTTCCTTGAGGAGCTGCTAATCCACTTAAAAGAACATCTGTGGAGAGTTTTTCTGTCCAGTGATGCTTTTAAGCCTGTTTCAGAGGCTTTTCCACACTGTGACAAATACAAATCCCATGGCGACACTTAATCTTTGACTTTACTTTGGAGAATAACATACGGCATGAGCAACACTTTCCAATTAAAAAAAAAAAAGCTCCAATAAAAAAATGAACAATGTCTTGATAAAATCAGAGAGGTTTGTTGTTATAACAAGAACCTGAACAAATATTTTTTTTTTTGTTTTGGTGACAGTAATACAGTGCCAAAAAAAATGTTCTATTTAAGTCTGGAAATGTCACATAGTCAGGAGCCTAAAGTGCTTTTCAAACCCTACTCAAACCCTTCCTTGTATATACAGCACAACAATATGGACAAGAGACACACCGAATCATGGACTGCTCACTTATTTCAGTGAAGGTAAATAAGGTACATTCATCTCCTCAAAGGTTTTATTAGATTTCTTTAGTAAATTGCACAAGTCTGGTCTGGTAAAATTAATCACAGGGAAATAATGTTTTCTGCCCAGAATTGAAATACCACAGTCAGCTGGATAATAAGAATGAAATGCTGCAATTTGTTTCATTAAATGCCATCAAATGCTCTTTGCTCTAACCATTAGTGCACATTAATATTTTGTATGTACTGTACTGAATCAATCAGATTTCTATCATTGTTTAGTTTTGTCAGTATAAGAGGCCGACTGATGTGGAATGTCTAAAGCTGATGATGATACTAACATTTGAGCTAAAATCAAGTAAAAATCATTTACTTGATTTTAACTTTTTTCCAAAGATCCCTCAAACTTGCTTTTTTAAAGGGTTGTGACAAAGATATGTAATAAGACAGGACATATGATATTTCAACAACAATCCTTACCAAGACGACAAAATGACAATGACAAATAAGATGACAAGCACCGCTATGGAACAATGCTTTGTTGCAAGTATGATTATTGATTCATTCTTTTTTTCCAATGTCATTTAACAAGCAGAAGTACCAAAGGGGTATTGTTCCTGCCTCTCAAAGGTGAGGACTTTGAGATTGCTGTTATAATAATTAAACAAGCAATAATTATAGCAATAGATTTTAAATTGGATTTTTCTACAAGAACGTTGCTCCGATGATAAAACCCCCATTTAATGAAATATATTTTCATATGGCAGCAGTGTGGCTACAACAAAGGCACATTTCTGATATGAGACAGTCTGGAGTGGTCAGCAGAAAGGAAGGAAAACGATGATTGCGGTCTTTATATTTGAGGCTATCTAGCACTAACATATTCCAGCTGAACCACAGGGAGATGTGGACGTAAAACAGAACCGTGTGCACATTGTGAAACCAAATGTTTGAAGTGGCGGAGACCTCTCACGCTTGCTCTTCAAGCCTGACCTTTATTGTAGCCCCCCAACTGCTCCATGCACACCCTGTTATCTCTGCGGTTATGGAGATAATCACCTCACAAACATGTGTCCGGTCCTCCACACAGTTTCTTTTGGATCGCACCACTGGCACACACACACACGATAAATGATAGGCCTCATTTCACTTTATTAGCCCACCAAGAGACTGGGGCAACTTGAAGACTGTTTCCCTTTGGTCTTGTGTTTATTGTGGTTTCTCCCACCTCAGAATGGGCGGTGGGTGTTATTGTGGGATGTAGGAGGAGGAAAGCGGCCCTCCTCTTCATGCTGGTTTCCTTACAGTCCTGTCTTATTAATGAGAGCCTCTAACAGCTGCCTTAGCAGGAGGCGAATAGATTTCAGCAATGCCCCAGCAACTCTCAACAGTGTTCTATCAGGAAAAAGACAAGAGGCAAATGGAGATAGAGGAAAGGCATTAAAACTAAAAATAGTGCGGCGCTTTTCTCCCAAAGTGAGGCAAAATTGGGTTTCAGCCCCGCATGGAGCATGGTGACAATGCAAAAATACCATCATATACATGGGAAAAAAATGGTAGTTGTTATTCAACCGTGTTTGATCACAGCTGAACATTGAGCTGTGTGTTGAAGTGAGGAGTTATTTTGGAGGGGCAGGCAGAAGTCTGAGCCTATAACAGCGGAGGCTCGGTGGCTCGGTGCAAAGATGTCCCTTTGTTTGTTTAAAGGGCAGGAGAATCGATGGCCCCATTTTTTGAGGCATGGCTCTGACCTCTCGCAGTGGCACCTGTATCAATCACGGGCCGGCTTCGTTCTCTGCCTCACTGCTCGTCACATTTGTCTCTCATGCTCGCAACAGCTTATGGAGGCTGTCTATCTACTCTCAAATGTCAGTCCACACTTCATGCCAACTGTCAGCTGACATGGAGCACTACATACTCAGCTTTAAAAAATGACGAGAACAAGGAGAAATCTTCTGAAGAAAGATTTTGATTTTGGGGAAAGATTTAATTGTTTTCTGTGAGGCTGTGAGGCCAGTGAAGAAAAAAAATGAAAGGCCAAGCCTCTGTTGAATAAATATGAAATGATTTAATAATATTGTGACAGCTCTTTCAACTTCTGTTGAAATTCAAAGGATCTTAAAAGTTAAATTTATTCAGATGTGGAATTGTTTGGTGTTGCTTCTGTTATCTTGGGAAATGCAGGCTGAAATTCATTGATTATACAGAATGGAAATCCAATTTCCACAAGAACGCACTTGTGTTTATTGATCTGTGCGTCTTACTGAGTTTGGAACACCTGCATATTATCCAGCTGGTGTGACGATTGGACAGATGTTTGTTTAAATGTTCCAGACCAAAGATTTAGATATTTCATGTCACATTTATTTAGCTCATTCAGACATTGCTTAAAAGCCAATTAAGGTAGCTGTATTCTGCACAGACAAAGTCTACTTCTGTATATTATGAATAGCAGACACGTGGAACGAAAGTGCACAGAGAACATTAAAGCTGATTTTATTTTCCATTTTGCATGTCATTCTAGATTTTAATGTAGCTGAACAGAAGGGCGAGTTTCTTTGAATGAACAAGAAATGCAGACAAACCTTCTGCACATGTAAATGAACACATCAAAGACCGAAAGTTCTCCCAAACTTTCTCATCTCACTTTCAGGCTGCAGACGATTTAAAAGCTGTTGAATATGTATTACCATATGTAAGCGCCCATTTCACACACCCTCAAGAAAATAAAGTCAGACCAGACAAATTTGTCTAAGGGGTTATTTTTGATGGAACTGCATGGTAACCCAGTGTGGTAACAACAAGCTCTCTGTTTTGATGGATTGGACAACACTTAATCTGTATGTATGGCAATGCTTATGAGGCCACATTGTAATCACCCAGCCAGTTCTCAGCAATCCAGGACTCCTGTCTTGGGTTGAAAGAGAGGGATGATTCCCATTATGGAGTAATTAGTCTTGTTGTCACCACCGGACCTTGACAGTGAATCCACTTGCCGGGGGTCTAAAGGGATTTGGGTGTTTGCTACGGCGGAATCATAATCATTATCACCTTTACCTTTTTTGCCAAGGACGACGCCCTCAGATTTAACTTGTGCTGCTCGTGCTCAGCAGCAAAGATGTCATGGATGTCAGCTGGGACGAATGCTGTGAGCTAAAGTTTCTCCTATTGTGTCGTTGTATTTTCTTTCTTGTGGTACTTTTGACTTTTTTGGCCTAGAAATACCTCAGTATCCCTCTGAGAGAATTGTTGGCTGATTAACATGTAAAGTTTGCAGCAGGTTGATAGAACTGACAATTTAACCAGCTTTAATTTAGCTTGTCCTGTTATTAAGTTCTACAGTTTGGTAACTGGATGCATCTGCTTTCATATATTACTGGCACTTCAGGAACTGAATCTGCTCTCCTGTACGGTCCATCAACCATGATAGCCTCAATATGTTTGATAGAGTCTTTTATTATGACAGGCAGCAGCTCAGCCATCACTTCAGCTGTGATCGGGACAGAATGAGTTTAGGAGTTGAAGACTTCTTTTATTCATTGAGCTGTTTTACTTCGAAGTCACACTCAGAAAAAATATTTCTAAAGTTTTTATTCTGTATCTCTGCAGAGTCAGAGGTGAGAGATTGGGAGGTCAAACAAACAAAAAGAACGAGATGCAAAACGGTCACAAATGAAGCAGCTGTGTCTGTGTCTCCTGTGTGGGAGGGGTGGAGGTTATTTTACATTTGTCCAGGGGCCCATTGTTTCATAATCTGTCCATGGGTGTGGGCTATTTAGTTACAAATTGCATTTATTTATTGAGTTTCATATGAGAATATTCAAACTTGTTTTTATTACATTGGATAAATCAAACAACTATTAATAATCTGCAGTTTATTACTGGGAAGAATCAGGGCTTTAAATTTGAGTCTTTACACATTTTTACTTGTTTTGCAATTGTGCGCCCTTAAAATCGTGCCTGCGTGTAGCCGATAACAATCAGAATAAAAATCAACCAATAAATCATCTTTACTGGCCGAGCACGGTATGTTTCAGCATAGAAGGAATTTGACTCTATGTACTCTACTACACACAGTGCCAAGAGCAAATGCACAGGAAGACACAAACATGAAGCTAAACAAAGATAAGCTTCCATAAATGTATAGATATTCTGTACAGGGAGGTATGACATGAGGCAGATGCATATCTCAAAGCAACAAATGGACAATAACATGCAAAGTATACAGCACAGATCAATCTGTAACATGGTTTCACAGAGTTACAAATAGTGCAAAAATGCCTGGCAGTGCAATGATTGCTGCAATAAATAGTGCATAGATAGTATAATTTGCTACCACCTGTATACTGAATTTCAGTGAGAAATCATATTTCAAGTGCTAAAGGAAATCTAACAATACAACTACCATTGTAGTTTCTGTGGTGTTGAA
The DNA here is from genome assembly GCA_037833715.1 of Toxotes lorentzi. Lineage (NCBI taxonomy): Eukaryota > Metazoa > Chordata > Actinopteri > Toxotidae > Toxotes > Toxotes lorentzi. The sequence goes on along the minus strand of JBBMJY010000002.1, from coordinate 17,730,398 downwards.
CACTACCATATAATGACTTTGATAAGCCAACAAAACTTCATTAATTTATCCAGTTTATCTTAGTTCTCTGCTTCAAGTCCAAAAATCTTGTAGTAACAGATCATCTGATACACCAGGCAGACACCAGATGGTACTGAAAAGTTGTGGTCAAAGCTGTTTATTGTATCATTCTATGTAGTGCAACAGCCTTAGAAAGTTGACTACTGCGCTCATGTTAGTATTTTCTCTTAGAACAAGCTGTAAAAGGGAAGTGTCTTATCTGGTTTGGTTGGCTAAGGTTCATCCTTCAATCTCCAGAGATCAAATCAACCTGAGACCTTTGTCTTTTTCTTCCAGCCTCTCCAGTCTTTGTTCTGTGTCTGTGAAGTGACAGGCAAATGCCAAAAACTGACTGCTTTGTTTCCCTAGATGTATAATTTATATGAAACTTTTATTTTTCTTTTAACAATTGGCAAAGAAAGCTCAAAATGATGTGTTGATTAAATTTTGTAGTGGCTTTAAAAACAAGTTAAATTCTCTAAACTATCCCTAAGTGTACGTGTTTTTGCCTTTATTTCATGTTTTAGATTCTTGCAGTTATTTTTGAAGCAAATCTCTGAAGCTGTGGAATATCAGGCACAGGGGTCAATTATTTTCACAGCTCTTATTGAAGTCTTCGGCTCTTGCCTGTTCATGGCTGTATTTGCCGCGTTTAAGGTGTAGAGTTATATTTGAAATTATGCCTCTCTGCGGATGAAGTCAATTTCCCTACAGGGTGATCACAGAGTGGAGATAAGGATTTTTGTAGCGGGAAAACTTTACAGCTAATGTACTGTAGGTTCCAGTTTCACCTCTGTAATTCTCGTATTGATTTCAACTTAATTATTCCTCTCCTATGAGACAAAATCTATCTAGTGCTTAATGAGACTGCTTCATGTGCAAATGATCTCATTGTTAATCAGAGAAATCTATGTGAGCAATGACATCACCTGAAAACTATTACTGCTCTGTACATGTGTTTCCAAGTAAGTGATAGAAAACAAACCAGAATCACTTAGTTTACACAAAAATCAACGTGAAAAAGTTTTTCTGCCCAAAAAAATCCACGAGTTGCAAAAGTAATTCAAGAACTTCACCCACAATATTAGCTCAGTGTCCATAATTAGCTAACAGCATCTAGCAACCTGGTCAGAGTTCTGGATTTTAATAAGAAACTCTCATTTTAAGGTAAGACAGCTCACGCTGTTTATTTGCTGCATGTTTACGGCTGTCAAATAATATTGCAAACATTTGTCAGGTTCTGTGTTCAGTGTTTTTGTGATCACTCGGATGGGTTTAAACCTAGACTTGGTGACAGCTCATACAGGTGCAGACTGAGGGAAAATCTGTGTTGTTACCCTTATAATTTTTCAGAGAGAAAAATTCACAAACAGGCCAAACAGGGTTCAGAGTCTCTTTTCTTGATCTCCTGCAGCTGATAATAAAACTTATTAAGAACTGTACTGACATCTGTGTTTCTTGTGTAGGGAAAATGTGTCACCACATGGATGTAATTTGAATCTGATATGATGGTAAACAGTGTTATCTTCATAGATGCTGACATAACTTACATTATATCCAGAATTAGTGCCAGGGTGCTTCAGGGTGGTTGATTTGTTCTGGGGAAAAAAATGACCTTACTCTTTTTTAATGCTACTTGTGTGAGGGCTTGGGACATAGACATGGGTCATTTCTTGCGACCTTCAACAAGCTGCAGTTACAAAAAGTCAATGTGTCATAGCTAGCCTGAGTTGTCAAATGCCAATGAAACTGTGACACGTAGTGAAAATTTTGACTCACATTTGCCTCTGAAGAGTCATTTTACTGGTTTCCAGCAAGTTTATGTCTAAATACTGAAAATATCCAGCATATAGGAGAACTACCTGCTGTGTACTGTTGTTGGATTTCACTTCTCTTCACATGAGACTGAAACCAGGAGACCAAAGTGAGATACCTGGATCTGAAATTCACCTGAGAGACTCTGGCTTCATTCTAGCACTGCTGTCTTCATGCCCGCCTGACATAAACAATCTGTGTGCTGTGATGGCAGGGGAGTGATGAAATAATGAGCCTCCAGTCATAACACAGAGCTTTTCATAATTAGTCTGTCATTGGCGAAAGGTAAACAAATAAATATTCCAACAGACTTTGTTTAACATATGTGGCGGAGCTTTCCTGCGATGCTCTTTTTTAAACGCACACTAAATTAAATCTGTAACATGCAGCAGTAATTGTAACTGAATGGCACCACAGCATAAAAAGCCTCATTCGAACTGATGTATTGTATTTCAACATGTCAGTCATTTTTTGCAGCAGTTCTTCCAGCTGAAGCTGCTCCTACAGTACGAGGTGTGGCGGCCTTGAGGTGACAGAAATTGCTGAGTTACTTTTCCAGGCTTTCATTATGTTTACTTGATCCCTCATCAGAAATCTAGTTGCTGAAAAATTTTCGACAGATAATAATTTTGTGTTACATGGCCTTGTTGACAGCAAGTCTCAAGCTCGCCTTAATGTCTTAGAACAAAATTAAAAAAAAAAAAAAAAAAAAAAATTCATGACATCCAGCATGCTTCATATATATATATATATATATATATAATGTCATGAATCAATACAGTTTGTTACAACAAGCTGAAATCATTGCGTGGGGGTCATTGATTCCCAATAGGTGCAGGACTCACTACAGTATCTCCTGCATGTACTCCTCACTTCTCTCTTTAATTGTCTCTCTTGATGCTACTTAATAAGCATAGCCATCTGTCTTTTTAAATTAGTCTGGAAGTGTGCAGAAAAAAATAAAGCAAAAACATAAGCGTGTCACCCCAGAGGCCATCCGCATTAACACATCAACATGCCCATCAATAGTCCATTGGCAAACTGTAATGTTAGATCACTGACTTCACTGGGAAGATGCAGCTGATGAAGACTGACAGTGGCCCGACACGTCAATAGTTTTTTACTGTCTGTCAGCTCCAGTCAATGGAATTTAGAAAGTGGGAAGACGTATTGTGGAGCAAATGTGCTGTGAAAGCAGCATTAACATGACAGCAGCTGATTGGTGAAACTTCCATGTTTCCAAAATGTCAAAATTTTAAGGACTAATATCATTTTTGAATTGTTCAGCAAAGATTTCCAATCAGATATAACAACCAAGTGCAGAAATCAACACACAGGTTTCACATACCAGAGCATGTAAGGGCTGAAACCCTGTCTCCTAGAAATCACATTTATATATTACTACACTGTCACTATAACTAAACCAAATCCACAATCCCACAGAGAGCCACCAAGACCAGTGACTGGAACATATCATCTGCTCAGGTAATCATAGGGGTGTGTTCAACAGGTGCAAGAACACAAAGACTATTAGAATAACATAGAATAACAAACAAAATACTCACTTAAGATATTTGTGCTACTATTGATGTTCAAAGTTGGCTTTGAACAACCAACTTCATTATCACTAAAGGGAGAAAAAGGAAAAATAAATAAATAGACCTTACATACACTGCCAATCACTTATATATATGTATATGTTCAGCCAATCATGTGTCTGCAGTGCAATGCATGAAATCATGCAAATACAGGTCAGGAGCTTCAGTTTATGTTTAAATTAAAAATCAAAATGCAGAAAAATGTGACCTCAGTGACTTCGACCGTGTCAGTGCCAGACAGCAATCTGACAAGACAAGACCTTTGGAATGTGTTACAACAAGGAATTGGCAGCATGAATGTGCAGCTGACAAAAAAAACGCAAAAATTACATGATGCAATCATGTCAGCATCCCCAACCCAGTGTTAGAATGCTGCGCCTAATGAAGTGCTCACTGAGAGAACAGCATCTTCGGAAAGTATTCAGACCATTTCAACTTTTGCACACTTGATCGTGTTTCTACACTCAGTAACCCATACTGACCAGGTGAAAACATTTAGACATTTTTGCAAATTTCTCATTTACAACAGTATTCTGAGGCCATTAAAGTAAAGTAAAGTATATCCAGTAATATTGTCGTCCATCTATCAGATGACAATTTGCAAAACACTGGGCTAAAATAAATGACTTTATACTTTATTCAAGGCTTAAGGGTGTAGTTAAAAGGCAAAGAACCAGCCTTTTCACACATACGGAATATGCAATACGCTGTTTATATTAGACATGTTATAAATTAACCAAGCAAAATTTAATTAACAGCAGCAGCAAGGGAAGATTCACCCGATCGTTTTTCTATCCCACTCAAAACATTTCTGCTGTTTTTCGCCTTTTAGTTTTCTGCTCGCCTTCAAAGCAGCTGCTTCCTTCTGTCGTTGTGTCCTTTGTGTCTTACTGAGCCATCTCTCTCTTGATCTCAGTGTTTGTGTGCGTTGTTTGCCTAATGTTTCTTTCAATTATTGATGGCTCCTCTGTATTTTAATATTTTATATATTAAAAGTCAATTTACAGGGAACATGAATGCATTAAACACCCACAGCTATTCATTTCCTTACTTTAAAAAGAAGAACAGGGAGCACAGACAAAGCTCTTTCAGTAGAGTGAAGTGTACATACAAAAGACTCCGTTATTTTAAGATTAATGTGCAGCAGCTGTTTTACCACTGAACAGCATCTGGGTGGAGTATACACAGCATGGAAACATAAAATAAGCTTCCAAATTCCAAACAATCTGTGTACAGCCTTTCTGAAGACACTGGAACTGCATGTTGGCTCTTCAGTAATAAAACAAAATTCACCTGATCACAGCTATTTCATCTTTAATAAGGAAGAAGACGAAAAGTGACATGCTGCCACAATGGCAGATGAAACACAAAGAAGAAAATTGGCCTCCTCACAGCAGGAGGCAAAGGAAAGTTTCTCAGGGTGTGTACATGGAAAACGATGTTCTCACAACAATGGTTCTCACAAGTTTTCAAAATGAAACAGTTTGTATTTGAAGATTTTACTACAGTTTGAGGACTTCTCCAGTTTTTAGAGTACTAATCTGCAGCATTTGTCCATTTGCAGCTTCTATAACACAGGATGATTAAACCTGAAGCCAGTTTATGGAAGCATTTACATTTGTTGTTCCAAGCAGACGCCCAGTGACCAGTTGGCTTTCCTAAAGAAAACTGTTCAATGAGACAGGAAATGGGGCGTGTTGAGACTTTGGCAGGACAAATGAGGAAAAAAAAATCTTGGACAAACTGATTTCAAAGACAGCAAAGCAACGACCGCTCAGTGTCAAAGATGTTGCCAAAGGGAAAATACAAAATGGTCTCACAGATAACCTCTTTAAAGGAACCATGTGTGATCAAAACATAACCATGAACACCTCACCCCTAAACCAAAACAAAGGACTGGAACCTGCCATGATTCCCAAAGTGAATGACATCTTCCTCTCTTTCTTTCTTTCTTTTTTAATGTGAGGAATGATGCTAATATTTCAATCTTGAATCTTAGTGTTATCTTGACATTACCAGCACTGACAGCACTCACGGTTAGGGAAAGACAATCGTCTGGTTTAATACAGGAAAAAGTTCACAGTGACTTGTGTCTGATGTGATTGTCATGCGCTTTATACACCCACCAGCCACCCCCTGGCAACTCTGCTTTCGTTAATAAATGTAGTGCTTCATTCATTCAAAAACATATGTTGCCTCTGAACATAATCCAGCCAGCGACCGTGTTTCAGGCTATTTGCTGTTGCAGTTTGGTAGTATAAAAACAGAAACAAAAAAGACACAGCATTGGTGTGAATGTTCACCTGAAAACCTTGGAGGAAGTAAAAATGAAAGTAGCGAAAAAGAAAAAAGGAAATAAATAAGTTAATACATAAAAAAGACACATACACACACACACACATTGAAGTGTGTTTTCTGCATGCACTCATGCCTGTATATGATGTGTTTCTTATCCATGTCCCCATCTGAGTCAGTTTAGACATATAAGCTTTATCTACTTGTACTGGGATCATTTTAAAAAGAGGGTCTGGTTTGTTGGAGCACAGTGATAAAATGCACATCATGGTGACAGATGATATTCTCGCTCTGTGGTTATAGTGCGTGTCATAAACAAAACCGTCTTGAAATGATTTGCCTTCATTTTATTTCCTATAGAACCACACTCAATCAGATGCAGTCTGTACCTTGAGCTAGAGTTGCTTGTGGATGACTTTTGTCAAGGTGTCCATGATTAAATGGTTAAAGAGAACAAAAGGCGAGGTCACAGGGCGCTTTCCCTGGGTTTTAAAAGGACATGTGAGGTTATATTACTGTGGTCAAGGTCAGTGGTTTGAAAGGGCGACAAAGTGGATTATGCACACCTCCATTTGGCTCGCTCCCATGAGATCTTCAAATATCAAATTGCCCAACATTTCAGATTGTAGCATTCATCAAAAAGCACTTGTGCAGGCATTTATTCAAATATTTACTCTCAGATGCCATTTGAAAAAGGTCAAAAAGTGATATTTTTTGTCTCTGTGGACGCGTTTCGGGTTCTCTTTTCTCTCTCTGATGCTGAGAGCACAAGCCTTGCTGTGATAGAGGGCAAAACAGAGTTCAATTTTTCAGCTAAAGCAGTCGGACGTGCATTTTCCCTCTGTGGTGCAGAGGCTGTGCTTGTCTCAGTTTACCTTATCATTCATGTAGAGCCGCTTTAGATAAAGGCATAAATCTCACAGTGGCACAGTGGTAACAAAACAAAATGGGAAGGTCACAAGAAAAGTCTTAATGTTTAATGCGCCCCAAACGTTCCCTTTGTTAAGCTGCTTTTGACGGTTTTGAAAGGTCAACAGTCATAAAACAGAAAATAAAACATTCACAATTCAAAAATCCCTATTTAATTTTCAACATATATTTATTTGAGTTCAAAGTCACTCTGGCTTCTCCGAACAGGGATGATGTGAGAATGGTGAATGCATTTCATTCCAAGTCTAATAAGAAAATACTTTTTTCAGTCATACCACTTAGCTTTTAACAGCTGATTTCTCCTCACTGTGTGACAAATGTCTTTGTAAAGTTCTGCATACAGCTTTGCAGAATATAATAAATGGGTCAACTATTGCCTAAATTATGGCAATAATTGCCTGTTTTATTCTGTTCCATTTACACAAACTGGAAACCAAACCAGCTCAGTGTAATCCAACTTCACTGTTCATTAGTTTGGTAGAGGTCCTGTTCCTTATTTTTTATTTATTTATTTATTTATTTTGTCTTTTTAGCCTAGCACACCATGATCTTAAACTCCCTTTAAGGGGAAACAGCAATACACACAGAAAACACAAAACAGATCACACACACAACATGTTGGTAAACCACAGCTTGTGTCTTCCTCAAATTGAGTTCACTTACAACTATTTTGCATCACTTACAATTTGTGGTCAAAATAGTGATTAGGTCATTGCTAAGTTAATTAATCTATTAGTTAATAAACAGAAAATGAATCATCAAGTATTTTGGTGATTGATTATACAATATTTTGTCAAAAAGACCAAATATTTGCTGGTTCCAGCTTCTCCACTGTGAAGATTCACCACCTCCTCTGTTCTATATCACTGTAAACTGAATACATTTGGGTTTTGGACTGTTGGTCGCACAAAAATACAGCTGAAGAGGTCACCTTTAATGGGTTACCATAGAAATGCTTGCCTTATATGAAGAATCAAAAAAAAAAAAAACAACCCTCTCTGGTCAGTCTCCTTTGACTGAAATGAATGTATTTTATTCTGGGCACAATAAACAGACTCCACATGTGAGAAACAATCCCCCACCAGCCTATTATACCAAACTGCAATGAGGACAAGGTCATAGTTAGTCTCCTCTCAGAATAACAAATTCCATCAAGACTCTACACTACAATCTTCATGAATGGCATCAAAGATTACAAGGACCCTCATAGGAGTATTACAAAAGCCAATTCAACAGTGATTCAGCAATTATTCATATACATATCGGTATATGAATCTACCACACGTGATCAATCAAAAAACAAAACAAAACAAACAGTTCAACCAACAGTGAAAATGCAGCTGTAGTTTGGGTAAATAAAACTCTTGTGGATGAAGAAACTTCATAAATGACTACAAACTGGGACAGCTAAGCCAGAAAACCAAAGTTGAAGGCAAATATATGTTCAACCACGAGCCTGACCTGTGGGCATAAAGTGCACTGTCACTCGCGTTAACACTGGGTCGAGATTTAGCCACTGAACATACACCGATACTGTTCTGCGATGCAAACAGAGACTCTATTGAGCTGTTTCTCTGGCAGCTGTCGCATCTGTCATTCATTTCAACATGCTCAGAAAAGCTGTGCTGATATCGGCACAACAGTAGCTATCAAGAGAGCAAACCTTATGGCTGTTGACTGAACAGGATTACATATAAATCAACTGCTGATCATCATAAACCTCTTAAAAAATATTGAAGATTTTAATGGGCATTGGAAAAAAGGTTACCATTTCAATGCAGAACATTCACCAAAGCACTTGTTTCCTGAAATACCAAAGGAGTTTAAAGAGCTTTAAAGATTTAGGCAATAGCAAAGTGCCTCGCTTTCCAAAGTAAATATTTTCTTTACTCAAACATCCTCAGGACAGGGATTCTATAGAAATGCAAATTTTTAAAATCCACAGGCCTTTCATTTTCTAACATTATGGTCCTCACTTAGCTCTAAATGAGTTTCTCTTAGGGCTCTTTTAAAGCTTTTTCTGTAGCCTGGAGTGCTCAACAAGGCCCTGCTACACCGGGGCTATTATTTCAGCCAGCGCTAACACAGACCTGGAGGGTAACAATACAACCAAAATCACATCACCGTCTCTTTTTTTTTTTTGTCTTTGCTCCTTTCCATCTCCAAGACTCTCAAACTGTCAGTCTTTCATTGTCTGTCTCTTGCTATAATAACAATATGAGGCATTTAATTATCTCAAGTTGAATGATCAGAGTATCTAAAGTGTGCTTTGTAATTGTAGCGCAGACTTTTTTCTTTTTTTTTTTTGTAAATGTCATTTGCCAAAGATCCAAATGCCATTTTCCAGTGTGTGTATGTGAAATTGCTTCCTCTTTATTTTAGCTATTTATTGTGCTGTTGCAGCTATTGAATGTGTCCCCAAAGGGGCAGATTCATCCATTTCCGAGGTTGAATAGATTCATTGCTATTGGGTTGGCACATATTTATGTGCATGACACAAAAGTTCACCTTCACTCACAGAATGGGGTTAAAAGATGGGCTCACATGGTGTCATTCAGCCTGTCTGCTTTCTTTAAAGGTTAGACTTGGAATTTAAGCTGTGTGTGGATTAGTTATTACTATTATATTTTTTAACAGATTTACATCAAAGTTACCCGAAATCTTTTTTGAAGCTGAAAATTTTGTGCTAAATGTTGATGATACTGAGAAACTAGCAGGGAAGGCTTTTGCTTCTGTGTTTAATGGACAGTTATGAGTGTATGTACCTATTGTTAGGAATCTGAGTGTTTCAGCCACGTTATGCACTGCGCTATGTACTACTAGTCATTCATATGGACGCAACAAAAAGACAAAACAATGGGCAGTGGTAGGGAGAGAAACATAAAAAGTAACTCTGTCAGTAGCCTCCCTGAACATTGTGACTGGTAAAAATCCAATAATATTTTGGTTAAAACCTATAAATGACCTAATTTAATGCTGGATGTGGCTCAGTAATGCTGATTTGCACTTGGAGAAATTGGAGAAACCCAGGCTCAACGTGAATGCTGTGCAAAGGGGAATACATTATTCTGCCTGACTGTATTGCAGAACTCAGTAACTCTCTGTGAAACACTCCTTCTTATCCCACTAATTGGAGAAAATGAGAGGGAGGGGATAAAGTTTTCAGATGAAATTGCTCATTTGCCAGAAAAGGATGGAAAATGATTATGGGGAATTTCTTATTTCTATCCACGTAATGCCTTCACATCTTCCCATCTCCCATAATGTCTTTGTATTATATGCAGGAGAGGAATAAAATAATTGTCAAGAACATGCTCTTGTCACACTCGTCAGTCCTCCTCAGCCATAGTGGGGAGCTGAATCTATGACTGAGTCAAGGGAGACTGCAACTAGTAGTTCTGCTCATAATAAACCCAAACTGGAATTTTAATTTAAGTGCACAACTAACTTCAAGGTTATTTATGAGGCTTTGAGACTGTTGACAAAGTATTAATGGAGAACATTTTACCAAGACACACCACAGAGTTAACACACTGCTGCTCCATATGAACCTGCACTGGTTCATTTAACTCATACAGTAAAAGATATGGGCTCAGTAAGAAACACTGTCAGCACAATTGATTTGGAAAAAAAAAAGAAAGTTAGTTTTGAAAGTCTGACAATTACAGACTCCCTCCTCCTCCTTCCTATAGTTTTCTAATAAGCAGCATAGAGAACAGTATCCTCAGGAATAGTGTTCATATTGGACTGTGTGGCTGGGTAAGTCAGGATATTTTAGCTCTATCCATGAGAAACAGCAGAAAAAGGCTTCCCACATGAGGCAGATATAATACACAGGAAACAAGAGGGAAGCGGGCAAATGCAGAGAAGTCAGCAAATTTAATATGCTTAACACGTGCACAAATACAGGCACTAGAGGCATGATAAACACAAAAATGGCTTTGATCTGTGTTACAAGCTTGATCCTCCTCCAGCACTGATGGCAGCATGGATAGCACCCCTCCATTTCTCTTTGTATTATCATTTTTACAACTCTGGCGCCTGAGAACAATATCAATATTGGACAATGCTGCAAAAACCCTGAATTACATTCTTTTTTTTTTTTTTTTACATCCAATGCCAAAATCCTTTATTCCTATAATATCTATGCATGGTAAGTATGGTTTGATTGTGATTATATGGCAAATAAGACATGGTTAAAGGAACTGTTTGGATTAGTTAGATGAGGAGCACTCTCATGTCTGTACACTAAATATGAGTATAGTCCCAGGAGCTGGTTAGCTTAGCTTCGCACAAAGACTGGAAACAGGGGGAAACAGCTAGCCTTGCTCTGGTCAAAGATGACATTATTCAACTCCTTTAAAGATCGATAATTCACATGTCATTTCTTTTTCATTTGTTTGTTTGAAAAAATCTTTCCCTTTGTTCGTTTGAAACAAACAAGACATAACATATTATCATGTGAGATTTAGAGGTGCTGGTAGGTGGATTTTGTAACCCCTGGACAGATCCAGGCTAGCTGTTCCCCCATTTCCAGTCTCAGATTTAATTTCACCTAACTCTCAGCAAGAAAGCAATAACTATATTTCCTAAATTTCTGAACTAGTCTTTGAACTAGTCAACAATCAACAGAGTTCAGTGAAGTAACTCAGGAGCATCAAAATAGACTTTGATCTCTGCAATGAGTAGAATCATGAATGAGCAGAAAATACTGAACATGTCACGTAGATTAACAAATAGCTGTCATCGAGTGTCAAAACCAGTCTGATGAGTATCTATTGTGGAATGCATAATACAAGACTGTAAGACAGAGTGGCTGTGAAATGCATGAGAAGACAAACCCAAGGCTAACGTGGTGTAAACGTCTACAATCCTTAATTCTGTACACGGGTTTGGGGACAATAGCTGTACAAGAAAAAACAGGATGCAGACTGTATGCAAAACAGGTTTAGTGCATGAAATTGAACACTTTGCAGCCGCTACATTCAATTCTCACAAGATACATTGGCAATCAACGCCTAACAGTGGAAACACCCCAGCAATATCAATCTTGATTTGCACAAGATGTGTCCTCTACCTTTCTAAATTGTGCCCCAACTGGACCTGTTTGATGGAGTGCATATTGTGTTAGCAACAACTAGGCAGGTGGATTTGTTTCTCACCCTCTCCACTTAATGGCATGTGAAGTAAGCTGATTCAATTCCCAGTGCCCACACCTAGCTGAGTACGCCACAGAAGGACAGTGCTAAAAGATTTATTGGACAAGAGTGTGTATCTGAAAGTTTGCTGCTGGCTTGATGTAAAACATTTAAGGCAAACTGGCAGAAAGTATACACAAGGTGAAAGAACAAAATTGAGCAACATTTCTGTATCGTGTTAGTGTTTAAACAGACGCCTGAAATGTTACCAAAATGAAACGTTTTGAAGTGACAAAGTGATTTGACACCTCAGGTCAGGTAAATAGATGCTACTAAATCACCAAATTACATTATGACTTATAAACATGGATTATCTGACAGCTGGTCTGTTGACTAAATGCCCTTGATTTTGTTTTACTTAATGTTTTCAACAGCTTACGTATGAGTAAACTGTAAAGCCCAACATTCAAACCCAACATTGCAGAAGTTTTACTCAGTATGTTGCAGTTACATGTCAACTATCAGCCTGTTTATGGATAAATATAAATTTCTCCTAGTGTATTTCTTACAATTTAAATTAATATGCAGTATTTGTATTGGAAAAAAGAAAAATGGCACTGACTCCAGTTACTGATAATGGACATTAAGAAGCAGTCATTAAGTCATTTATAGCCCTCCACATCAGGACAGCCCGAGAAATGCATCAGAAATGCTTGTACGTATATGCCACCGTGTTGAACTCTCAGATGCCATGTCTCATTATACCCACCCTGCTAATGGAAGGAGGAGACAAATAATTCATCTGCCCTGATGGTGACATGGAGCATAACAGGTCTCCTCGGGGGGAGGCTGAACAGCTTGTCAGTCAGAGCATGCAGGATTAGAAAATAAGATCCTTGAACAGACAGTAAAACACAGCTTTATATCACACTGCTGCAAACAGGTTTATCTTCTTACTATTCTGAGTAATCAACATACATCTAATCTGCATTTCTCAACCCCCAGTTTTCTTTGTTGTTCAAGCCAGTGCTTGGACAAATGTGTGAAAAATATACTTACAGTAACCTTCCACAAGTGAATGCAAGGAAGCATTTAAAACGTCAAGGAAATATCACAGTACTTTAAAAGCTGCCTTCCAGCTGTATTTGCCTTGTAGGGTGTCAGCTGCCAACTTTAATTCTGTTTGCTGTGTTTGGGTCTTATTTAAATCTTGTATATCTGAAAATTGAAGTAATTTTAATGCTTTATGGGCTTCAGAAGGAACAGCTGTTACCTAGGTAGCAAATAATGGTGAAACAAATAACTAATAAACTGGACGGAGATGCAGCAGCTGTCAGATTGGCTGAGGTACAAACACCTACACAGTGTACAGGAGGGAGCAACTGAAGGAAAAACTAAACAATTAACAGCTTCAAATTGACACAGTCCTGTCCAAAACATATATTTTTAACCTTTTGTATGAGTTTAGTTCTCCTCCTTGTAAATGAATACAAATATTTCACTGTGGAAAAGCTGAACTGGGGGCAGAAACAATATCACTGGCAGATTTTAATCTAGAGTGGTGGTGCAACATCTGAAACAAGTACAGAGTTTAATTAAACTTGCTGTCTGGATTTCAGACTCTCAACACAAAAATGGACACAAAAAATGCAAAACTGTTCCAAACAGTGTCAGATTCACCAAACTATTTTTACCTCAAAGCTTTAGAGTTTGAAGTCTCCAAACTGCACTGCTGTCAAATGCTGGAAGTATTCGCCATCTAACCTAGTCAGAGTGAAAGCCAAGATAAATGTTGACACCTCAAGCCCTTAAAAATCCTTACATATCTGTCAGGGAAGACAGTTTAATAATAGGTTTTGAATTAAAACAGGACTTTACTAAATAGGGAAAAGAAAATTAATTGTGACCTGACAACTATTTGGAAGTGTGTTTGATATTATTATCCTACTGTGTAATTATCTCTCATTGGAGAAACTGGAACCAGAGAAGTCTGGCTTTTCTTTTAATAAAAAGAAATTACTCAAAATAATTATTCAGTTATCATAATAGTTGCCAATAAATTTTCTGTTCATCGACTACTCGATTAATCCACTAATTGTCGCAGCTCTTGTTACAATCCTGGTCAAACCTGAGCAGTTAAGGTTATAATGAGTTCCTCTTACCTGCACAGGCATGTGCAGCTTTGATTCATGTGTAATTTATCATTGCCCACTTTTGTGTTGGTTTACTCACGCTCAAAAACACACAGAAACAATACACAAAAGAGCAGCTCAGTTATAGTAAGAAAAGCAAATACAATTCATCAGCTGTGTAATCAGCTGTGAACAGCAAATAGCTAACTATTTCTCTCGCTGACCTTTCACGAATGATGACTGTTAATGCATTATAATGCACCCCAGTCAAGTATCAAACCTTAATGGACAAGAGATTATTCTGTTTTTGCTCTGTGTGAAAATGGCAGTGACTTGATGGAAGACGGATGCAGGCGCTCTGTCACTAAAGTGCTTTTCTCCTCAGACTGTGAAAGTTTCCACCACTGAATGAGCTAATTTATTTTCACAGGCTAAAAGACAATTGCTTCCTGAGCTTTGTGTCGGCTCTGTTGTTCTATTCTGTGTGTGTGTGTGTGTGTGTGTGTGTGTGTGTGTGTGTGTGTGTGTGTGTGTGTGTGTGTGAGAGAGAGAGAGAGAGAGAGAGCACACAATCATATTTGCACAGTTCATTTCTTGAGCTTCAGTTTATGTGAGTAAAGATATTCTTCTGTACATGAATGTGTGTCTGCATGTGTGCTGAAAGAGAGTAGTGTGAAGATCACAACTGAGAAAGTAAATGCTAAGATTAAATCACTGGAAATATGTCTGTGGCTGCTGAATGTCTGTGGCTGGCTCTGGTGACAATAGTAACCTATAAAATGCTGAAATTTAAGCATTTTTCTTCATATTTAAAGCATTCGAAGCCACAGATAAATGTGGGCTTTTAAAGCCCTACAGCTAGTTTTGTGCATCTTACTGTCTGCAATTTATATTTTTTCTGTTTACCTCCATGTGCCTTGGTTGTACCAGAAATTCATTTGTGAAAGCATCAGTGGTGCTAGAAGCTTGGCCATGTACTGCTGTGTTAAATTACCAGACAGTAAAAGTTAACAGTCAATTTAAGGGAAGGTATTTGTACGTTTGCCTCCTGCCTCGTGACTGACTGCAGAGGATGCTGCATCGCGCTTGTGCAGCAGTTTCTTACTCTGGCAGAGGAGAGTTATATGATAAAACTGGATGGATAACAGCTAGTATAACATCTTCCATTTTTCACTCTCAGATTCTCTCCTTTCTCTTACAAGTCAGCACTGTCAGAATGGGTTGGAATTGGTCAGTGGCACAAAAGTGTGTGTCAAAGTTGACCTTGCATGAAAGCAAGATGCAAATGTATGTGGCCTCTGAGGCGAATCCACAAATTGTTGTGACTCCACTGAAATTAGCTCATTTGGTCTGTAATTTTGACAGCATAAATGCCTGTGTGATCAGGACTGGGTTTCATTGTTTAAACTTAAGAAATGTCTCTGGAAGTAAAGATTTAAAAAAAGTGTAAATGTAGTTTCGTAGCAAGTTTCAGTTCACTGTTTAGCTGTCTCATCCACAGCTGTACTGTTTTAGTTCACTCTCACTGCTCTAATAGTGTTGTTTTTGATTGCAGCAGGCAGCTGTTTCCAGTGAAAAGTCTCAAGGAACCCACTACACACTCGCTGCCCTGCACCAAACAGCAGACAGACACACTTACTAATTAGCTGGTGAACATAGTGGAGCATTTAGCAGCTAAAGAGCCAGGAGTTGGTTGAGAACAAAACAGAGCTAAAGGACAGTGAATATTGGACTTAGCTGATGGATGTGACAATTAGCAGTTATAAATCAACCTAAAAGGTAAATGTGAAATTATCAATATAAGCTGACAAAACACTGTATGTTATTGCAGGTTTAAAATACAAGCTCCAGAGCTTGAAATCTAAATAATGGCTTGCTATGACACATGAAATTATCAAGGCTTGAAATAAGTGTCTCCACTCACAGAAAATCTTTACCGTTTTAGACTTGTTTGTGCCTTTTTAAAGGAAGAGGTATGAGGTGTCCTCTGTCACTACATGAGCAGTGCTCTAACTAGGGCACAGCATGAGGCCTTTCAAGTGTTACCTCACCTGGATTATCAGGAGAGCCTCACCACACATTGCTGCACACCATTTAAAAAAAGAAAAAGAAAACAAAAACATGAAGCGTGAATCTGGTTTATTTGGATTTGAGACAGATGTGTGGAGAAGGAGACGGAGGAGTTTAAAACCAGGAGGATAAAGAAATGAGATTTGTCATGTCCTGCCTTTGGTACTCCTGCGTGCTGTGCTAGTTTTCATGCTAATTAAACTGCTTGTAATTCTCATGATAATAATGGGTGAGAGGCGTTTAAGGGATAAAACTGTTTTATCTCTCCCGGTGTCCAGGGAAGATCTTGAGGAAATATTAAGGATTGAAGATGTCTGTTCTTATAAACACATCTGCTGGAAGAGATAAGAATAGATGTTATGTGTGGCAGAGTGAGGGAACTGAAATGAGACAGAGGACAAGGTGTGTGAAGGAAACAAATTACTGTGTTAATGTTGGTGAAGTTAAATTTGGCAGAATTCAATATTATCTGCAAAAACAGCACGTGGAGCCAAAAATGCGCCTGTCTCATTTACTATAGTTGTACATTTACTAAAGGTAAAATCCAATTATTGTCCAAGAACGCCTGGAGAGAGAATCAGGTTCGATTTGCATAAACAGCAAAGTTCTTTCCTTTTGCCAGTCCATCAGAGTTTATGTACTTAACCTAACCCTTAAGTAATATTTTGATCTTTTTCCAAATAATAACATAAATATGTTATTGTTCTTTTTGAAAGATAACATTTTGGTCTCAGAGTTGAAATACATTTGTTGCTGCCAGTTTGTCTGAAAATAAAGTTGAATACATTAAAAAATAAAGTTTTATTGACAGTTTAACAACAGTGATTCCTATATCATAACATTTCAATAAAATAAATAAAAGTGAACATGGGGAGTGTGGTCAGTATAAATATAACTTATGCAAAATATGAATTACATACTAGACAACAGGTGTATTTTTTACAACTTTTTTTTTTTTTTTTAAATTTACAGTCAATTACATTTTGTGTCCCTGAATAAGTCTTTTTACAGACAAGTCTATATGTGCCTACCAGTAGCAGGAGATATGCCACAGATAAAATGTTGAAAATCGCTGCTGAAAAATAAATAGCTAAACCTTTATGATGTGACAGTGCTATAGTGAAGGTTTGGTTAGGTTGAGACACAAAACAAGCTTTAGGGAAAATCATAGTTTGGGTTAAAATGCATCCTTTGTTAAGGTTAAAGGATCTTTCTGTCATGTTACAGCAATAAAAACATGGATAAGGTTATGGAACTGCATGTTATGGTTAAAAGAAACAACGCTGACCAAGCCCAATGTCTTGTCGACACATCCATCCACTCTGACCTCCTCCCTATGCAGACTTTGTCACACCTGACCATCCCCTTTGTTCTCAGTATAATTACTATGGCCACTAGACGTCACCTAACAACAAAACACAAGTATGGGTCTTAATGAGCTGCTTCCACACATGACTTATGGGGTTACTTTTTATGGGAGGACAGCCTCATATATTTATAGCTTTCTGAAAAGATGGCTGTTTTAATTGATCGCCGAACATTTCTCCACAGTACACAGCAGCAAGCCCGTAAGATGTACGCTATAGGTACTAGACTGTAAATCTATTATGATCATTTTTCCATTTAATTCTTCAAATCAGTTTCAATTAAGCGGCATTCATCTGTAAGCATTCCAGTGAGGAATGTGTGTGCTGTGAACTGGACAATAATCATGAGCCACATCTGTGCTGTGGCTCCTGAAAACCCATACGGGAATGTAATTTGTTACACATGACCGCAACAGTTCAGTCTGTGTCATCTGTATCACAGACTGTGCGTTAGCATTCAGGGTGTGTTTGTCCAGTTTAGGGAGGAGACACACACACAGACATACACACACACACCGCCTGCGAGTGACCCCATGGAAATGACGACCGCTGCCTCGTTTTTGATTTGCAGTGGTTGCCACCCTCCGTTAAACTCAGGGTTGAAACATTGCCTGTGGATGTAGTTTTAATAAAAAATAATGACCTTAGACACTTTACACTCCTATGTTGTGTCACAGTTTCTGTATTCCTGTGACTTTATTTGCTGTTGGCCATGCACTGTAGCTTCTCACCACTGAGCTAACTGATTGCAAACCACAGAAAAATTTCCAAAGGCTGGGTTTTTAGTGTTCTGGATGTAGAGCGCACAACTCTAATACAAAATAATACAATGTTTATTTCATTGGTTACCAATTCATGTGTACAGACTCAAAGTAGAATAAAACTGTAGACCAACGAGACAATACACTGCCAGCAGTGCAAATCATTATGGATTTAATTTGATGACTCAAGTTGGTGGTTTTTGGGAAGCTGTGAGGATTAATGTCGCTGAGTAAATGTCTTGTGAGGCTGGGCCTTAATTAGATTCAGCTTTGGAAACTATGATTAAATTCTCCAACAATTAACCAAAACTGTATATTCATTAAATAAATGTGCTACAATATGTAATATTCACATTCCCCTACTATCAGTAACAAATTTTCTAAATGTCTAACTTATGTTAGACATATGTTAAGGCCTTTGTACATTCTCTTTTTCTCTTTTGTGAGATAAAACCATACATTTTCAAGCTGTCAAACAGGCAAAGCTCTGCGCAGGTGATGAATTGAATTTTCCTTAGTCAATTCAATTTATTTGAGACTGAACAGATGCTACCTTTTCACACTTATGCATTTTTTTAGTCGATTTAAAATCCTCTTGTTGATGAACACAGAAAGATACACAGCCAACTTCATGTGGCCGCAAACTGATTCAGTCAAAGATAGAGCAGAGAGCACAGCTCATGTTATTTACTTTGCTGGGATGTCTTTGGTGCATCCGTGACTTTGCAAATAAACCAAATACATATTGCTCAAAACCTAAGAAAGAGAAGAGCTCTGAAAAACGGGTGTTCAGTATAAGAAAATGAAAACCAAATTCAATCTAGAAGTCACCACTGTGACTGAAATAAACACAAGATTTTCTTCTTCATCTTTCTATCTGAATTTCACATAAAGTGTCACATTTTGCTCTACCAGAGTGGCCTCTGGCATCGGAAGATATCTGGTTTTCCTGACAAGAATTAGCCCCCATCTGATTCCAAACCACCTCTGCAACCTGCTGCAGTACTTAGTGTCAGAACTTTAAAACGGCTGGAAGCCTCAGTCAGTGAACTGTAGTTATTGATTGTTCGGGGACCACTGCCGACCTTAGGTGGGTAATTGCGTGATGGGCTCCTATGCCTGCAGGGACAGACAGAAGCCAGGAAAGAAATGGTCACATTGTGTCCTTAATGAACACCAGCAGGGTGCCTCACAACTTTGATAGCACAGAGCAGTCCAGTGGTAGACCTGCCCGCTTTGATAAGGGATTTAAAGAGTCTATTTCGAATGTTTATTGGACCAAATAAAGTAAGACATAGGTTTATATTTCAGGTCACAGTCAGGCTTCAAACTTGGGTCACTGCCTTCTGGAAGAGAAATTAGATTTGATTTGTGATCAGTAGGGGGTTTTGTTGCTTTGGGCTGGCAGTATATTCCAAGCATAACTGAATTTGGCATCATCTCAAAGGCTGTCAAACAACTACACTGCAAGCATATGACAGTATAAGTCATATTTATTAAGTTTGGCTTGTTTAGTGAGGTCCATGCCAAAACAGAGGAGCTTGCAGCAGGAGAAAATATAGTGGGAAAACTGGAAACATGCAGTTGGAACCATAGATGTACACAGACGTAATACACCCAGCCACATGACACTGTTGACAAAATCCAGGCACTGACGTACAGTACTGGTTGGCAGGAAACTAACCTTTGAGAAATAGTCAACAAGTTGGTTACAAACCCACATTTTTTTCATGCAAATACTTCCAGCCCTTAAAGTTTCCACTGAACGCCTGTTATCCAGCTGACAGTCTGCCAGAAACTGCAGTGCTTTGACTTTCGGCTACTAAACAAGAAAACATTTTAGTACAAATGAATCAGTGACCCTTTGTTTGCTTCAGTCTTTTAACTTCAGTCTTGATGACATCCAGTAAAAGACAGACAAGCGGGAGTTCTTATGAAAAAGCTTTTTCTGCAAAGGAAACAGTTTCTGCACAGTTCAACATTTCCCTCCATAACCTGCAGATTAGCTTTGTCCACTGGGTGATTTTTTTCTTTCATGTAATCTACTTTGAAGGAGAAAAGAGGCAAGGCAAACTGCCACCTCTGCATTGTTTCTGTAGATATGAGGGGTCTTGTGGCCTTTGTCTTGTGAAAATGCTGAGGCGAGTTAACAAGAAGTCCCCTCCTGGAGGCGGAAGGTGGCCTGTCCAGTCTCAAGGACTGTCCACTGTGAGAGCTCATCATTTATCTTGCAGTTTGGCAATGGCCATCATCATAAAGGAAAGACAAAATTATTAACTGTCTATCAAACTATATATGATGTAGCATTGAAGCAATGATCTGCAGGATGGTTTCGTTACATTTTCTCCAAATATTTGGGGTTTTTTTTGCTGTTTTTGAAGAAAAATCTAGCAAGAATTTTTAATAGAGAGCAAGGGCTCTCTTTGTGTCAGCACAAAATTTAGCATAACAATTCATCTGATGTCCAAAATTCACAAAGACTATCGCAACACTGCGATGATTTCCTTCAAATGACACAAGGCGACCATTACAGGAGATGCATAATTTGATCTCATAGTTGTTGAACTTAAACATCAGTGAACATCTACTCAGTACAAAGCAAAATCATTGTTAAAAAAAGAACAGTGCAGAACTGCAGTACAGCAGTACAGAAATCTGCATCTGTAAGTACTGCATAAAGCACTTACAAGTGACAGATGATAAAAAGAAAAAAAAATCAGGAATAGTAACAGTGGTTTAAGTCCACTCCAGCTTATTTATTTAGCCAAATATCACAAATCACAAATTTGACTCAAGAAGGCAAGACGACGAAGTTTTGCAAAAATACTACTCTTAGATTGCCCAAACAAGTTCACTACAGTTTATACCACCTCTTTTGACAGCAGCCATTTGGGAAATTGGACTTTAGAACTGCTCAAACTGCAAGACAGCCAACCAAAATTTATGACATGCCAGTAACTGAGCCAATCATCTGAGAGCTAGCTCGTTCATCATTTAGTCAATTAATCAGCCGCCTTGACTCCCACTCGACTCTGAACGTCAAACAACAACAGATCCAGCAAAAGTTTGGCGTGATTTTAAAATGAGTCAGGGTGCAGCCAGTCAGGCTTAATCTGTACAGTGTCTACCCGACGTTAATGGGCATGAAAGTAAAGTTCAGAACAGCTGGGCCAGTCTCCAGCTAAGTTGATTTTCAGCTTCAGTTGGTCTGTTCACTTGGCTTCAATCGGCAGGTTCTCCCGGTAGTGTTTCTATTTGGAGTGATTTTACAATTTTGTATGCTAGTTGAAATGAGCAATAGATTGAATCAAATATTTTTAAAACTGTTTTCTTGGAAGAATTTTCTCTCCAATGAAATGGAAATAAGCAGCCGTGGTTTGGTGAGCAAATGAAGACAGAACGACCTCTGGATTGAAAAATGTTTGTTAACAATTGTAATCACTATAATACCTCAAAGCTCCAACCCCAGATACAAAAGTCATCCTGAACTCCTGTTTGTACTGCAGAATATCAATTTAGCATTGACCCCAATAGTGCACACATTCTGATGTCAGCAATAGAGACAGATGGACTCTGTGAGTGGGGGTTGTTTGTAAGTAAACTAACCTGTGATTTGGGATTTGATGGTTGAAAGGATTGTTGGCTTGAATCAGTCAGGAGATAAGTCAACAGAGGCATGAACTGCAGGAGTAATAGACTGGAGGAATGCAAGCAGTTGAGCACTGAACTCCGGTGTCCAACAGAAACCTCCAGAAGTAAACTCGCTCAAACAGGTCAAAGCTCCTTGGCTTTAATTTCAAAACTGAACATTTGCTCTTCCTTTGACATTTCTAAACCTATTTTGCCCGCAAAACAAGCAAATGGCCTTTTGTGTTGCCTCACTAATCCCTGTACAGCATGTCACAGATTATTTAATCCTTGGCTTCAAATGGAATTTCAGACACTAATACTTTTTTTCAGCATTTCTCAGAGGGATTCATAAAACCAAAAGTTAACTGGACCTTTTCTCTCCATGCACTCATGTCTCTTTTCTTTGTTTATTTGTTGACAGGTGTCAACAAATGTCGTCGATACTGGCAGTTGGTTTCAGATTGGCTTCAATTACATTATTATTGTTCTGTTGTGTGTTAATATTGGAGCTTTTTGTGAAACAACAATATGAGACATCCTTCAAAGTCCAGAGTGCTCATGGAAAAATGCAAACTTATGGCATTATGAAGGGAGAGTAAAATAATGTGCAGGCAAAAAGTAGCAGACAGAGATCATAAAGCGTACTATCACAACTGCCGTTTCAGGTGACATTAACGCATATTTATGGAAAATCCCACACAGCTCAGATTTAACCTTTAAAACAGAGGTTAAGTTCAGACAGCAGGCAGAAGCAAATGTGCTGTGCGATATATCAGAAAATGCTTTGAGGCAGTGAACTAATATCCCTTGAAAAAGCAAATGAGGCAGAGTAACAACCATGTTAAGAGGATCTCGATGTGAGATGTAGCCAGCAGTCAGGAGACACTATTATGCGCAGTTAAATGATTTTGATAGAGTCCCCCCTCACTCTCCACCTTTCGCTTTAGAGCTTTCAAGCAGGTGCACATGCACACATGCATGAACACAAGTACACTCACCCACACAGAGTCGACCTTAAACACACACATGCAGCTGTAACGCACATCATGTTGTTATTCCAAATGTGCCGTGAGTGAATCTAAACCACATGATTGCATCAAATAGGAGTGTGTACAATTTAGGCACTGGCAATTCTCTAAAAACGGACACACTTTGGCAAATTGAGGCTGGCAGAACACACACTGAGGATAAACTGGTACTAAAAGATTTGTTTTTTCACATGTAATGTTTTATTTTCCTTTCATCTGAATTTAACTTTAATTTAAAGCACATTTTCACACAGGTCTACAGTGACTGATGATTACACTGTTGATAATGTAGCTGTCCTGATAATTTAGGGTCATGCAACTGTGGATTTCTGTTGTGTGTACAGACAGATCCAAGGCCTTTGAGGTGAAATATTGGATTTATTTGTCTCACTGGCAATGTATCTGTTTTCATAATGTGCTCTATCCCTGACACCTGATCTATGATGTTCTCTGACGGGACAGTCTTGTGAAGGACCCCATAAATCACACACAGTATTTCTCAAAGACACATAAAGTTGGAGGCCTCTTGGGCTGACACTGTGTAGTCCCTCTGGCCCAAGTTATAGTGCAAACCTTTCTGTTCCAAAGCACTCTGTTACAAATTTAGTAGTCTCTTTCCCTTTCTTCATAAAAGGTAACTTCTTAAAGATTATGGATGCTTTTATATGAAAGTTAATATTTTGGTTAGTAACTATTTCAGGCTTTTGTAACCAAAGCCTTGTAGAGGATTTAAATACTCTGGAGTGTTTTTTGGGTTTTTTTATATGCTGGGTGATGAATTTTATATTTCTACAAAAATGCACCTACAGCATATTAGTATGAACTTTTTTAATAACCATCTGTTTTACCATCTCAGTGAAGCAGAGGTTTCTGTGTCATGCAGTTAAAATCCTGTAGTCAAAGTTAATTATCGCCAGAAGGACTGAACATCTGAGATTGGTGCACACCCTGCATTTGTTCTGGCCCTTCATGTCTATCCAAAGAGCACTGTCCCATATCTCCTCATTGTACAGTATGATCGGACCACCACAAAGAAAGTACACATTTTACATGAAAAAAGAAATACTGTGTTCTTCCTATCACAACACAGTGGCATGTGGCTCTTTCATTTGCAGCCACCCTCCCAAAAAACTAAAACTGATACTAAGTCGATTTTCAGTTGCTTTGAATTGTAAGAAAGGATGAAAGCATTCGCATCAAGATATGATAATCTGCTTTAAAGTGTGTGTTACAGAACATCATTTGCACAAAAACAAAAAAAGAAGTTAATTTAAGTTGCTTTTTATTTGCAGTTTTACAGTGTGCTGTCGGTCCCAACACACCCAAAAGTTGTGTTTTCTGCTGCAAGATCTGCTGATCACAGTAGTTTAAAGTAAATTAAGCCCTCTTTCAATGATCTTATGGTAATAGAAAGCAAAGCGAGGAAGGAAGAAAACACAAATGAGCTGCTGATTATGCACCCGAGTCCTTTCAAGTTATTATTATACAAAGGTTAAACTGACAGTGGTTGCATTGCAAGGATACATTTGAAAACTGGGCGTTACCTGCCATTTTAATTCATTTTATTCAATTTCTGCACAAGAAAAATGAAAGACAACCCAAAAGATTCCTTACTATATTAATCAAAACCTTAGGGATTACCCGTTTCATTTCAATAATTGTAATAATTAAAAAAACACAAATAGGACTTTCAAACAGGAAGGAGAGTAAAGGAGAAGATATGCCCATCTTGAGGTATTTTTTGGCAGTATTTATCAAATTACTGTCTTCTGCAGACTGAGTGCTGTCTGTACCAACAGCTGTGAGGAACCCCGGAGGCATAACTCCATCATAACTGACTTACAGCACCTGTTCTATTGGACATTATTTGTCTGGAGAAAGGGATTATGCTCTGCCAACCAGCTCTCTCTTCCCACTCATTCATGCCATCATAACTCCCAAACTGACACAGCACTATGGTCAGAGTAACTCAAGGAGGAATGAGCTTCTTCCCACAGTCTAGTCTTTGCATGAGTTCATTCAGTGCCTTATTTAATCAGGCTGCCATCTGGTAAATCATCATTTCCTAGCTGCTGCTTGGCCACGACCTTCATCCCAGAGTCCCAGCTGAATTCTACATGCACCTGTAATCCATACATACAGTGTGGCTTGTGTTTGTGGCCTGCTGTGAATGGATGGCTTGAAGAGAGCAGAACTCTTCACCTCATTACATGATCTATTTAAAAACCAGAGTGCAGATGCTCCAGCAGGCTGATTAAATGATGGCTGATATCCTCAGCCAACATGCCTTTTGCCCATGAGAAGGCACCTGTGCCACTCACTGTTGCAGCAAAGCAAAGCTCAATTAAAATCCCGTCTGGTTTACTCTCCACATGTGTATTTGGGAACTCCTTTCATTTGTTATCCCTGACATTTTCACTCTAGTGACATTGGTCATACTCTACCTGCAACATGGATGGCAATGTTGACTGTCCAGACTGAAATATCTGAACAACTGTTGGACTGATTACCATGAAACTTGGTGCAGACATTCATTGTCCTCAGAGGAAGAAGCTTACTGACTTTAGTTATTTGCTGCTATTTCTTGTAGTGCTATCATGATGTTGACATTTTCATTGAGAAGGGAATGGGCACAATTATTCCCAATTTGCCTCAGGGTGGTGCAAATTGAGGCAAAGATGCCTCTGTGTGAGTTGAAATTGAGCAAAAACATTTGCACTTACCTCTGGGCTTCATGAATCTGCATCATATACATATAGATACAAAAGAAAATAGGAGTGAGACCCGAGGGAAATTACAGAAAGAACAGCACTACTTATTGAGTCAGAGGCTGAGCCAAACACAAACACACACAGGCACACTACCACACACACGGTCAGTGGTCCAGCAGTCAAATTGGCTCAAATGATAAAAGACAAAACTCTGAATACACCATTCAGAACCATATCTGACCATATCACATATTCAGGTTGTTGCAGCTCTTAAGCATTTTTATACACAGCCTGGCATAGGATCTGTTTAGCGTTTTTGGAAAATCTGGGGTCTCCAACAGAATTTAAAATAAAAGTTCTGTGAGTTTGAACTGCAAAGCATTGCTCTCTGGGATTCAAGAGGTTAAAGTTTTAAAATTGCATATTTGCAGCTGGATGAACTGTTAGAGTCTGCGAGCTTTAGTTTGAGCTCTCCCTGCAGTGTTTGGAAAGCTGTGATGTACTGAGTGAAAACAATGAAAATATTCAATTAGTGCTGGAAAGCTATCATTTCCCTGTTTGGGAAGAAAGTATCAAATCACTTGAGAAAACTTTAAATCCAGAGGGTTTAACATGAAGCAAACGTGATGAGCCTCACTCCAAAGAGAGACGTTAATAATAAAAGCTATGCATCGGGCATGTAAGATCTTAAAAGCTTTGTGACACAAAGTGCTGTAGGAGTCACATCACAGGCGCTAAGCTTAAGCGATTAAAAAGCAGTTCTGTCTGTGCATCTCCCCAGCAACAGAAGTTCCTCATGAAGGAGAATCTCATTATTGCTGCATTTATGTGACACCAAAGCAGATGCTTCTTTGAGGAAATTATTGCCATTTAAAAAACTGGTTTAAATGGATTGACTGTCAACACTTCAGCACAACTCTTCTGAGAACAAGGGGAACAAGGTGGAGTGACGAACTTAATTAATCACACTCTGGCTTGTTCACCGCAGGCTCAAGATGGTGGCTTTGTACCTGGGTGCTCATTATAGCTCGCGTCTTGATGTATGAAATAGAAATGACACCCTAAATGTTTTGGGTTTTGTTTAAGCCTCATTTATGTTTAGTCATTCATCATGTTAATTGAGTCTCTCCACTTTGTTGTGCTGATTTTGCCTTTTAAAACTCATTTTTCATGTCATACCTGAGTCACTTTAATAGCCTCCTGACTCTGAGTTTAACATCACAGAGAAACACTTTTACAGGCAGAGTACGTTCAAAAAATCACTGGAAACAAAACAATTACTAAGTGTGTTGGCAGCTGATGAGAAAGTTATTTTACGGATGATTAATGTAGAAATTTACACAGAAAACCAACCTGTGTTGTACCACAAAACATGCCTTAATGGCTGCCTCTGAGTCTCTATTTTTATTGAACTTTTCTGCTGCGTTTTGTAAAGCAAAGCAAACAAAGCAAAGCACTGCACAAGCTGAAAACGAAAGAAAAGTCAGGAGACAATGTTAGAGGATACAGTTAAATATATGAAAAACAACCAACAAATAAATTCAAAAAGTCAATGAAGCAAATGTCAACTTTTATTTCCATGTATACAGGCCGAATCCACATTTTCAGATTTTGCAAGACAATAAAGGGATAAGAAAGAGGGGGGAAAACTACTCATGATAAAAATTCTGTGTTTTCTCCAACTTTTGCTTTTTTTTCCCTTGTGAAGTAGTGCCTTGACAGTGTGAAATCAGAAAAAACTCTGTTAAAACTTATAACTCATGTCCATAATAAGGCTATTACCATGAATTTCGAGTGGAATTGGTTTGTATTTAGGCATCACAGTTCAAAAAACCTGAGAACCACTCATTCAAAATACTCATTCAAATTACAATTACTTTAAATCTACATGTTTCGGAATACAACCAATGAGGGCTTTTCTTTTTACGGCCTCTCGCCTGGTTCTACATTGCTGATGTTGGATACAGGCTGCTTCTCTCTCCCATTTCTTCCTGATTCATTCAGAGAGCTGCAGTGTGGATATGAAACCCAGGTGTGACAGGCTCACAGCTGTGTATCTGCATCAGCTGCTGCTGCACAGACTCAAAGGCTGAGAGGCTGCGCTCCAGAACAGACACCAACAAATGTGCTGCATTAGTGTCATCGCACAGAGAAGGAAGTATCTTTCACTGTCTCAATAATCTACATCTGCTGAGCTTTATTTTAATATCCAACAGTAATGCTTCCTCAGCTAAAACTCAAAATCCCATTTTCCCTATAAACATCACGTTAGCGGTTTCAAATTTAATGTCTAACTCTGCTTATTTCATTGGGATGTTTGACCCGCTTTGTGTAGAATGATGTGTGTGTGGTCCAGAGGGCTGTTTTCATATTCATCTACTCAAGAGGGAACGTTTCTCTCTGCTTGTCCTAAAATCTGAGGTTTAGACCTGTATGTACAAGCAGAATGTTTTTGACATCAACTAGTTTGTGATGCTGTAATTGTTTGGCTTGACATATTTGTTCCACCACCTCATTAAATGTACAGTACACTTGAAGTGACTTAATTTATACATTTTGAGAATTGCAAGCCCTACTTAAAATTTTGCACCATTACATTACACACGCAAAACTATCTACTCATTAGGGCAGATTCCAGTCTTTTTTTTTTTTTGTATTGTTTAGACTCTGGAAAGCACTGGAAAGTAACATCTGAGACAAAACAAGTGGACCTTCATGTGCAGATGATCAGGCCTTAGTAAACCTGTGGCAATAAACCACAGCTACTCTTCCATGCAAAACCCTGGAGATCCTTGTCAGATTGGATTTGTGTAAAACCATCAGGCTGTAACATGAGGAGGGGAGCTTTTTTTTTTTTCATGTGCACCGTGTCCACAATAAGACTGTGATCCTCCTTGTTCAAGCTATAGCGCTGGTGGCTATCCCTTGCTCTGCTCCTAAATTATTAAAAGCACTTAGTGTGTCAGCGGTCATTAGGGACTAAGTTCACTCGTTTGACCTGGCAGACGCACATTCTGGGTCAGTGAGAAGACACTGCAAGATGAGGAATTATTGAGAAATCTTGGTCAGACATGTATCTCCCAGGGACATGAGGGGAAAAAAGCCAATTTTTTTTTTAAAAACTGTTTTTAAAACGTTTTGGCAGAAGGAATCTGCTGAGGATTTATGCCAGCAGCATCCGGCTTCACACCCATTCTGTTCCAAACATTCATATCAGTCTTAGTGATACTCTGCTAATCCCTGACAAATAGAATCTGTTTCTTTTTCTTCCTTCGCCTACATAGGGAGGTCAAAGGTCAGCCACAGAATAGCAGCACTGGGTGCATGCAGGGTGAAGTTTGCAGTCTTGGAGACTTAAAGTTAACTACAGTATGACTTTCACACTGTGATGCCATTTTCCATTTAGTGATATAGTGAATGTGTCACACACGTGCACTATTGTTTTCCAGGCAAGATTTTTATTTTTTTTTCTATCATCTGACACTGAACCCAAGGACACGAGGTAGAATAAAAAGTGAAGGTACAGAAAGCTGTGTAATGCTGGTTAAAATAAACTTGTGTAGTAACTGTCAACAATATTAACTTTCAGTTTATAAAAAACAAACAAACAAACAAGCAAACAGGAATGTTCCTCAGTAACAAATAACAACATGGGATGCACTGATGCCACAAAGACCAAATCATTAAGGGGCATAAACCACACAAAGGATCGTCCACTCTGCCAGAGTTTTTTGAAGCATTTCTGGACTGTTTTTTAAAATGTCTGTCTGTATGTAGAATATCTGTATTTTTCCGTGTCAAGAAACAGGAGTTTGCCCTTTTGTAAACATATCAGTCATATAGACGTGGCCCCAATGTTTCTCTGAGCTCAGTGTCATTTTCTTGTTTATTCTGGCTCGATGTAGCAAAATCTCTACGTTTTATATATCTGCTTATGTTTTTAATGTAATTCTTGGCTGATTCCTAAATACAGCTAATTGCAACAGTCAAGTCGTGACTATATAACAGCAGATATGACCTTCTCAAGATCAGCACAAGAAAGGAAAGACCTGATTTTAGAGATGCATGGCTGCACAACTCTTGTGACTTGATTGTCAAAAGAAAGGTCAAAACCTATGCTAAGATGTCGTCCTAATGGTTTGACATTAGCTAACAGGGGTGAAGAATCTGCTGCAGGATGAGAATGGTTATTCTGTAAGGCAAAAATTCTATTTTATGGTCTCATGGTTCAGAGTTTATTGTCATCTCACCCAGCCCTGCTCATAATGATGAGAGAAGCTTTCAGGTTCTCCACCATACGGAGTTAAGAGGCGTGCCAATTCAGCAGATCACACCACTCTAGTGTAGATATGCAGAGAGAAATACGACCCAGTCCACTAGCCCTAATGCTGGCGCCTTATCGATCCTCTGAGCTGTTTGCGGACAGATTCTGTACAATTTGGCGCTTCAAACCAGACACATTTTATAAACTTGCCAACGCTGTGGGTGATAAGAGGAGGTTTCTCTATTTTGTTGATTGGTTGATGGGACTCAAGATTACTTTTGTCCTCAAAGTGCAGACCAGAATCTGAGTGGCTGTTAGCTGTTGATTTTGAGGTGAACTCTGTACTGACACAAGCTTTAACTTGTTTTGTTCCTTGCAGCTGAAGAGGATGAAGAAAATGTTTTTTATCCAACACTTTTGTTTTGGGTGAAGCACTTTGATCTGAGTTTGACCTTCATTCTGCTAACGTCTTGATAAAAGAGATCTGAGAACATGAGGAGAGAAATTCTAACTCAAAATGAAGTCTTCACTGTCTGGAGCAATACACAACATGACCCTATGTCTGTTCCATGCAGGATATCTTCCTTGATGTCCTGTGAAGAAGTCAGAGCTGGTAATGTGCTGTGGCAAATGACGGACAGCCACTGTGAGAGAAATTGGCGCCTCAGAATTAGTGACATGTTTTAGGGGAAAGACATCAAATGTGCTGCACAGAGGAGGCTTTAAAGCTGCAGTTGTTTTGTCATTAAGCATGCACAGCAGCACAAGCTATTTAGCACCTCCTTAGGTTCACACGTATTTGTAGTAATTAACAGTTTTACATTAACATAAATAACATTTTAAAAATCTGCATGTCCACAGCAGGCATATTCAGGAATTATTTGAAACTTCTTTCACTTGCCACTGATGCCTGATCCGTATTTGACATTGAATTTGCCATTGATTCTCTTCCCCAAGTTAAAACCAATTTCCCATGCTAGTAATCCCCACAGAATAGTCATACTACATATACAATAATCCCAGAATACAAGATGAAAAATAACCATCCCCTGGAGCCATCATAAACTGCTTTACTGACATGAAACATTCAGGCTTTCATGTTCAGGTTGAGCAGGAGTAAAAGTCCACAGAAACGTCAGTTAACCATGCAATAGACTTCTTCTCTTCGCAGTCACTGGGAATTTACCAGGTGCCTGAAATCCGCCTCTGAGCTTTGTGTACTTCAGGTGGATTAGGACTGCCTTTGGTCTTTATTTTTATTAAATCTTTTATAACTTTGTGTTTCAGGTAAACAGCCATGACTGAAGGATGTTCTTTTTGGGTTTTTGTTTTGTTCAATTTTTTTTTTTTTTTTTTGCCTGAGGTATCGCAGCGTAAACACAGCTCTGAACAGACAAGCCCAACTGCATTTTAACAAAAAAATTGTCACAGACTGAGTGAAAACAGTGCATGCCACTCAGGTCCAAAGTCCCAGCATCCCACATGTACATCTGTTCATGTCCAGCTGGGTCCACAGATTCATTCAAGCCCAGCAGCAACTTTGTAAGCAACTAAATGTCCTTTCACACTGTTAATGTGCCACTACAATGTATTTTACATAAAACCATATGTGCCTGTGCCATAAATTAAAGACCAAAACAAGTTTTTTTAGTTTTCATAGCTGATGAGCTGATGGGTGACCTGTTTTCCTTGTTGTAACTCACAGTGAAGGGGTATCAGTGAAGGGGTATAAGTGAAGGGAAGCCTCAACAGAATCCCAACAATACATGTAGGTGATCAGTAGAAATCACCATTTTCAAATCTTTAGGTACAATTTCAGCAAACAAAACAGCTCAAACTCATAACTTTGGGTCTCAGTGTTTGGGGAAAAAAAGGTGACTGACAGGCCTGGCTAAGAGTACGATTTTGGTCATGGTTAAATAAAAAAAAAGCAGGGGCTGAAAATGAAATCTGAATATATACAGTATTTACATTAGTTGGCTGCAGGAATTGAAGCCAGTTTCCTTCCTTATAATTACCGTGTCAAGTTCTTTGTCATGCTACCTCCATGTAATATTTTAGCCAGCTAATTATTTACATTTTTTAAATAAAAAGTCATGTTCATTTCATGAAATGACGTGGAATTACTGTGTTTTCCTGGAACTGCATGTACTTTGAAATAGAAGCCTTTTTACAAGCTTCCACGGCATAGCAGTGAATATTTCTTTCACATCGTCAATCTTAGCCGAGACAATTTTACTGAAAAAAACAAAAATTTATATCTATATTATAAGGATGCAAATTTAGAGGAACATTATTTGCAAAGTCCGCTGCAACTAAAAAAGTTTTCTAACCTGTCAGAAAATCTTGGCTCATTAAAATTATGTCAAGGATGTAATATGGTATTGATCATCCACCTGATCACTTCCTCTCAGCCCCAGGTAATTTATGCAGGCTTGCTAGAAGGCAATTCCTTAATGAAAAATTTTCAATGATACAGTATATTGGCAGAAAAGGTTTCTGTCAATGATTTTCCACTCACTCTGCTCTAAATTGTCTTGAGTAAATCAATAATAAAAATTTGCTGTACTGCCATGACATATTGATGGTGTCATTTAAATGGAACAAGTAAGAAATGATTAACAAGATGAATTCAAGTAACCTGTATCAAGAAAGAATGAATACAGCCTTTATCACTGCCTGAGTCATCTCTGACTCTGCCCCTGAGGGAGCCATCACTTCTCATTTACAGCTGTCTCCCTTTTCTGCAACCAATTATCACCTCCAAACAGATGTGATCATGCAACAAGTTTATTTATTTTCGTTTCATCATTTGGATGTTAATAAATAACACTGATACTGAAATAGACTCTCAAAGGAAAATGCAACCAAGCTAAATGCACGTTTTATTTTATAACTGTATAACTGTATCACTGTGGACTGACTAATCAACAGCCCAACACTGCCATCCCTAAAATCATCACAGTGTCGTGGTAAATATTCCTGATGGTGGCATTTAAAAGGCAACTTTATGACTTGATCAAGTGATCTGCAATTAATTTTCAAGGTATTAAAAATTCCGTCTACACTCTTACCCAGATTCTAAGTAAATTCTTGTTGCTTCGCCATCAAAACCTTCACAAAGACCCACCTGGTCCCAAAACGTGACAGACCACATTTGGTCATCCAGAAAAGCATGACCATCAGGACAAATTTAGGTCCAGCTTGTCTTTCACCTGGCAGAATGTCAGGTAACATTTTATCTGCGGCTGAGAGACTGTCAGAGAAATGTCCTACACGGAGTGTTGTTACTGAATTTATCTAAAATCTTTAAATAAAACCAGGGAGTCCTTAAAAAGCGCTAAGTGAAAATTGTTTTCTTAATTTCAGATGATATCTCATGAGATTGCTCCTCTAAAGTTCATCTAAGAGAAAATTTTAAAAGTACCCCGCTGAGAAAGACTTAAAGTTGACAGCAACTATTATTGCCAGACATGAGCAGATTACATGATCCCAGGATGCTCGGATCAAAGCGTTGGCAGATAGAGATCAAGTGAAAAGCAGTGAGAGGCGTGGATCAGTCTGCAGTCCATGCTGAGTGTTCAGCTTCCCTATAGCTAATCAGTACAGCAAGTATGTTTAAGGGCAGTGAAGAAAGGGACTGGAACAGACAAGATTACAGTCTGGGAGGGTTTCAGACGGAAATACAGTCCTTATCACCAATCTGTCATTCCCACAAATGTATCTTCTGTGAACCTGCCCTAACAGGATTTGGAGGCCTGCAGGAACATTTGCAGGATTTCATTCTTTATGGGTTAGTTTACATCTTTCTCTAGCAAAGTTACAATGTCACCTCTTTCATCGTTTACCTCAGTCAGAGGAAATTTACACAAAGTCACAAAAAGCTCTCCAGAAACAGTCAAAAAAACAAAACTGCAAAATGCATCATTTGTAACTTCACGACCAAACGACACATTAAAGCATTTTCTGATCTGAACCTTTCTCTAACATCATGGTCAAGGTTAAGAAAAGATCATGGGCTAAGAATTACAACTTCATTAAGATCAGTAGATCTTCTTAATAATAATCTGTATAACTAATTAATTGTTCAAGTCAATATTTCAACCAAACTGCTAAAAAAAAAAGAAAATGCTGTTTTCAGCCTTTCAAATATGAAGATTTCCTGTTTTTCTTTCTTTTATACAACTGGAAATTGAATATTTTTGTTTTGTGTGGTTTCTGGAGATTATATAGATTAAACAATCAATTACTGTTTTCCCAGCACCAGTGCTGTTGAGTGCACATCCATGAGCATGCAATGCCAGACCCCTATTTCTGTGCACTGGTGGAGGAACAGCTAAGCTAAGCTAAGCCTAACAACCTTAGATGGAGTTATTTGTGTTAACACTTGCACATCATTTGTGCATATTTTCAAGCAGAAATCATGTTTGTGCTTGCACAAACACTAGATTAATCCAGAAAATAATTAATCAATAATGAAAATAATAATTTGTTACAATAACACACATGTAGTTAAGTTTAGCTTTAAGGAACAATCACAGTCTTAAAAGAAGGTTAAAAGAAGCCAATACTGAGTGTCGGCAGGAAACCAGAAACGGCCGGTCGACTCTCATGCTGTACAGATGCTCATTCACCTTTTCTTTTATTTACGGGAGTAGTTTTTCTTTTATTTACATGAGTAGGTCCATCGTAAACACATTCCCTCTTTACTTCTCTGCTAAATTCAATAACAAGTGTGATTTAGGTTAATCACACAGAAAGAGTTCATTCCCATAGGGCTCTCAGCAAGAACGTTCACACCTTAGAATATAAACTTCGAGATGAGACTGTATGCATTTTGACCAAGTGAACTTGTCTGATGCAGCTCACTGTGCACTGAAAATGGAACTGAGACACAGCACAGCAAGTCAGATGAAGGAGTTTATTTTAGTGCTATTTTAGGGGAGTTGCTTATTTTGTCAACAAGACCAGAGAGATGGTGATCGACTTCAGGAGGAAGAAGATGCCTTCACAGCCACTATGGATCAGGGGGG
>JBBMJY010000002.1:17653756-17695487 GCA_037833715.1 Toxotes lorentzi | reverse complement strand
ACTGTTCACCATACTTATCTGTTCTCTGCACCTTATATTTATATTCACTTACTTTGCACAATAAGTACTGCTGCTACCTATCTTTTTTTAGCAATGAAGTGCAAAAGATGAAAAATATAGATTTTTTTTTTCTCTTTTTACAGAAAGAAGCTGCAGTTAAATCCTGCCTGCTGTGGCACAAAGTAACAAATAAACTGTCTGAAATTAAAATAATTCAATTGAGGTCAAGACTTCAGCTCCTGACATTATTAAAATCTCATCAGCCCAGATAATTTTATCATCATGAACTTGGCTGTTGCATGAGTCACAGTTTGGTCAATTATAAAGTGTTTGAATCTTTAGATCTGATCTTCTGGTTTAGTTTCTGTTTCAAACTTTATTGCTGCAATGAAAACTTTAATTAAGAAACAGAACAGAAACAGAAAGTGCCATTATGAAACAGAAGGTGACACAAGCAGAGGATGGTAATCGGAGAACCCAGAGCTTTAACAACCTCACTGAACCTGTTGGGAATGGGTGTCTCTGATAAGGGCCGTGTTGAAAGATCTCAGCCGCTCACTCCCACCAGCCTGCAAAGCACTTGTGACAGACACGCACACCAAAACATATATGGACATACCCACAAAAAACACAAGCACAGGCATGCATGCATGCCAACATATACTAAACAAACACACCCATACACTCCACAGCTGCTCCAGCTGATATCCTTAGTCCACATTAAACATCATTTCAATATGAAATGTAAGAGTTGAAAAGGTTCAGAGTAATGTGAGAATTCACAGTCCATTTGCTTATCCAGTGATGAAAAAAATAAAACACATCCCCAACCACTGTTCAGCAGCGCTTAGCGAGAATTGCAAAGGAGATGTCAAACCTTACTGGCAGGCAACTAAAAGAGGAGATCACACTATTCACGCAGCATTTACTGCAATCGCATGTAGATTCTGAAATATGGTGAGAGCAAATTCAAACTCAAACCTTGTTAGATGAGTGAAGTTCGTTCAAAAATGCACATTCTTGAAGTAAAAGGAAGTTTGTTTGTTTTTTTAACCCTAAATGCTTTCAATGGCACATTAAAAAGGAATTCTTCAAGAGGCTAAGTGCTTGAAGCAGTCCTTGAACATCTCCCAATTCTGTGCTTTCAATAAATTTGTAAGTGCCCTGTGGTACATGCCACACACCAACAAAAAACATGAAACACACACAAACTTAATCCAGGGCCACTACTGGTTTGAACACATTCTGAAAGCTTAAATTCTGAAATATGAAAAAATGTTACGCTCTCCTCCGGGGAAAGTGGAGGTATGATATGTAATTCCTCAGATGATCTGGCTGAGCTGGGTTTTTGGCAAAGGTGCCTCAATTCCTTCCTTTGCCCTGGAGGTAGGATTAGAACATAACAGGATCTCAGTTCTCAAAGCTTCCGTTCCTCCTTGCAGATAAGTTAAATCATCATCATTCACAGGAAACATCTACAAAATGCACCACTGTTTATGCTGCACCTACACGGCTGTCGATAATGGGAAGATGGTAGAGCTTGATTGTAATGGAATAACATTAAAAAGACGTACGTGCCAGCGCACGTGTTATCGGCAGTCTGAGTAATTCCAGCTCTGGCATGAATTGGCAGTTTTACATATCTGGCAAATACTGTTGAACTCTTCAAGCTCTTCAGAGGTCCACTGGGAACAGATAGCAAATTTACTGTGCGACCCTGCACATCAGACACAGTCTGGCTAGTAAGATTGGCAGCAATGTGAAGACTTTGCTCGGGATTAGGGCTTCAACTACAACTGTTAAATGTCAGAAGATACGGAAAAAATGTCCATTCATAAGTTCCAGTTTTTTTGGATTAGTTTGGTTCAATTGACTACCTGTTCCAGCTCTACCTCCATTAATGGTGTTTATTATTGTAAAGCTGCAGTTTAGTACAGTCATTTTCCTACATTTAAACTAGATACGTTTTTTTTGTTTGATATTTTGTTCAGCTGAAATTTTCAAACCAAGCTTTTCTGTTCCAGAAAAACTGCTTTTTGTTTTTTTCCCTCCAATGTATCAATAAAGATTAGGAGGGCAGTATTTACAGCAAGAGAAAAATTCAATTTATTTTTAAATAACTTTTTTCTCAAATTCTGTCCATGTACTGAACTGGTGAACTCTACCCATCTGTTAGTCCAAACAAGCTAAAACCAATGCGGAGAATTATTGGAAAATACTATTTGACCCTGTGTCTGATCAATAGCTAGTGAAGAAGATAAGACAAGACAGGGATTGCTGAAACAACATTATGGGAAGCCGTTAGAGAGGAAAAACACTGACACTCCACCGCGGCTGATCAAACGCCCGGTCATTACTACTCCTTCTCTGTAAGGAATTACATCCTATTGTGTGTCACCGATTCAGAGCTATTTTACTTGTGACGAATAACAAATTATGACTAGAGTGTGTTGAACTCTTACAGGAAAACATTCATATATGCTCAAAGCCAGTATAATCACATCTCCTTTACTGCCTTTTGCAAAGGAAATGTGTTAAATGACCTCTGCTGTGACCTCATCAATGGGACTTTATCCAGATATTGGCTTTTAAAGGGTGCAGAGAGAGATGCCTTTCTATTTAGTTTGCCATTGTTTTTTTCTGTTTTTCCCCCCACAGCACAGACAGTTTACTGATTGACTTGTTTTTTTAGCTGTAGGTGTAAGCAAACTAATTCAATTAGTAGGAAAACGTACCTCCACAGGCTTTAAAGTTATTCTCGAGTGAACACAAGTTGAGGCCATTAAGGACACCTTGAAAACACTCTCTCGGCCCCTGCTTTTAGTGCTGAGAGTATAAATAACACTGTGACTGTAATTTAATGGTTTACAGTCTGCCACCATGGTGATATGAGATACAATAATGTGCCAGAGGTATTTCCATTAGTCAAGATGCATCTGTGGTGAAAAGCCTGATACGCTGATCCCACTTTACTCGGAGAGGGAAGACGATGGGCTCGGCTGTGCCATACCTTGACCCTGCATCAAAGGACACTGTGTGAGATATAATGTAATCACTCAAATAGGTCTAAAACAAAAGAGAGAGCCATCACTCACAGTTCAGGGTTTTCTAAAGCTCAGCCTGAGTGCAATAATTCACCTTCTCTCTTCATTCATAGAGGCTCAGTGGGTAAACAGTTTTCAACAGAATAAACAACCAAAAGGTCTTTTTAAGAAACATGTCAGTTACAGCAGTAAAGACACGTTTAATCAGGATATAGCATAACAAGTACCATCCTAATTGTACCCCATGAGAGGTTTTGGGCTATGGAGAGAAAAAACATACTAAAATGTGTATTTCAGAATGTGCAGTAAATGACAGGAAGTCAAGCTATGTACCGGATAGGAGTTTACTTCCAACATCCTCTGGTGGATTCAAGCCAGTGAGGGAAAACAGCACCTTCAAGGAACAATGAGAGCTTTTGCCAACTCGTACTACTGGAACAGTCACAAAGAGGTTGGCGTAGGGAGAATAAAGGTGGAGCAATGTTTACTGCCAAATTTGTGCATGGGAAATATGAGCAATGTTGTCAACAAAAAGGATTCAACGCCTGTTTTGGACTAATGATTACCGAAGCAACAAATTTTAATGTTTTAAAGGTATATGAAAGAAGAAAAAGAACAGGAGGTAAATATTCCCCTTGTTTTTATTGCGATAACAATATACCTTGTTTTATGTTATATTTATAATGTCAATCACGAAATCACTGAATTCACTACACAGCATGCACAGCAGTCAAGTTCAACCAAAAAGTGTAGCTCTGCAGGATCTACTCAGTGCTTACAGCTCATGTTCTCTGAGCTGATTGTCACTGACAGAAATCTTGTCCACATACAGGAAACTGTAAATGATCAAAAGACTGATTGAACCTCTTCATCACCTCCACCTCATCAATACCGCGTGATGCACCGGACACACTGTATCGTATCTGGTGCTGCTTTAACAGCCCTTTTTCCTTCCCTGAAAGCTAGTTAATGGCATACAGACTTGAAAATGAGGGTGCGTTTTAATAAGAAGAAGGTGTTGCATTCTGGCATTTTCCTAAAGATCAAATAAAGACCTTTGAATTACGATGAATTATCACACCAAGATATCCACCAAGTCTGATAAGAAAAAGGGCCTTTTCTCCTATGTGTGATCTTTTTTTGAATCATTAGTGGGTGTAGAACGGTGTCGGTGAGAGATTTTTCCTTTCCTTTAAAACTAATTCCTCATTTTCCACACTTCATGTCCACCATCTCTCACTCTGCGGCCTTTCATTAATGAGGCACAAGCGGTCATGTACACTTGCCTGTTTGTAACGAGCTCCAGTAATTACAGCAGGTGTTGTTTGGTCGACCTGTTTACTATAAAAAAAGATCATAGTAAAGGTGATGTGAGGATACTGAGAAGTCCATTTTAGATGTAAAAGTCCCAAAATATATTTCTGACCTGATTATAACTCATCAAGTCAGGTCTGTTTGTGGTCTCGTGTTTTTTTCTCGTGTTCGAACCCCGGTCTGGGCTCTTCTGTGTGGAGTTTGCATGTTCTCCCTGTGCCTGGTTGGGTTTTCTCCGGGTACTCCAGCTTCCTCCCACAATCACAACTGACTACTTTACATTGTCCCTAGG
Source organism: Toxotes lorentzi (assembly GCA_037833715.1). Classification (NCBI taxonomy): domain Eukaryota; kingdom Metazoa; phylum Chordata; class Actinopteri; family Toxotidae; genus Toxotes; species Toxotes lorentzi. The sequence goes on along the minus strand of JBBMJY010000002.1, from coordinate 17,690,837 downwards.
TGAGTGTGTGGTTATCTGTCTTTGCGTGTCGGCCCTGTGATTGACTGACGACCACTCCAGGGTGTACGCTTTTTATAGAATGGTCATTTTTGAGTAAGTGGGGTGCAGGCAATTACTGGAATTGGAAATGTAATTATATTAGATTCACAGAAAAGGGGCAGAGATTTGATAGCTAAAAGTCACAGGCACACACTTTGTATAAGAATGCAATCAGCTGGTAGTGAACAGTGGAAGACTTTAAAGCAAAATGCTTGTTTTCCTCCCCCAAAATGAGACAATTTAAAGTTTTCTGCTGCAAAGAGGAAAGAAAAAATTTGATTAAGTGGAGAAGGAAAAGATACAAGTACTGAGGAAGCGTTAAAGCCATTACCAGAGGTGACAAAAAAAAAAGTGACTTTAAGGTTGTTTGTGTTGTGAGCTGCATACTCCCTGTCTGGCTGGTGGCCTGTCATCCGTTGATACTTTAATTACAGGTTTATACACCAGTGACTGTTTGGTCATGCACCTTGAGTATGAGGTCTATAAATATTAGCACAAACACAGAGGAGTAGAGAAACTTGGTGAAACCCAGGTGTATGTAATGAGGTCAGGTGAGCACAGCATCAAAGCATATTAAATCCATATTTTTGTGCACTGAAAAACCGTTGGGGCTGCAAAATTTAATCTTAAGAAAACACACCCGGTGAGTCATTTCTGCAGTGGGTGACAACGAAGCTGACAGCTGCTGGATTTACAGCCAGTCCAGTAAAAGGTTTTTGTTGTTTAATGTTTTTTCACTGTTAGTTGTTAAGGTATATACAAATACTGATTATAACATAAAGCATCTCCAGCAGTTGTTTGTCTCCTAGCAAAGAGACACGAGCTTGTATGCACAAACAGATGGCAGCGTCCCAGGCGATGCACTGCAGAAGTACTGCAGCTTGTCTGCAACCTGTTTAGTGGTGTCTCTATAGGGAGACAAATGAGCATGTGTCATGTAATATTCTTCATGTGGAGCCATGACACGTTTATTGTGTTTAGTGTGTAACACAACTTGCCCATGTAAAGTTTTAAATACGATGCATTGCATCTATGGAATCCAAATGGATTTATTAAAGCAGCTGAAATTCAAACCAAATCCATTAGGGACATTTGCTGAACCTCTATCACTCCTTCATTTCCTGTCATTGCTCTATCATCACTGTCAAATAAAGGCAAAAAAACCCACTGTTGTTGTGCTATTCTACCAACATCAAAAAGACAAAACAATCTCAGTTTTGTCCATATTAGTATGGTCTTCATCGGCAGTTGCAGCTGTGTTGTTCATATTTTCTATGACTTTGAGCACCTTTAGGGAATTCATTCTTGGAAACTGACGTTGACCAAATGATCTCAAAGAAGCTATTACTCACTTGTTCTTTATCATCATCATTTCCAAGGTCAAGAATGAAAGATCAGCCTCAACTTTTGGACATGAAGTCCTCCACAATGAGAATTATAGAACATATAAACATCTACAGCTCAGTGGCAATTTAGCAAACTACAATTGCTAAATAAAAGCATAACATGACCCCAAAAATGATTTAAAAATCTGCTATCTGTACTTCTACTCTGCCAGCCTCAAAAAGACAGCTGTCTGTAAGAAAACAAATGTCTCAAATGTTCAATGTAAAGAGCTTTAATTGCTGTTTGTTTATAATAGACTGAACCATGCCTATAATTCAGCTGTCAACTGGAAGTGTCGTCTTTTTTCCCTTCAGTCAAACTCTGTATTCTTTTCTGTTATTCTTTTCATAACATTACATAATCTTACAGTTAGTCTGAACTGAAATTAAAGATAAAAAAAAGAATGAAAGTAAAAATCAAAGAATTACTTCAAAGCTAAACTTCAGTGCCAACCATGGAAGCCTCCCTTATCCAAACAGCAGCTTTGAGATGTTTGTTTGTGTTTTCATACAATTTATTGGAGGCTTTGAATTGCTGCAATCAACTTGTCCTTGTTGTAATTGTCAGCCTGAACTATTGTTTATAGCTGATGACAGCTTGGCCGACATTTCCCGCGGCTCAGTGACTTCAAATTACTTAATCATGTTGCTTGTGGTTTGATTGGGGGGTTAGTAGTATGTCAGTCCTGTGTGGAGTAACTGTGTGGTTGTAGGTCCAGGTCAGATTTTTCAGGTTATTTTGACAGTCAAACACAAAATCCTTCATTATGTAAACCAACAGTGGTTTATTTGGATGGTTTGTAAATTCCATTATTCCTGTAGCCTGTAATCATCAAGGAAGGGTTTAGATAATCTAAACCCACACTGAAGCAGCCGAATCAATGTGTTTTTTTCCATTTCAACATTCATGGAGGGAAGTGTTTGTTTTCGACACCACAGTAGTGCCACAATGAGAGCAATCACTCTGGGTTTTTTTTTTTCCCTGTGGTCATAATGTCTCCAGAGTTGAGAGGAAATTTATGGTTACAAGGCTTCAAAGATTCGAAAGATTCAAAGATCAAATATTTAGTTCTGAATCTGATGATTGCCGCTGCATTTATTGTACATGCAGAGAGACCCAGCCTAAACAGAGATCGGCCTGGGGAACATTTTGTCAACAGTTTGAAACTGAATAATGAGCAAACATGTAAGAGTCGCCAAATGATACAAGTGCTAGGGATTTTGAGGATTACTTGCAATTTGTGAGGACTCCTTTCCTTTCATCTTGGTGATCAGAAAGGCTGTGACTGCTGAACGTCTTCTTGGAGGAGTATTTTCGTTCGTTACCGTGACAAATGATGGTCATACCTTTGCTAGTGTTAGTGTTTTGTTGACAAGACTGAAGAGTGAAGATCTCAGGTGTCTCTGTGTCTACATGTCTGTAACAATCCTTTGAGGACCTTTAACAGCACAGTAAAATGAAGAGGATTAAGAAGGACAAAAACAGCCTCTTCTGGTCCAATTTGATGACAGTCAATTACTAGCAATTATTGTGAAAATGATAGAATTAATAAGTGCTCTTTGATATCCGGTGAAATAAACAGCATGTCTTAAATTTTTTCAAGCTCACTTTGAAGAAGTTTTCATGTGCTGTGTGATTTATGTCTGGATTTTGCAGCAAACAATCCCAAAGCTTTGATCCACGACATTGTTCATTGCAGGCTTATTCTCTGGCCCAGTTTACTCTTTAGATCCCTTTGGAGAGATGTCATATTCCTAAAAACAGCCGGCAATTATTCCTCTGCTGTAAAAGTTTATAGTCTAACACGTCCTTAATCACAGACACAAGCGGTGCAGCTCATAAAAACACAGCGTGCCCTCCCGTGCATAAAAGGTGCTGTTTTATATCAGCATCCACAGTAAACAGACATATCATCCTGCTGTAATATTTATAAAACGCCTGATTTAAGGCCCCCACCATTCATCCATAACTTGCCCCGATGTAAGCGCAAATGATGGTCCAGCAAAGATATATATCAGCTAATGAAGGCACGAGGGCTTTAGGATATTATTCACACAGTTGCTGCCGGTCTCTCTGCGGCGAGAGCCTGCTCCCACCGCTGAGAAAATGACTCCCTCCTGTTTGTGTAGCCACATAACCACATCTATCTAAAACACTGCCATATCAAATGATCTATCATCCCTTTATCTTCCCAGTGAGGAAATGGCTACCTCTGCAGAGAACCACAGAATTGCTCTGCAGTTACCTGGTTGTTCTTCAGCCAACCCCCCCACCCCCTCCCTGTGGTGGATATGCAATGAACTGGACATAAAAATGTTTGTTTTTGTCGATTTCTCCCAGTGTCCACACAGTTTTGATTTTTTTTGGAAAGCTGTTACAGGCCTATGCCTGTTTCTGGGGCTGGGGGACATGATTTGAATATTCTTACTTTTAGGTATGTCTTGCTAAAACTAATTCACAGATTCAACAAAAACTGAACATTATAACCTTTGTGAGCATATGACTTATTACAGGGCTGTTGTATGAGACTTCATTAGTTTCAGATTGACTGATTAAATGAATAACAAATAATTATTAATGTTGATGCATAATGAATTTCTTATTTTATGGGCTATTTGGGATTTTTTTGGTAATGCATTCAAGAAGAAGATGATGAACAAAAGTAATAACAACAACAATAATATTAATAATAACAACTCAAACCAGAGGATTGTGGTTCATGGTCCGAGCTTTAGACCCCTATGCCACCAGGGTGCCACATTTTCTGATATTTATATTATATATTGATATTTTAATTGATAATGAAAATAACTGTTAGTTACACCTTTAGCTTAGACTATTGGCACATTGAATAAATATTACTCTCCAGGTTATAAGTCAGCAGTGAACAGCAGAGAGTCTCTATGTGGATCTGATAAAGGACCATCTCAGATCAGGCCTCTGCTCCCGTCTTTGGTATATAACTCTCCCCAGTGTGTAATTACGTACCATTTCAGCTTTGAATGAGCCTCTGTCTTAAATTAGCAACTAATGTCTTGTAGTTTCCTCCTCAAGCCTGAGCTGTAATGGCAAAGTTTTGTTGTAAATGAACACCAGAGGCAACAATAGATAGCTAATTAGTTATTTCTTGCCCGTTGCCCACAGAGTGCAGCATGAAGCAAAGGCAGATGCCATTTTATCCCCACTGCCAAATGATTTCACCCCTCATCATCACGACTGCTGGTTTGAAAGCTGTAAACAGATTCCACAGGTGCAGCACATGTTGAATGTGGAGTAGTTAAAGTGTTTGCCCAGACTCGCTAAAACTGCAATTTGCACACAACCCACTATTTTGTTGTGGTTTGCTCAGGAGTGGTGATTAGAAATCTGGAAATGCATTTCTCCATCCTGTTTCTTCCTGTGTGCAGTTACGCTCAGAATCAGTCTGTAATACTCTGGAAATGACTGTGCTCTGATTTGCCAAACGTTTTGAAAGAAAGACAGATTGAATGGTCAAAACAGGAATGATGATTGAAGATGATGGCAAGAGCGATGATGATAATAATAGTGAGGGTGATGATGATGAGAGTAATTACTGACTGTGGCGGTGGATGAGAAGAAAAGCAACTGTTGACAGTTCAGAGTGAGCCGTCAGCAAAACTGAGTAAAGCTGATTTGATGCCCATGGACAAGCCCTCAGCGGGAGGATCCAAACTGAAAGCCCCGCATTGCCGCCTCTCACATAAAAATGGGAGCTAGAAGAAAGGGACAATAACTCAGATGAAAAAGAGTGGATTGAGGAAGAGATCACAAAGACTAAGAGTTTGAAGAAGAGATAAGAAAAATGATGACAAAAACACTGAGGAACTGAGCCCCTTAGCTGCACACCACTGTGAAAACCACCGCTCGGCCAAAATCCTCCCCTTTGATCCGGTTCCACATATATCGTCTGTGTATGAAACGATACCCGTCAGGCGTCCACCCCCCTTCTCTCCCTTGAGACAACTTGTCCCCAAATCCCTGGATGCTGGGGTGAAGGCTTGCACACCCCCCTCCATCTGAGCTGTGATTATTTGGCTGGGGCTCTGCCATATCAAACCCCAGCCAACTAAAGATTCCCTAGAGGAGAAAGCAAAGAAGGAGACCTGCACCACCACCCACCTGTGCAGGGCAAAGATAGGAACAAACCAAATGGCACCCCACTGGAAGCAATCTCCTAGTGGACACCCCTCAAAAGATGCCATCAGAGAGTTTTATTTTTTCCATAAACTGCAGTGACTCAAACCCAAACTGAGAAAAGCGAAGTCTTGTCTCCAGTCCAATTCTACCTCTGCAGCCTGCTCTAATCTCTCAGACGAGGTGAGCGGCCTCGCCTTACAGGGGACATATGGGCCGTTTGAAGGAGAGCAGTAGTCATGCTCTGTGTGAGGGTGTCAGGGCTGATGAGGTCTGAACAAGGTCCTGAGGACTGCAAGATCAGGCATTTTTAAAGAATCGGCTTAGAAGTGTTGAGCTGCTCTCAGGTTTACCTGCAATCTCTCATGTCTGTACACTCTAATACACTTTAAGAAGTAATATACCCTGGGAAATGACCTTAAACGGAGACGTAAAGTGTTTCAAGAAACATTATCTTGAGGTCCTTACTCTATATTATTTGATGTAGAGCTGGGGGGTGATAATCAATTAATCGCTTGAGTCATTTCTCAAGTAAAAATGCCACAGTTGCTTGTTAGCACTTTTTCAAAAGAGACGATTTGCAGCTTTTCTCTGTTGTATGTCACTGTGAATTAATTAGCGTTGACTTTTGAACTGTTAATTGCAGCCTTAATTTGAATATTTAGGTTTGTATTGTCACCTTGATAACCATTTGAAATTTTACTATTTCCTCAATTTCAGATTTTACTTGATTTTATTTTATTTTGTCAGTGTTTGTGTTCATCTCCACAGGTGCAAAATAACTGATAATGTCATTTTATCACAGTGGCAAAATTTAGTCAGTGCACTTCACAAGATTGAATGGCAATTCTTTTAATAACTGAATAATGGTTTAAATAATCTTTTACGCAACAATGCCAAGAATTAGCTGGTCGCAGCTTCTCAGATGTGAGGATTTGATGCTTTTCTTTGATCACACGTTATAAGCTAAATATATATTTAAACTGTTTGTTAGACAAAATAAACTTGTAAACTTTCACTGTGAGAAATTATAGGGAGCTTTTTTCCCCCCTATTTTCAATGTTTTCGGACATTTTATGAACAAAACAATGAAACAAGAAAATAAATCGGCCAATTAACTGAATGTACTAATGCAAAACATGCTGCACCTAACATGAACTCATTACTGGATCCACACTTCATTAACACACTAAAGTTGTCAGAAAGAGAAAATATCAGATTTCCTGCACTGAAATATCAAATTTATGTAACAATCCAGGAAACCAAAAATCTGAATTGGCTCTTTGTCACATGAATGTGAACATAGAATGTGGTCTATGAGATAATATTATATATATTGTTCTTGCTGTTGGTGTAATGTTGTATTGTATTGAGAAATAACAAATCACTGCATGAGTTTCTGTTAAATCATGTGAACAAAACTGGCAGCTGGGTGAGATTTTCTGTCACTTTTCTTCCCAGAGCAGCTTCACCTCATTCAAACAAGCAACCATATTCTGAAAATAATGAGGCACAGCACGTTCGTGTCTGTTGCCAGATAATGTCATTTGACTCAAGAAACCCTTGAAAACACATTCAGTTTCATCAAGGAGTGAAAGTGAAATGATCTCACCCTGCGTTCACAGATTTTGTCACATGTTAATAAGGATGCGGTTTTAAGGCAGAAATAAGCAAGTTGTTAATTTTAAGCAAAATTAGGTTAAAAACCTGCTCGTTAACCATGGTATCAAAGGTGTGACGAACATGTCATGTCAGAAGCTGTCAGCCCAGAGCTGTCATATTTGAACCGGACTTGTCTCACACCTTCCAGTACGACAGCAGGTTTCCAGAGACAAGAAAAAAGAGAAAATAAAATTTATCACTGAACTACAGTATAATATTGTCTGTAAATCTTTCCATCCAGGGCCATCACGATATAACAACAATCTTTATTTTATTCTTGGCCAGATTTTATTTGGCAGTGTCTTGACAGATTATAACAATAGTGGGATTTCTGTGTCAGAGCTGTCTGCAAGGCTCGTGAAAAACAGTAATCAATTATGACACAAAAAATAAATAAATTTTAAAAAAGCCTGACAGCATTTCCAATGGACATATCAGCAGCATGTTGGCAGAAGTGGGTAAACGTTGATACAGCCAAGAATCACAGACAGTTATCTAATTCCTGCCCGTCATTCTTGTTGTCCAAGGCAATTCACTCCGTGGTAACAGTCTGTGTTTAACCTAGCTGGGTGATCGAACGCTTCTCATTCAGAGTACTTAAAACGGCCTTCTGGTGCAGAGAGGGATCAATACGGGGGGGCATTACATCTAATCAAGCACTGATTACTTTCTCAACATTCACTGCAATTGGCTAGCATGTCATTTAGTTTTGTAAAGCGTGTTTGGTTTCCATAGATTTAAATGATCACCCAGCAGAAACTGACCTTTATGTTCTGAAAGCTCAATCACTTTCACTCAAACGTATCACATGAAATGTCACGGCCAACAGGTACTTGTTTTGAGAAAATTAAAGCGATTAGTGCGGGTCTTAAGCTTGATTTTATTTTACGTGACAGCCTTGCAATTCCACCGGGGACATTTCATATAATACTTACTTTGGTGGATTTGGCATTTTTTTCCGCCAGAAATGAAACTCAACGGTGATTTAAGCTTATTTAAAGTATCAGTCAAACAAGCATGTAACTATTACAGCCATTGTTCTGCACCGTGACAGACCTTAGCAGCTTTGTTTTCTTTTAATATACCGACTGTGGACCAGGAGAGGTTGAGGGCATGTCAGTACATTCCTCTGTGTTGTAGTAATCAAACTCCATAGCTCACAGCTCTAACTTAAAGTTGCATGACACCACAGTTTTGTCATTAATGAGATGTCACATCAGTCAAACGTCTCACACACACACGCACACACACACGCCATCATGCATGCATGCATGCATCATGGGGCATTACATCATACAGTCTCGATGAGCAATGAAAGAGACACTCGAGATTCTCACTATTTCTTTTTAGTCCCTTCCCGGCATTGATCATATTTAGGATATGATGTTTATCTGGATCACAGAGAAACAATTCTAACATTTTTCGAGTTTCTTTTCATCTGTGTGGTCTGTCGTTGTCTCCCAAAGCCTCCCAGACAGCCACTGTGTTGCTTTTGTATTGACTGAGTTTCCTCAGCAGTTGAGAATGAATGGTTCCTGGCTGCCTACATGCTGTGGTATTGACTGCTCTGCAAGATTTGGCTTCTGCAGCACATCTGATCACCAGAAATGGAAGACGGGAGCAGCAATACAATCTCAGCATTATCGGTGCCAGATTCACTTCCATTGCTAATCATTACATTGTTTAGCATGCTACAGCCGTGTGCAATCAGAAACCCGATCAAAACCAGCGTATCCAGGTTTCTAACACCAGGATTTAATGTTTACATGTACAAACTAATACAAGCTATTGAAAATTACATATTCTGTAACACAGAATTGCACCAATACCCAAAACCAATAACTAATAAAAACCAATAAGCAAATTGTGCTCATTAACAGAAGTTTAGTTTTCCATTTCCACACATTCATTCCAAACACATACAGCATGAAAACACTACAGCTTTGGAAATTCTGGGCCACACCTTTAATGGAGCTAGACTAAACACTACCCCCTCCCCTTCCCGTCTTTGTGCTAAGCGTAACCTATCACATTTACCCCGGTGAAACAATATTTCCTTAAAAGCTAGAATATGCCTTTTCTGTGCCTTTTCCTTCTTACCTGTTACACACTGACGTGACAGGCTGCCTGTCTCCCATAATGAGACAGCAGACCTCAGCAGTAAAATGAGGTGTTTGCTCAGAGCTATCACATCTTGGTAGTGGGAGCAATTTGTGTAAATGATAAAAATTTAACCTGGTACCTTCATCTTAAAGAGAACACTTCCACCTGAGATTATGCAGTACTCCACTGTAAACATTTTCTCAGGAAACACTCTCTTTCAATTAGATTGTCTTGCGTTGCATAGCTACATAATGATTTAGTTTGCAGACATTAAGCGATTATCTAAGGTATTTCTACCAATTCATGACATTCTTTTTAGCACAAGGAGTCAATTAAACTTCAAGTGTTCGGAAAGAAATGTGGTGTGGAGAAGTAAACAAGCGGTTTTGAATTAACCTTGAGAAGAATCAATAAAGCAAATATTGCCATAAAAACTGCAATAACCTGTGAAAAGTTTGCTTGTTGGTTTTCCCTCGCCTGAGTGTCAACCTTTCACGGTAACCTTTTCATCACTTTCCTGCAAAATATTTTCTTTTCGACTGAATCCCTGCGATGAACTGCTGGTGCCGTGTTCTGAAGTGTAGCTGTTGGCAGTAGAGAGAGTTTGTTCTCTCTGCATCAGATCCAGAAGACCCAGGATAATTTAAGGAAACAACTGTTTCCTGGCATGCTCAGACCCCAACTGCAGAATCCACCGATTTATTGCCAGCGCCTAGTTCACACTAGGAACATGGGCCGTCTGGCTCGCCTCCCAAACTCTCTGATAAGATTTATTGTTTGATAAATCCCACATTCCTTCACAGTCATCTTTATCTAGGGTGTGATGAAAAGGAACCAAGATTCATAGATATCCTGAATATTTATCTAATACTCAGGTCAAACTGAAATTCAAATTAATTTTTTTCTACAGAATTAGTGTTTATATCTTTGTATGTGTTTTTGACTCTTCTCTTACTTGGTCAAAACTGTGATTACCATGAGAAAAAAAAGACATTTAAATTTGATCAATTTTTATTGCAGTGATAGCAGCCCCTTTGTCAGTTTCCTCCAGGGTGCGAATGGTTGGTACAGCGGTAGTGTAATTTGATTGGTTACTGTATCTGCTCCCATGGAAAAACAGCTTGCACTCCCCATGTTTCTCCTCATGATAGGAATCATCACAGGGTAATGTATGTAGTTCTGGGGTTTCAGGACTACCCGCTGCTTTGGGTTTTGACAGTCCAGTCATCTGGACTCATGAAAAAGACACAACATAAATACAAAAAGACTTAAAAACCCCTCTTTTCCGTAGAAGTCTGACCTCTGTACTGTAACCGTCTCTTTAAAGATTCCAACTTTTTAGCTTTGATCTCTGCTGTCTTAAAAAAAAAAAGATTAAAAATGGGCCTCTCTATTCTGCTGTTATTACTGAAATGTCTGAGCTAGCCATGACCCCTCATCTTCTCCATGGACTCGCCCCTTTTGTCAATCCATGACGCTCAGCCTGCAAACCCCTGGGGCTTACTGGAAATGGTATTCATTAGAAGCCACTAAAATAGAAATATTATATAAACAATATAAGATTTTTTTTTTTTTAATAAAATACTTATCTAAAACATATGAAAAGAACTACATCATATACTGTTCAGTAATGTTCTGTTCCAGGGCTGGATTTGTAATTATTAGTGTCTTTACAAATGTCAGTGTGATTTCAAATTTCTGGTTTCACTTCAGCTCTCGGCATACGTTGGAATAACGTGAATGAGAAGTGACGGCTGGTGGGAGTCACTGCTGAAGTTGGCCCTCAAATGTCACTGAGTCACTGCAAACCGAGACACCCACTGAGAGCCCTGATGCCCAGACACTCATCAACAAAACACTCAAATGAAGCAGGTATTTAATATGCATTGGTCCTGTTTAGGAGTCAGGCGTCAGTCCTGTGGTAGAACAATGATATCACCAGGCCAGCATTCCTTAATTGAAACCATCAGATCCGCAAGCTATCCCATTATACCAGCCAGGCTGGGGTTGCCAGGTCAGAGTATAAGAAAGCTCCCATGCGTAATTTATAGCACTTTTACCTTAGATAATCCATACATATAAGCTGTGAGGTTATGAAGCTGAAGACCCCCTACCCATCTGCAGCCAATTTAGCCTTTGCACAATCCACCTTAAATCACACAAAAGCTCCCAGACCTTACTGACTGGACTATAGAGAAGGCAGAGGAGTCCATTTTCATTTGAATTCCCCACACATACCCCTCCTCGTAGATTTAAAGGAGAAAAAAAGAGACCATGGGCATTAACTACCTGAACTAGTGATCCTCTTTAAAAGCACACACCCTCTGCTTTTTCCTCCTGCAGCAGTAAATTTGCGAAGGAATGAGGCCCCAGCACCAGATCAATAAAACTTCTTTGCAATTTAACAAGAACAGATGTTAGCAATCCTACTAGGTATGCCCTGCTACATCTTAAGTGAGCCAACCATGAATGTGTGTATGTATGTGTGAGTATGTGCAGATGTTTCTAGAAAACAAAACCGTGGGCTTCTTCTGTACCCAGCCCGTTATCTCAGGAATCAAACATGTGATCCCCTCTGTCTGTGGAATTATAGGAGCTCAATCACTGTGAAGATTAACCTTATCAGAAATCACACTTCTTCACACAGTTTCAATTATAAGGACAAACTCAGTGTTGAGAAAAGGGAGTTGAAGCATGGTGGCACTGAAGAGAGATTTAAAAAAAGACGACTGGTCCGAGAGATGTCTGCTAGCTGTTTTCCAGCTGTGGTTAACATCTTTATCTGCAAAATCATCTTTAAAGGAGGAACACCACTCAGTTTGAGGATTGGGGAACTTTCATCTTCATGTCTTTGTGCTGATTGTCTTGTGCTGCTGATCACTCATCAGAGTCATTACTACTTGGTTACAGGAGATATATACAGAATATTCCACAAAGTGAGAAACATGGCCGCACAGAATTTTCAGGCTCTGTTTGTCACAGTTTTGCAGTGTTACCCATGGTCTCTCTTTACATACAGTTCTTTCTGTGCTTATTCTTCTTCCACAGCTGATCCTAAACACTTGATATTTGTTTTTGCAAACACCTGGTTTTGCATTTCACAAACAGTAAGGATGTCATAATTTGTGAGTGCCAGCTAAATGGTTTGGATCAAACACTGTTATGGTCAGGTTTACACACAAAAATGACTTAAGTTTAGGGAAAGTTCATACTTTAGGTTAATGTGACTGATTGGTTATCTTTTCTTGTCAAATTTAGCTTGTACCTGTCTGCTTGAATATGAACGTTCGGTTCAGCCGAATCCTCTGGCCCCTCTACAACCATGACAAAACAGGCAAAATTTTGAGGTCTGCTTTGTTTTTTGACCTCCTCTGCTGTGGTAGCAGCTGCTGCACCAAGTACAAAAAGCAAAACACTTGCTGTCTGACTCACACATAGCAGCTGGTAATGTTAGCATTAGAAAGCCTGATAAGCTGCGAAAAACGGGATTGTGCATGAACGAAATTTATTCCTCTGCTGTGCACATGGACCTGCTGATAACTGCGCTGAATTCAGAGCTTAACAAGATATCTAGGGCTGACAAACAGTTACAATAAGTGCAAAAACAGCAGGCTACAGCAACGTACTGACACTCCCCCAGAGGCACATACACTGGAGAGCCCCTCGTTACAGAGCGAGACTACCCACACAGTGACCCTCTCAAAAGGGCCATAAATGTGTTTCAAGTGACTGTCAACGTTCCACCAGGCTCCCAGTCTTCCCAGTCGAGAAACAGGCTGACTGCAGCTTCTCATGGTTGGTTAGCGCTGACTTACCAGCTTTCCAGTCACAGTCCAATCACGTTCATCCAACCCAAACCCATCATGCCACTTCTGTCTTAGTTCCTGACAGACAAGAGTCGTAAATTTGCTGAGCTGCTAGAGGTGCTTGTCAGATGAACATAAACATAGTTTGTTACAGGCATTTAAAGAACGACAAATTCTGTCATGGTTCTTGGGTGGCCAGACTCCCACAGTTGTGTTTTCCTCTGGTTTTAGTTATGTTACAGTTCACCAACAAGCTGTGAATGTTTCTGTGGTTGTGACTGTGACACAACTTGCTTATTAAGAGCAGCTGAATACATTCGTATGGTCACAATTAGTCCTCAGATGCTTTTGCAGTTTCTTTGTCTGCAGTTCTTCTATGCCTTAAGTGTACATCTTTTCTAAGTTCATAATCTGAGTTTCATAATCAATTTCCCACAGGTTCCATCAATCAATGACTCATGTATGCATTAGGTACCCACATACAGCGATGACCAAGCCTAAGCAAAGCCACTTTTGCAATAATGACAGTTTTGCAGCACCTTATCTTATATAAGAAGAATGACATGTTTAAGTGGTCTGCATTGTTAAAGTTTATATCAACCTCCTTATGTAAAAATCCCCAAGGTGGCATATATTTATAAAACCTCCTATGAGGTTGAATATTAACACTACAACTTTAAATCATGTTTAAGGAGGCTTATGTAAAACGTGAGGGCAGATCCGAGATATATGAGGAGGTTCCAAGGAGATCTGTAATTAGACAGTTATTATCTGACAATTAGACAGAATGAAAAGCACACTACAACCCTTTCTCGGGGATTGTTGGATTCCCTCCATCCGTTCTTCTACATTTTATTGGATCCAGTTGTTGTAAATTAGATTTTGAAATTCTTGCTCAGTGGTTCTAAATCGCCCCCACTGGGAATGTTGAAATTTTCTATATAAGGGTCAGCAGGCATCGCTCCACCAATGACCTCACTGGGGACAGGTCTGTTGTCTGACTGGATCGGAAATGGCACGCAAGTACTGCAGAGCACATTTTAAACTCGGTGTGCAAACATTAAGAGGTCAGGTGAGACAGAGGAATGGGCTCGCTAAGCCTTGTCTGACAGAATTATCATGGCCATTGGTAACAGTGGAGGGCACTATGTAAACAGCTTTCTCCCAGATGCCGATAAATCCAGAGCCATTACAGGCAGGACTGAGGTGTCGGTTTGCATTTAAACAGCAAGCTAGAAAAGCTCACACACATACATACAAGCTCTCATGTATGCATTCACACATGCACATACTCATTGTAGAAATGTGTACACACTCTCTCGAACGCCATATACATACACACACACGCACACATGCACGCACGCGCATTTTGTGACAGAACAAACAAAGTAGGGATATCTGCTTCTGTTGCTAGGATACCAGTTCTCCTGGCTCCTAAGTAAATCAGTGTGACTGGTGGCACAGACGGCTGTGAAAAATTAACACAAGCCGTGGTAACAAAGTAAAAGTAACTTTCAACGTAATGAAAAAGGAAACCACATTCAATTTGGTTCCAGTTTAAAGGATAGGTTCACAGTTTTTCAAGTCCATCTTAAAACAGTCAGGTGCCCATGTAGACATTTAAAACAGGTTTTGCTTGTTGTAATCATTCCTCCTGTTCATACTGGCTGGAAGCCATCCCTTCCTTATGTGCTTTCAGTGTAAGAGACTGGGGGACAAAATCCACAGTTCTCGTTTTGTGTAACTGCAGCTGACAATTATTTTCATTCTTGATTACTCTGCAGATTATTTTCTCAATTATTTGTTTTATCTTTAAAATATAAAAAAAAAAAAAAAAAAAATAGTGGAAAATGTCTGTTATCATTTCCCACAGCCCAAGGTCACATCTTCAGCTGTTTTGTTTTCTCCGACCAACAGTCTGTGTCTGACAAAGAAAAGTCGCTGGAACCTGAGAATGTGTTGCATTTTTTTACTTTTTTTGTCTGAAAAATAACTAAAATGATTGACTATCAAATACTATTGACTGTCAAAATAGTTGCCAAACATTTTTCTTAGACTTATCAGTGCAGCTTTTGGTTGGAAGTGCGTGGCCAAAAGGAGTGATTACAGCAAGCAAAAGTAACCGTCAAAGACTGACTTTAAATGCTGTGACTTGTCTTTTAATGGAGAGATGCTGGTTGTGTTGTACTCGACTAATAAAGTAGAAAAAAAATGAAAACTGCACTGACACTGAGGAAATACATGTCTGCTGTGACCCGTGTCCCCTCTCTACACACTTCCATCATCGGACTGTTATTGAGCAATTATGGCCATTGATTTTCTCTCCTCTCAGCAAACCTCTGTAGGACAACTGGTCTTTGTAAGTGGCCTCACTGGACTCCTAACAACTGCCCTCTGTGGCCACGCTATTTGCTCGAAGATTTGGCCAATTTAACACAGTATTCCTGCCTCAAGGTGTACAGTAAGGCTCTTTGAAACAAGCATAACTGCATGTCATGTGTGAGTTTTAATACATCATCCATACAGTACTGAAAATTTCTTTTCTTTTCCCCTCTTTGCTCCTAGACCCACTTCTTTTTATTGCACGCTGGGCCGACTCGTTTTGAAGGTACTGGCGGTGCTGATATTATAACTTATTCCCAAAAATTCAACCCACCTACACCCTATCACATCAAACGACAACACATGTCAAGATATAAATTATTCAGAGCAGCTTCACCTTCAGCTGTTCACGGGATCCTTTTCAGTTTTCAATCAAAATGCCATTCTGACAGATATGTTTGACAGTCCAAGGCTATAATTCAGCTTTGCAGAATCTGCAGCGCTGCTTTTCTACACAGAAACAGCTTTTTGTTTCATTCAAACAATATCTTTTGAAACTGACAGCGAGCTCCCAGGGAAGTGGAGTCTTTTCTCATCACTTCTGCCTCTTCATTGTTCTGGATGGTTCTCTTTGTGCGTTTCATACTTTCTTCTAAATCTCTGAATGTAGACGTGTTTTACCACAAGTTGCACAACTTTGAACTGAACCTCACACCATGGCAGTTCCCAACAAGTGAGCTACTCAAACAAACAGCAAAACACCTTGCAATTAATAGAGCGAGACCCAGGCCATTAGAACAAAGCAGCATGAAATAGCTTGATATTGTTACTATAAAGTCGAAGAGTTATAACAAAGCCTAAGTCCTAAACACCACTTTCATTGTGAGAATGTCTGAGTCGCCCTCATGATGAATACAGGTCAGCACTGTGTTAATTTAATTTCTATGTAAAAGCGTTACTTGTTAACAAATTACTTGTCGACTGTTACAAGTAAGGAATGACACGATAATTATTTAATTACCATGAATTATGTTTTGTTTGTTTTATTAAAAACAGGATGGATGAGTGAGTGAACAGAAGGAAGTCCAGAAATTAAACATTCAAAGATGACTCAGGCAACTCAACGAAACCCAGCAATCCACTTGATATGCAGCAGCAGGCAAAGACACTTCAGCAATCCAGTAGATGATTATTGGTTACACATATGGTTTTTCTTTTTATTTCACAAGAATCCAGGAAGGTAATCTGTTCCTGAGAAATGTTATGCAGCCTTGATAAGCATCAGATGACCATCAGTACATGAATATAAGCATAAGGCTGGCAGTGAGTGTGGCAGACTGTGGCAGGTGGTGCAGGGGTTAGTCTGTCTCCTCACAGCAAGAGGGCTCCAGGTTCAAACCCCGGTCTGGATTCTTCTGTGTGGAGTTTGCATGTTCTCTCTGTGCTTGCAGTTCTCTCTGGGTACTCTGGCTTCCTCCCACAATCACAAAAACATGCACAGGGTTAATTAGGTTAATTGGCTACTCTAAATTGCGTTGAGTGTGAGTGTATGGTTGTCTGTCGCTGTGTGTCAGTCCAGCGATTGACTGGCGGCCAGTCCAGGGTGTAACCCGCCTCTCGCCCATAGTCAGCTGGGATAGGCTCCAGTTCCCCCGTGACCCTGACGAATTAAGCGGTAGAAAATGGATGGAATAATAAAGAAAGCTGTCACATAAACATGTTACCTTAAGCAGAAATATTTCTACACTGTAAATAAACTATATGAATAGGAGTATCTAGCTTATGCATGACAAATTTTATCATTTTGAAAGAAAAAATATAAAAATGAGAACTTTTCCAATATGTATATTTTGATATGGTACATGAGCAAAATCACATTACATATTTAAACGTACAATCAGGAAGGGGAATGAACGGCATTATGCATTATCGTCATTGATTTAGACATCGGATGTCTCTAAAGAAAACATGGCATGATCATACTAACATCAAAACTACTGGAAGTTAACATGAGATAATATTGAGTTACTGACCAGTTCTAGGAGTGGGGATTATATATAAAATCAGAACTTGCCTGAGAATCCTTCCGTTTTTAAGTTTTGTTCAGTCTCAGAATAATTTATTGAAAGCTGTCAGTACATCCAATGCTACACTGCAAACAGAAACCTTTAATAGCTAATTCAGCATAGTTCATTTTCCAAAATGTAAACAAATGTAGGCCTAGTTCCTGTTTCTTGTAAAAGTTTAGATCTGTTCACCTAGGTAACTACTTTTAATGTTTACTGTCACATTAAAAAGACTACAAAACACTGTAGAAAAAAACATTTAATGATCCTGATCTCATAAAAAAAAAAACTCCTAAATGAAAATGAAAAATTGGTCACTTAATGACCACAGGCTGGGCAACAGTGGTTACAGTACCATATTCCAGAGAGTTTGAGAGTTTTCAGAGGTTGCAGAGGGCCACAATAACCTCAGCCAAAACAACGCAACAACCAAAACAACCCAGAGAAAATACTAAAACACCAGAATTCAAATTTCACCGCCATACAGATCAAAAGCTGCAGGAAAGCATCGTTATTCATCTGCCAGCAACACAACCAACACTAAGCTCAGCCAAGACAAGAAGTGAAATCACAGATAAAATCGCAGCAAACAATAAAAACAGTTTAATATCAGCAGCAGAGGAGCGGACATCAGCAGCCAACCACCAGCAGATTTGCGCAAAAACAATTAACAGCCATTAAACGCAGGTAAAGGCGAGGGCGCAGGCAGCAAACCCATTCTTACCTGTGTGAAGTGAAGCTGTGTTCCTCTGCGATGGATCCTGTCGGACAATAAACAGTCTCCGTGGTCCCAGTAAGCTCCCACAGCTGGGCCGCAAGCGCACGGTGAAATAACAATAATAATAATAATAACCATAAAACATGCTTATTTCCTCCATAAAGTCGACCAGAAACAACGTGAAGGCAGTAACGTCAGGTGAGCTTGAGTCTCAGGTGCTCATTGGCTGCAGTGGCACCTGCTGCAGGTCAAAATAGTGGGCGGGGCACGGATGATTTAAATACACCGCTGCCAGGGTGGTGGCCAATAACGCTGCAGCAATGTGCGGTCAAAGCCGGTCTGAATGGCCGTGTGATCCTGATGTGGGTGTGTCATGAGTGTCCCTTCCACTCTTGACGTTCCCTGTATTACACTGATATCAAACCATCCAATATTATGGCATTATATGAGGCCTAAAATTCAACCCTGAACTTAAATTCCAATTTACAGCTTCTGATTCTGCAGTTAAGGGAAACTTGACAATGATAGTCCTGAACAACAGATTCTCCTTCTCCACCTTCTGCACCACCTCTTGTTGTGACTGGGTGTTACCTATCCTAGTGACAGCATCAAGGGGCGAGTGAGTAGGATTTACTGGCTGACTGCAAACAGCTGACCTCCGTGTAAGAGAACCTACGGTGGCCTTCAGGTAACTTAAAGACGTGAAAGGTCTACTCTAGAGCCAGTGTTTGCAAAGACACACACACACAAAAAAAAAAAAAAACTAATTTCTTTTGCAAATCAGAGAATAATTTCAGTGCCTGGCCTGAAATAATAAGCCTTGAGATTTATTTATTTAGTTAGAAGATCTATTTGTTGTCCCCTACCCACTCCCAGTTTGCCTTTTTAATGCTGTCCTCTATAAGATATCCCCTGTCACACACACAGTGAGCAATAACTAATTTTAAAAGGCTTTTTTCAGGAAATACATTTTGTCATGTCTCAGCAGGACGAGCACAGGTGTAAATAATAACTTTAATGAATGAGGGCTGAATTCCTTTTAGCTGCTTTGGTTTCAGTGTCCTGTTGTTGTTCACGCTGGCTCACTTTCACACTGTCATGGCTCAGTGGGACACTAAAATACTGTAGAAAGAAGCCATCATTCATGTTATTAGTAACACCTGTGCTTTTCCTGCCATAAAAAGTCACAAAGTCTGCTGTGAAAAAATCCCATTGTTATTTCACACATCCTTGGATGACCTTTATGTTTCTCCTCAAAGGTAAAAAGGATTTTTTGTCAGTAAAGTTGTGTAAAATTGTGAGAAAGTGTAAGATATCAGTACCTAAGACAGATGGAAGAGGGACAACCTGCACATGTGATTATTTTCAAAAAGCTCCACACGTCCATGAAACTAGAGGTCTGTGTCTTCACAGCAGAAGAATCCTCCCTGTATAATGTTAGGGAAGGTAGTATGCTGAAATACTATATAATAATAATAATTATTATTATTATTATTATTATACCCAGCAGATGTTAACTTTGGAAACAAGCTTAGTTAACTTGCCTGTGTCGTGCTTCAATTTTATTCATGATATCTTGGTTGTGTTATAATTTGTTGTTTTATTTTATGAAGTCTGTGTTCTCTGTTGAATAACTGTCTTTTCTGCTTTCTGTGTGCCCCTTCACTGACTGTAGTCCACCTGAGCCAGATCCATTTAGTCCTCCGGATAAAGCTAATTAGTGGACCTTTGAGTTAAGTTTTGTTTTGTCACACTGATTTTCCCAAGGTCAAAAACGAACCTCCACACCCAAGCATGTTTACAAGATATTTCCCTATATAAGGTTGCAGTTGCAGCTTCCAATAATGAACAAATACACAGCAAATAGGTAAGAAAAAACTGTTGGCAGGCGCATTAAAGCTGAGCATTTGGGTAAACTGGCTTTGGGTGAAACTTCCTGCTGCCTGCTCAGTTTCAGTCTCAACAGGAGCAGAACCTGATATGTTCCAGCCCACTGAACAGAAGTATTACCTTTACAGTAATTTTAAACACAGGTGCTTTCAAATCAAGCATAGTAAGTGAAACAAGTGGAAGAGAGTATTCAGTGTATTCTCCACGGTGCCATATTAAATCCTGCCAGCCTGAAGTGTTAATCCTTATATGATGTTGTCCATATAGATTTTCAGAGAGTAACTAGCTGTGTTGCAGCTTTAGATCTTGGCTGAAGTACTTAATAATAAATAATAAAGCTTAAACAAGAAAAATAATGAGCTACCAAAATTGCATAATCACATGTTTTTGACATTTTTCCACAGAGACAGCTTTTACAACCAACTGTCTTTTACCTGAACATCCTACCTTTTCATCTACTCTGGTTTTAACCTGATGAGGTATTTACACCGAGACTGAAACATCTGTAAGCACTTTTCTACCCTTAATACATACAAGAATATCTGCTGTTTTGAGTGGACCTCCATTTGTGCCCTTTCCAACATTTAGTGAGAGCCATTGCCAGTTTGCTAAAATGTAGATTATTATAGCAACTTCAGATATTGTCATAGTGAAAAAAATAAAAATAAAAGTAAAACACAAGGTGCTGTTTCCATCTGTTCTTGTGTTTTATTGCAGCAGGTACAAAACTAACCTTCATCCTGACAATGTTGTGACAGCACTTTTTTTTAATGAACACGTAACAGGCTCAATAAACAGAGCTGGATATGAAATAGCAAAGACATTCACAGCTTCCAGGATCACCAAATACCCAGATGCGAGAGCCGCTACTTGAATTTCCTTTCATGCGATTGGGGAGAGTTTTAAAATGCACTCAAGTGTAGTTTCCAAAATATTTTTTCACTCCAAATAGCTGCTAATCCCTCTTTTCATATGCTTGAAAACTTACTTTTAAATAGAAAAAGCTGGTCGATTCAGACCTCTTGTAAACCTTGGCTTGTCTTTGGTGGCGGGGTTGGGGGGGGCATAAGTAGCGGCAAAAAATGAGAGAAGATGAAAAACATCTTTTTTTAAAGCCACACACACAGGCACGGCTCACATTCACATACAAAAACATCCAAGCATCCATTTCCCTTTCTAAGGTGGAGATAGAGGTAACGGCTGGTTGCAATGTAGTAAAATATTTCAACTGCAGCTGTGTCAGAAGTTTTTCCACTAATCTCCTGAGTTGAGGTTCTTTGAGTGGGAAACTAAATATCTGTGTCTGAGGCCTGTCACACAGCGTCGCATCACAGGATGATCAAAACCCCCTTCGGCAAGCTTTTGCATTGTCTGAGAGAAGGGCCTCTTTAGAGAAACGAGGGATGAGGAGAGACGGGGTTGGCTGGTGGCGGCTGTGGAGGGAGGGCTTGGAGGAAGAGGAGTAAAGAGAGTTGGAAGCGGGGTTAATCCCACACTGTCATTATCCTCACTTCTTAGCTACAGTCTGTGAGCTTCCCCAGTAATGAAGGCCATTTCCAAGGATTTGCACCTGGCACAGACGCCAAATTCTGCAGTAATTACCGATACAGACAGATTCCTCTTACCTTTGGCCTTTACTCTAGGTTATAAATAATAATCCCTCGTCTTTCTGCACAACTGTAAACCTGCAGAAAATGCAACATATACAGCACTTCAGCTTCTGACTGATAATGAAACTGATACTGTTACAGAACAGCATAAATGTCAACAAGCAAAGAGGCTTTGTTTCAGCTCATTTCATGATCTATTTGTTTTATTGGTAATGATTTGTCAGAGGAGATAAAATAATCATGCAAACTCTGTATTATCTGATAAAGAAAGTAAACCTGAGTGAAGACATTAAAGCCTGCTCTTCTGAGATCTTTCATTTTAAAAAACAAGCAGAATAACAGGAGAAGTGAAGGGAAAAAACTGTGATTATGATTCTACAAATTGCTTGTTAAAGAAAACAAGCTTTATAGTTTTTAGTCATGTTGATGACGTTGGGTCGTCTCCCCCTGTCTACAGTGAAGATTTTGTTTTTCTGGAAAAGCCGTAGAAAAGAACAGGGAGTTCACTGCATGTCATCTGCGCTGTGCAGTCGTCTGCATGTGTCCATATGGAAGCCCAGATGAGTCACATTCCTATTTCCCATGTAGCACCACTGTTACTTTCCCATGAGTTAACATCGCTGAGCACGCCCGGGCATGACGATCAAGCCCAAACCTCCTCCCCCTTCTCCTCTCTCTTGTTTCATGTTACAAAAGCTTGGGTTTTACGCATTGTGATGCACAGGCTGATGCATAATGACAACAATAAAAGAAATTCAGCAGACGTCACAGAGAACACTGAGAAAAAGTGCTTACTTTCTTCACCCTCTTACTGTTGAGATGTTATTTGATAAACACGGAAATATATTTGCCTGATAAATATTACAGTAAGCGCGTTTGTTCTTCAGTTTGCATGCAGCTAGTTTGGAAGCTTCCTGGAAACTGATAACGTGATCTTAATTACTTTATCCCACTGATTTGTTTCATCTGTAATTCTTATTCCTGTCATCGCCTCCCAACCAGCCAGACACTTTGACGGTTTTTATTCAGCTTTGTAAATAGTTCTGACTCTTTCTCTCTTTCTGTGTAGGCACTATGAAGCTACATAAATCACTGGCATGTCCCTAGACAGCCTTTCCTCCTGAGAACTGTTTCCAGTAAATGCAACAAGGAAATGACATTTAAGAGGGAAAATAGATTCTTCATCTATACTGTAACATACTTCATGGGGCTCAGGGTTGCTCTTCAGGGTAGCAGGGTTAACAGAGATGTTTCCTTCAGCTAGACAAGACATTACCTGGACATCTGCGCTACTGAATCAAGAAAGTGAGTCATGGGCAGCCACAGACATGCTGCTGCTTTGTGAAATAAAGAAATAAGTAAAGAAAGTGAATTTCTTTCAGTGCTAAACTACATATTACAAAACTCAGTTATCACAACAATATGTGAACAGTTACTTGAGAACTGAATCATTCCAGGCACTCACACGCTCTCCAAACCCCTGAGCCTTATTAACAACTTGTAAAAGTGTCGTTGTGGATATAAATAATATCTGCTGTGTTTTCTTTTTTTTCAGTTTGAATCAGAAGTAAATAAGTAGGAATGACTCCTGAACATGTCCAGCAAACAGTGCAGTCATTCAGTCAAACGTAGGAATGGCCCGTGTTGATGTCTCTGTGTAGGAGACAACCACTGATCATCTGTTGTACAGCTCACGTGATCGTTTCCTAAGCTAATTCTTTGCCAGGTTAATTCACAGGTCAAGTCACACTGTATATTTCTGCCGTACAACAGCCAACTCAGTTACACATAATTATCTCTTGTGCCGACAAATCAATACAAGCATTAATAGACTTAACAATCTCGCTTATTCGTTTTTGCAAGTGTTTTCCTTCAGCATATGGGCACTTGTCATGGAGATGCACCTGTTCACATGCAAGTGTGGTATCTGCTGGACCTCTCAGCTGTGTTGGCTTCTAAGTTTGAAAGTTTGCTCTTGACAATAGAAATAGTAGTTTGACACAACAATTCCACTTACTAGCCCTTTACAATGCTCTTTATCAACGATTGGACTTTGTTCAGTTGTCATGAAGACAAGTCTCTTACCATGCAAACTCAGTATTAGCAGACTTTTTAAAAAAATCTTAAGTTTTGAAAGTGTAAATAAAACCTGAATTCAGCTTTTGTCTTATTAAATCTGTCAATCAAAGAAGGGAATTAGATGTTAACTCCTGCAGATATCACAAACTTCGGGTAATGCCACAAATTTCTTGCTGTTTTCAGTTTCTGTTACTGAATGCTTTTCCATACTATGGACACATCTACGTATCTGTGAAGTGAGCCAAACCTCGAAGCTGCACCTGGGCGCTGAGATTGGCTTCAACGTGCCAGATTTCCTGCAAAAGGGTTGGCAAAACCGATGAGGAGAGCCTTTTAACCATGTTTCTTTCACATCAGAAAGCAAGTGAAATAAAGATAACTGAAGCTATGTCTTTGAGGAAAAGAGAATTGTTTATTTTGCCAGTGCATTTCTGTCTCCCTGTGTGATGTAGCTTTCACAAGCATCCAGCTCTATTCAGACCACACTAAAGCTCTCAGCTGGTGACGTGTGATCAGCTTAATTTCGAGTTATTATTATTTTCATTTGCCATCATCTTGTATTAGCTCCATAAATGATTGCAGTAATGATCCACTCAGTGAACCCACTTGAACAAAGTACACTGTTTCATTAAATAGCTAAAACTATAGAATGAGCTCAATGACCTGCAGCGTGCCACGGGTGGGTGTCGTGGCAGGTGATGATTCACAGTGCATTTAATTAAACTGTGGAATCAGGCGATAGAAAATAATAGCCGTTGAGTGGAGAAATAACTGTTGTTCCACCTCAGGAGTTTAAAATGACAAAGAGCTGTGATATGCTGAATACATTTTCACTCCACAAATAAAGCAGAAAACAACTGAATGGGCATTTCAAGAAATTCTCATCCTTGACTCAAAATTAGGAATATTCATTTGGAGAAAACAAAGCCAAACAACATTACCATTTGTAGCCTGAGGGTGTAGCTGAGTGCTGTATAGAAGCTAATAATGAGAAAATGCTTTAGTGGGGAATTTAGAGGAAAAACAATAATACTGAGTTTCAAAACATTTTAGTGTTACACCAGTTACAGAGCCTGCAGGAACAGTGAAGCTCTACTCCTGTGTCCATGAAAAAGATTATCTGTGATACTTTCCTAAACAGCAATATTTCATTCACCAAGTCTTTCATGCATGGCTTCTGTTTCAGTAAAAATAATGTTTTATACAGGAATAAATTCAACCTAAATGTGACTGTTAATTGGAGAAAAGTTTCTCCTTCTAGATTTTCTTTTTTATAGAAACATGCATGAGGTTTAACAGGCAATAGAGATGTTTAGAGTATTCTCTGCAAAACATATGGCAGTAGTGGCGCTGCTGTGTTAAATATTTTGTTGTGTGTAGGTAAAACATATGAAAACACACATCCTCAGGTCTCGCTGTATTTTCACAAGACAGATTGGTATCAGAGCCGTGACACACACACACACAGAGCATGCATATCAGATATTTACCCATAACAGTCTGTGTACCCATTTAGAATCTGTTAAGCCTCCCGCAGCCAGATGAAACCTGTTTTTAATGCCGCACACAGTTGGCACAAGCGCTAAAGAAAATGTTTTCAAGCATGCCAATCATGAAGCAACTCTGCAAGATTTGCCTGTCTTACCTCAGAAGTAGGAGTAATTTGTTTGAGTGAAATGCAAACTCTTAATTTGACTGTAACTGTCTTTAAACCTATCAAGGAGAAATGTTATATAAGAATGTGGTTTTAAGACTTTCAGGATGAAATATGCAGTAGATGTGATTCCACCAACGCACAGACAAGTTACTGTTGTTGTTACTCAGTGGTGGAAGGTAACTAGCTACTTTACACTTTACTTGAATACTTCCATTTTACTCCACTACATTTATCTGACAGCTGGAGTCACCAGTTACTTTAACGTTTAAGATATTACATGCAATTCATAAGACAAGGTCAAAGGTGAAATGACTCAGCTGTGTATATATAGTCAACAATTTCTCCACCTCAACCAGCCAAAGCTTTAGAGAAACATTAAAATGCACCTTAATATGTAAAATCAATAAACCAATGATGTAAAGCAGTGAAAATGTGCCATTCTGTCTTCTGATTTTTGAATCCTCGAGTACATTTTGCTTCTAATACTTCTGTACTTTTACTCAAATAAAATTGTGCATGCAGGGTTTGTACTTGTACTTGTAATGGATTATTCATATAGTGTAGTACTGCTACTTTTACTCAAGTAAAAGGTCTAAATACTTCATCCACCATTGTTGTCACTTCATCCTGTTTAAACGTTCAGAGCCGAGGATGAGGGAAGTCACAGAGGTTGTACTGAGAGTATTTATGGTCTGTGAGTATGTGCCATTGTCATGTTAATGTTGGTCAGATGCTTCTGATGATCCTCAAAGCGGGATTATATTGTACAAGCCAGCTCCACGACTTCGCTGAACTCACAATTCTCCGGGAGAGAAAGGGGGTGGAATCTGAGGATTACTAAGCTGCATCTAAAAATCAGTGAGGGGAAACTCTTCCCTATATCAGCACTTATATTTTGTACACTGAATAAATAAAGCACGTGCGTTTGCATTCTCTCCTGAGGATATATTTGAGAAGTGGGGTTGACCTTTTGCTGTGGCACCAAACCTCCCGTGCGTAGCCCTCCGGTATACGTAGAGCGTTGCTTTAATGTCCATAATGGCCTTCAGTTAAAAAACCTACACAGCAGAAATTTTTGCAAACAAGGGTAAAATCAGAGACATCCATATTCAATTGAAAAGCCCTTAAACTTTTCATACTTTGCCCTATCAACCAATTACAGCTGACAAAGATTTGATTAAAAACAGGCTGAAATCGAGAGCATTGGCGTGAACGTATCGCACGTGGACTGTTTCCTTGAAAATGAAATTGTGCAGATTTCTCATCTCTTTAGGGCAAATGTGACACAAACTGGCAAGGTATTTGACATGAGTGATATGCCACTTACTCATCAACTGACTCTCAAACTTTCTCACACTGACTGCACATGCAAAGGTGACTCAGAGGAAATTTTGAAATACTAAAGGGCTTTGATTCAGCATCAGTAAATTTGCTATTTGGATAAATATTTTGTAACCTCTGCTGCTGAGCTGTTAGGGGAAAGGTGTGAACATCTTCAATAAAAAAAATAATTAATTAATTAAAAATTTACAGCTCAACAGGTGGTGAGATTGTGCAACTTGGATTCAGCGACTACCCACAGATGCACTTGCACTGTGGACAAAGGAGGAGAAGAATTCCAGGGATGAATAACCGGTCTGTCTCTTTCATTGATTTCCTCTGAAAGCGAAGAGTGAAGAGAGAACTCCTGGAGGCTCAGCTGAATAGCCTTTTTAAATCCAAATCCTGAGAAGGCCCATGCTCTCTGTGGGCAACAAATTAATGTATAGAGCTGCTCAGACTGCTTGGTTTGAATATCCTGGCTTTGGTCTTTAATCAGTCACAAAACTGATTCCCTGCAAATTTGGGGCAGTTTTCTGACACATTATAACCTCTCTCTTGTTGTATCTATACGTGTGGCAGTGAAGTCCTTGGATCGCTTGGATCAGCTGCTTCAGTTCCTCCTGTCATTTGACACATTCCGGCAGCGTTATCTCCGTCAAATACCATAACATTAAAACAACGTGAGTCGCGGGGAGGGGGGAGTGGTCCTCAGGGCGTTATGTAGGCGTAGGCTTCTACACAACAGCTGACAGTCAAAGACCGGGAGGACAGTCTGGCAGCGGAAACACAGCACAGAGGAGGCGCTCCGGTGAAGTTGTGCACCGGTCGGCGGCGAGTTTTTGTGCGCTCGGGAAAGACCACAGAGGCGGTGCGGGGCTGGATCATACACGTACTGCCTACTGTTTTGGGAGTATCGGTGGAGTGAGCACAGAACCCGAAGCTGCACGGAATGAAATCTTTGTCGAGTGGACGATTATAGGTTAAAAAGGTAAGAGGTCCGCGGCACTTCATGGATTCCTTGGCCGACGCGAACGTAAGGGAGCGAAGACTGAGACTGTTAAATTAAAAAATATATAAACGTAAAAAACATGACAGCAGGCGTTCTTGTGTGCGTATCATTTTTTTTTAGTTTCAGCCCGTCTTAGTTGTTGTTCAGCCTTTTAATTTGCCGTATTTACCACACCTGCCTCATGGTTTCCTGAAGGCAGTTAATATCTCCGAGCTTAGACTCAGTGTTTGGTATTTTCTCTTTATCATGTGTTTATGAAGACGAACGTTTATATTATGTAAAACATCTTATACATATATCGGATAACATCATTTTTGTTTTATCTTTGTGGTTTTTAAACCACTAGACTTAGAGATTCAAACCTGATAAACTCAGTTTGGCTACATATTATTGAACAAAAAACACACAGTGTTTGGAGTTAGTCTGTGTGTATGTGCCATAAATGTATATATTGTATCCTTACAGGTAAATAAATTATAAAACTGAAACAGTTTTGTTTATAAGATATGAAATAAAGACAAATGTTGTAACAATGGCACATTTTTCCTGTTTAAAATTGATTGATTTTTTTTTTGTGGTTTGTAATTTTACTTGCTGGGTGGAGTTTAGTCGCCTCAGTAACTAAATAAATAAATGACATGCAAATATTGCTGCCTTAACCTTGTGGCCTTTGGGTCATAAAACAGTGATGATGATGATGATGATGATGATGATGATGATGATGATGATAAGGCTAGTTGTTTAATGTGGGTAGGATTGTGTATTAGCAGGTATTTTCCAGAGGTGTTTTGTTTCTTCAGGTATGATCTAATCACAACTGTTTTCGTCCCTTGCAGTTACTGCTGCTGGCAGAGAAGAGGCAGGTTTTTGTTTTTTGTTTTTTTGCTTTTCAGTTGGACCATTGTCCTCAGGCAGCTGCTCTTTCAATGTGGGATACAGTTTTGGTGCTTTTGCCAGGCTGAAATCCCACAGGGTCAGGACCTCCCTCATGGCAGCCTTGCTCCTCGGGCTGCTGCTTTTTGCAATGCAGTCTCCCCCCGTCCCTTCAAGACCAATGGCTGACGGGGGGCCACCTTCACCTCCCACCTCATCGCCCACCGACAACGGGACCACCATCCACCCAAACGGGACCCTCCAGCAGCTTCCTCAGATTCTAATTATTGGTGTGAGGAAGGGGGGCACGCGGGCGCTGATTGAGATGCTCAGTCTGCACAGTGCAGTGGCAGCGGCTCAGAACGAGGTGCACTTCTTTGACTGGGAGAGTCACTTTCAGAGGGGCTTGTCTTGGTATCTCAGCCAGATGCCCTATGCCTTCCCCGACCAGCTGACGGTAGAGAAGACGCCGGCCTACTTTACCTCCAGCAAAGTCCCCAAACGCATCCATCAGATGAACCCTGACATCAAGCTGCTGCTCATCCTCAGAGACCCCACAGAGCGGGTGCTCTCGGACTACACCCAGGTCTTTTACAACCGTCTCCAGAAGCACAAGCGCTACCAGCCCATTGAGTCCATGCTGGTGAAGGATGGAGAGATCAATCTGGGATACAAGGCTCTCAATCGCAGCCTGTACTATGTGCACATGCAGCACTGGCTGCAATACTTCCCACTGGAGAGCATCCACGTTGTGGACGGGGATGAGTTGATCAGGGACCCCTTCCCTGAGATGAAAAAGGTAGAACGATTCCTTAAGCTGGAACCCCAGATAAATGCTTCAAATTTTTACTTCAATAAAACTAAAGGATTCTACTGTTTGAGGGACCACGGGCGAGAACGGTGTTTACACGACTCAAAAGGCAGAGCACACCCTCATGTGGCGCCTGCCATCCTGCAAAAACTCTACCAGTTCTTTCACGAGCCCAACAAGAAGTTCTTTGAGCTGGTGGGTCGAACATTCAACTGGAAATGAACGTTTGAGTCTCAGTAGTTTGGTATAGAGTTGCTTATGGATAATCTGTGAGCTGTCCTGTTTCCCTCACTAACAGTGTAGATGAAGCGAGAAAGCTAATGTAAATTAAAACTAAATCTATTTTTGTACTAGTGTGTTTGTTACAGGAGTATGATCGAGCCAAATATCAGGGCAGACTGCAGTTCATGACATGCTCTGTTAGTGCATGTCTTGTTTTTTCTTATTCAAACATATGCATTTTACTGTCTTTCTGTACTGTAACTCACTACTGCTCAGCTCGTGTGATCAAAGCAGACGACTCATTGTGACATTGATAATGACATTCAGACTTTAGACTGTGGCAGTTAATGTTTTTACATAAAGATAAGTACCAGGCAGTTTAATGTTGTCATACCTTCTTCACATAATATGACATTATTAACGTCTAACTGCATTTAGAGCTCTGAAGGACCTTTTACCTGCTGCTATGATTTCTCAGTCACTTTGAGGCACACGCCATACTGAATATGTATTTGTCCTTTTTGTTACTCAAAATGTTTCTTTATGTAAGAGTCAGTTATATAAATGCTCTGTGCAAATCATATATTTGCTGATCATCACGGTGTACTGTAAATAGATTTTTTTTTAAAGTGAAGAATTAATACCATAATAAAGAATTTTATTTTTAGCATGTCTGATGTTTTTATATTGGTTTATCTATTTTTATTCATCCATTATGTTTCTGTCTGCTGTGCAGTTTGTTTTAGATCTGAACAAGCGAAGAAGATGATTCAAGTTATGACTTCCTCTCATTTAACAGGCATGAGCATGTGTCCTCTGTATAGGCTGTACCTATCATTGTGGAGCATTTAATCACACTGTTCTGAATACATTTACTCTTAGGGATGTGGGGTTTTGAGCACTTTGTACGTGCTGTCTGTCACAACCACATAAAACAAAGGTTCAGTGTTATCATTTAGACTCTTAACTATGCTGAATTTCCTGTTTGGCTGCTCTCTGCATGCACAAGCATGTGTAGACCTCAGTGGGTAGCCATCTCTATTTATAAAAAGAAGTTTTTTAAAAATAAAAAAGCTGGTGTCTGTTAATCTGAAGGGACCTCCAACTGTGAACAGTTGCATTAATTATTAGGGCAGGTTTCTTTACACGTTCAGAGTAAATTCTGCTATCATAAATTAGGATTAGTGTAAGAGAATTGAGAGTGGGCAGATATTTGAGCTCAGATTCGAACACAATCCGTACCAAGAGAAATCAAAGTTGTTAAGTTGTTTATGCCCAAGGGTGCGATCTTCTTACTCAGTTTTTTTAGAGAGGCAAGGGATTATTTATTCAAATCTTATTGCTACTTTGAAAACATCAGCAGCACCGTCTCAAAGACATTAAGCTCCAAAAACCTACCGTAGTGGTTTCATATTTGAATGTGGCCTAGATTTACTCTCGAGCTTACTGGGACTCTGCAGACAGGATGCCAGCCTCATTGCCCTTTAAATGCAGACCAAAGTAATATTTCCTTCTTTGTATGTCTCTTATTCTTTTTGCCCTCACAGAGCAGGAGTATTCCCTCATCTACCTACAGTTTAAATGTTTTTTACAGTTACTGCGTTGAGTAAGACTATAAACGGCTATAAGCAAAACAGGTTTGGCTGCAGTCACAGGGTGAAAGCAGGAGAACAAACAAAACAGAGTATGTGGAGGTGGAGGCTGATCTCTGCTGTGAGGTTATCAGACAGCTGCTTGCGTCATTTGGCATGTGCAGCAATAACACAGAGCTGGTGCGTTCTGCTTTTAGCGTTACTTTGAAGGTGTCAGGTCTCCAGATGATCCTTTAGAGCTGCGACATCTGGAAGAGGAATGTCGTTTACGCAAAATCAAGAAAGCAGCAGCAGCAATGTCAATGTCATCTTTCTCTGGGTCGAAGAAGGACTGATGCAATTTCCAGATAATTTTTTTTTTCTCCCCTTAACGCCACAGACTGCAAAAACACAGAAGAGGTGAAGAACAACACACCAGGAAATAATGCAAAGCTTTATCTCCAGTGGTGGATAGTAACTAAATACATTTAATCAAGTACAATTCTGAAGCAATTGTTCTTGACTTGAGTATTTCCATTTTCTGCTACTTAATAATTCTTCTTCTATTTCACTTAAATCATATTACAAGCTTATAAAACAGACTACATCAGCCTTGGTTTGGCTTGTGACCCCTCATAAAAAAGCATATCTGTTTGGGGCCACTCACATTTCAGATCTCACTGAGCTGTTAGTGGTTTCATCAAAGCGACATTTCCCTTTAAACTTATCAGATGGTGGTTTCATTTAAATAGCTATTAAAGGCCCTAAGAAGTATCCTGTACGTCACAAAAAAAAAAAAAAAAAAAAAATCAGTCCAAAAGTCTAAAAGTTTGTATAGTAGAACTTTTTCTGAAAGACATGAAAAAGCTGCACAGAACTGGGAAGGGTGGAATTGTCGATAAGTATCTGCGGGTTTTTTATCATGAGTAACCCCTATCACACTACACACAGTCATTTGATCCAATATTAATATAAAAATATTGATAACATCAGTTTTAAGAACTGGTAATAGAACTGGGGAGCGGGTAAAAGACGCATTTGGAATTAATGTAAAGCTTTAACTCAAGTTCGTGCAGGTGCTTTTAGAGGAAGCTTTCTGAATCGTCTCTGCTGAAATTACTTTGAGCAAGGACACGTCTTCACTCTGCTCGGACTGTTTTCTGTCTCTATTTTTCTCCATCTCTCTGCTCTGCTTACACACTACTCAACATCAGAGCAGCATCTATTAAGAGTTCATGAACGCCCCATTAGTCTAGTCAGCTGTGCAGCCCTCTAAAGTTTTACAGTCACAGATTTCCCTTAACATCACCTAATTAATCTCAGCCACATAATTAATTTGCTTCCTCGCCCCACATGCAGTAAGAGCGGTAAACCGGGGCTGCAACGAGGATTAATGGCTTTGCCCTCCCCCTGGCGCCTCCCCCACTGCCACCACCACCTCAGCTGTAACACTATTTGCTGTCGAACTTTCTGAACTAACTTGGAGCCAGTCTGCCTCCCACCCCCACCTCTTGCCCTGCTACCAGCCCACACTAGTTGTTCCTGAAGGGGCCTATTTCCTCCAAATTACAATCAGCCATTCTGGGGTGTTTCAAAGGATGATGTGATCCGATGGAGCACAGCCCCTTATGCAGTCACCAGGGCTGCAGCTCGCTTTAATTGGAATAGATTGTTTGTCCACTCAATGTGTGAAACCCGGCAGAAATAACACATGCACCCACTCTTTCTCTCTTTCTTTTTCTTTTTGTCTACTTGCTAGCCAAAGTCCAGTTTCTACCTCTTGTGTATAACCTTTACACTTGGGTAACAGTGATAAGCATCTGAATTTCCCAAAGATACCTGCCAATACTGGCACCACTTTCAGATAAGGCACAATTTATAAAGGGTTTACAAAGGCACTTCAGTTGTTTTGATTCGTTATAGAAACCTCTCCAATGGACTGTTTGACCATTTGTCTTCTGAGAGAAGGGCAGCAGGACATCTGGACCAACATCC
Organism: Toxotes lorentzi; assembly: GCA_037833715.1. NCBI lineage: Eukaryota > Metazoa > Chordata > Actinopteri > Toxotidae > Toxotes > Toxotes lorentzi. Next base: position 17,657,540 of record JBBMJY010000002.1, on the reverse strand, counting down.
ATTTATAACCTGCCTATGAACATTTACAGCCGCAGACTTGACAGATGTTAGAGCCTTTTATTAATGTCAGACTGGTTGTTATAATGGTGATAAAAGTGATACCTACAGGTGTAATAGTGTTATTGATGAAAAAAAAACCAGTAGCACCAATTAATGATAATAATCATAATAATAACAAAAATAAGAATAATCATAATGATGAGTGTTGAGTAGTAGTGGTAGATCAGACAGGACAGAGAGGAAAAATCACAAGCCACAGGACAGAGAAGACGAAGGAAGAAGGCGAGGAAGCTGATAGCCCAAGGCTCTGCCTTCCTTTCTACTCTTTGAGACTCTGGGAACCACAGGTAAACCGGCATCAGGGTAGGGTGCTATGAGGTCTTTAAGATACGATGAAGCTTGGTCATTAAGGGCTTTGTTCGTAAGGAGAAGGATTTTAAATTCTGTTCTGGACTTTACAGGGAGCCAATGCAGAGAAGCTAATATGGGAGCAATATGATTTCTTTTCCCAGTTTCTGCTAGTACTCTCACTGCAGCTTTTTGGATTAGCTGGAGGCTTTTCACAGAGTTATTGGGACATCCTGATTATAAAGAATTACAGTAGTCCAGTCAAGAGGTAACAAATGCATGGACTAGTTTTCTGGCATCCTTTTGAGACAAGTCATAATATTGCACAGGTGGAAGAAGGCTGACCTAGAGACTTGTTTTATGTGTGAAGCAAAGGACATGTCCTGGTCAAAAATGGCCCCAAGGTTCCTTAGACAATATTTAGGGCCAAGTGAATTCATAAATTACAGGTCATCCAGGCCTTTATGTCTTTGAGACATGACAGAATTTTAACTGGCAAATCAGTTTGATTTGGCTTCATAGATAATTCCAGCTGGGTGTCATCTGCATCGCAATGGGAATTTATGTGGTGCTTCTTGATAGTACTGACTAAATGAAGGATTAATAGGGCGAAAAGTATCGGTCCTAGTACAGAACCCTGTGGAACTCATGACTAATTTTCATGTGCATGGAAGAGTCACAGGAGTCTGTCTGATAAATATGACCTTGAAAGGCGAAAGGTCATACTTATGTGCAGTGCTTTGATCAGAATGACACGTTCCAGTCTCTTACAATCTTGTGATGGACAGAGTCAAATGCAGCATTAAGATCTCTCAGGACCAGTATAGAGACCAGTTCATTGTCTGAGACCATGAGATGATCATCAGTAATATACTCTACTCTATACTCCTGATTAGAAATTTTCAAAAGTACCATTGCTATGCAAAAAAAAAATTACATCACTGGTTTGCAAAAGCATTTTCAAGGATTTTTGAAATCCGGAGCCTTGTTTTTACCAATACATTGTATTTATAGAGGACACACAGATGTGTGCAAAGCCTTTATCAAGAAATAAAGAACATGTCATTGCAAGGCTGCCTGGATACAGTTACAACATCAGTAATGGTTTCTTTGTTTTTTTCTTGTGCAGCAGACAGAATGATTCTTTTTTTATCCAAATGGAGTCTTTGAGAATGTTGATAATACTTTCAGAAGAGCAATTAAGTGTTGTTGAACAACCTTCTGGGTTTTTCAGAGTGTGCTGGGTATTTTAGAGAAATGCTTGGCTCCAAGACACAAATGCTAAGAGGCACAAAGAGGCTAAACCGGTAAGCAGAGTCAAAAGTACATCTATATTTACATTTTTTGGATGCTTTCTTGTATATCAGTTTTAAGGGACTGTAAAGAATTTTCTTCTGCTGCATCTTGCTTGGTTTATTACAGGACTACTCCCCATGCACTGACTGTGTCATCCACAGCTATAAAAGTTGAGACAGTGAAAATAATAGATCGCACCATTGTACTGCATTTGCAGGAAGCTTTTATTCAGGGTTGACATGTGCTCCAACCTGAGACAACACTGCTTCTTTATGATGCAGGTAACCTTGAAAGCAGGACCAGGTAAATAAAAAGGTTCTCAGAAATCTGTAGTGTACATTTTATCTGCAGCCTTGACAAGCATCTTTGATTAAACCATGACAGACAACAGTGAGTCGAAGATTGTATAATTTCAGCCTAACTGCATGCTGGCTTCTGTGAATTTAATTCAGCATTAAAAAATCAAACTGACCATGTTTGAATTGAATGGAGCTATGAGCTGCTTTGATCCTACCTGCTTTTCACCATTAAGGGGTATATTCATGAGGCTTTTGACTCTGAATAAAGGTGTCTGATAAAGAACAGTCGTCCATTCATTAACGTTTCAACACAAAACTGAAATGAAAGAGTCGCCCAGGATGGCACCATTTACCACATGGGCTTAATAATATGCAAAGGGTACCTGTGCCTTTATCTAAACACCTCAGTGAACCACGGTGTTCAGACAATTGTAAGATTTTCAGTCTTCAGTGGAACATCTACAGTTTATAATGGTGGCAGATTTACCACTCAAAATTCTTTGTTATTTTCGAAGCAGTAGGTCCTGGATTTCAGACAGAGGTGGACAGAAGTGAGGTTGATTTTGCCAACTTAAGTGACTAATTTAGCTAATTTAATAAACGTTGTCTTTCCTGCAGAGACTCACCTCCCATGAGATTTCAGAACAAGACTTGTCCATGAGCAAGACTTCACATATATCTCTGTAAGGATTCTTTCCATTATGTTGTCAATCACTTATAATAACAGTCTGAGCCAGTAGCAAATACAAGCACTTTTACTTGATGTATTTTGACGTGAACAGGTTAAATTGTGGCTCATTCACAGTTGCCAGGCATATACCATTCTGGCTCAATAGTGGACTGATTGCAAAGATTTTTATCCCTGTTGGTCACTTATACTTAAATATGTGTGAAAATAAGGCCCAGGTTTAAAAATCCCAAAACCACCCTTTAAGAAAAAGAAAAAGACACCACCCTGCAAACTCTAATACTGCTTTTTTTATGCTGTAGTGTTGTTTTTGTTGAGTAATTTTGTGCCGTTTCACATTATTCCACTCTCAAGGTATTTCACTGATCGAATCCAAGATATGTGTGTCTTCTTGTTGATGCAGGTTTTAAAATACTTACTTGCAGCATTCAGTTGCTCCTCGGAAATTCTGGAGAATTATTTGCCAAATCTGCCTCTAGAGCATTTCCGGTGAAAAAGGAAAACAAATCCTAGTCCTTCAGCTGTCAGGAAATGTCAAGGATTTCGAGACCCTTCACATTCCCCTGCATGAAGACATTACAATGAATAAATTGAATCACACAAATTAAATACCACAGTCTATGACTCAAAGTTATGATTCTCTTACTCAGAGAAATCATCAATTTCCCTGCACGCTTATGGGCATTTTCATTTTACAGCCTGACATTGCAACAAATAACATTTAAAATATTAGATCAGAAAAATGTGGTTTTACCTCTGATGCTTCCTCAATCCTGTTTTTGCGCTAATGGAACATAAATATACATGTTATTAGTAAAAAAAGACTTGGAGGGAGGGCTCATGCTGCTCTGTATGATGTATGTGTACACATTCCTATCATTCCTTCATCTTGGTTAGGGTCTACACGTGCTGCTGCTATGCGAGCCAGTCATCCCTGTGCTGTGTTATCACTTATTTCCTGGCATGGCCTCCTCTGGCAGAGGAATAAGCCTCCATGGCCAATGATAACTCTTACTGCTAACAGACACCTCTTCACGGGTGAAGCATGACTGCACTCACAGGTCACTCATTCCCTCTGTGTGTGTGTGTGTGTGTGTGTGTGTGTGTGTGTGTGTGTGTGTGTGTGTGTGTGTGTGTGTGTATGTGTGTGTGT